>OZ023319.1:50868591-51243489 GCA_964007375.1 Ophion obscuratus
AGAGGCCAAGAGAAAGACGTTTGGTGTTTACAAAATCCTGCGCAGATTTATTACTGCGTTTCCCGTACAGCGGAACTACGAGAAAAACATCGAATGAACCCGGAGGAAACAAGCGCAAGCAGAAAACACGAAAAAAATGGAATCGCAAGATGAAACGGCTACACGATACGGAAGATGGACCTCTTGTCTTTCCCTGTGCAAAGAATATTAATTTAATAATGTAAATTCCTGCTCGCTCCATGTACTTGTACGAAATTTTTTTCTGGCTGAATAATCCTGAGGAAAACACGACGGTGAACAACTTGCTTGCACTCTCCAGTATTCCGCCCACCCCCCGAATGAAGGACTTGACGTGATAGAGACAATATTTGCCGTAGAAGATTTGAGAAACGGGATTACTGATTCATGTGGAAATACAAGGCGCCCGCTTCCCGGACTCTTAAGGGGTCCCCCACTTTCGATGCGGAAAAAAGGCTATTTTCATCAACTTTTTGATAGGTTTAAGTATAGATATTGATATAAAAGTTGTTACACTTAATAAATACACTTTCGAAATACATAGAAAAAAAACTTGTATGTCAAAAAAAAAGTCCCAAATAATTCTATTGCGTTGAAAATAGAAAAATACTTAAATCGTCTGACTTTTTGCGGAAAATAGCCGAGAAAAAACGAAAAAAAAATCTGAAAAAATTCTCGCGAACTCAACGAAAACAAATTCAACGTTTTACTAAAGTTTTCCTTGAATCCTTGTCGTTTTCGCGTTACACGTTTTTTTTTTAATTGTCTCTTTTTTTAAATCAAAATATCTTTAGAAAAAAAATTATACGAAGCTTAACAAAAACAAAATTGAAGCGTGAGCTTCCCCCTTTTAGTGCCGGTAAACGAAATGCATAAAAGAAGTGGTTTCTGTAAACGGAGTCCACCAGAAAAGAAACAAAAAAAAAAGCGAAAAATGGTCATTTTCGAAAATGGGTACTAATCGTAACAAAATAGTGAAAATTAAAAAAAAGGATAAAGGCGAATTCCTCCCCTTTAAAATGTCGTCTATTTAATTTATTTATGGCTACCATCGGCGGAATGGAATAGAAAAACGTTTCGGAACTTTTTTGAATTTTTATCCGGTAACATTTCCTTGGTAGTGTACATTTCATTAAAAAAAACGACGCGGCTGCTGCCGGCGTTTGAATAAAAACGCAGAAACAAAAGAGCAAGAAAGGTAACTCACTTATTCTCGTCTGCTGAGAATGCGGCTCATCGTAGCCTTCCGGCTTATCGGGATCTGAAAGCAAAAATAAATAAAATGGAAAGAGAATAAAATAGACAAATTCGAGGGTCATAAGAGTATCCGCATTTGGTGAAAACCTGTGCCGATGAAGTATTAGCGACAATCGGAACTTTCGGATCTAGATCATTGTATAGTCATCTCGAATAACGAGGTTGAGTGAGCAAACAATAATAATGATATTGAATACGGTCCAACATATACAGATCTCGTAACGTGACTGATTTTAGTGATAGACACTCTTAAAAGTTCAGTGATTTGAATTCAAGGCAATGCCGCCACACGCCACTGCAAGAACTGAGCGGTCTTTTGATTTAGTAGCATAATTTGCCAAATGAAAGCGAGTGAACAATAAAAAATGTGTCAAAGCACGGCGCACGCTTCGATTGCACTGTATTACGGGATACCAAATGCATTATTACAGCACAGTCCAAAAATGTAAAATGAAGGACAAGACTTTCTAATTAGAGCGTTCAATGTTGGAAGTCCCCAAACAAACTCTGATTTCAAAACGGGCCAACATCGATTTTGGGCGACCTGCGGTTCTAATCGACTCACATTTTGAAAAATATTTAGGTAAACAGGGCAACGGGAAAAAAATGGCCTTGATTTCTTATTTTTTCCCATTACTCTTGTAATGCCCGCAATTTTGGAGATTCAGATCGACTTTCGAATTCGCAATATTTTACAAATTTCCCGCTAAATAGAAGGAAAAGAGACGAATTTGAGGACAGACCATCACACTCCGTTGGTCGTCAATGGATTCCCGCCGGGGAGGCGATATGTCGAAGCAGATGAAATCAAACCCAGATAGACAGTCATGATCATCACGCCATGCATACAATTGATGAAGCAAATTTTACAGCATATTGACTCCATGTGATGATGCAAAGCCGTGAAGTCATTTAGTATTGTGAATGTACAAAGCATTTTGATCTCAATATGTCGTTTACAAATGCATCGTACGTTTGGAGCTCGTTGAACTCATATTGCTGTGCTCAATTGTCCACAATTAATATCTGAAAATTTTATGTCATATGGAAGTCATCCAATGACTTGTGGTGATGAATTCACTAGGTTACCACTGGTAGTAGACAATATGACGGCGATATGCATGTTTGTCAGTGATACATTCGATGGGCGCAACATGACGGCGATATGCGTGTTTCTCAGTGTTACATCCTATAACGGCGATATGCATGTTTCTAAGTGATACATTCGTTGAGCGCAATATGACAGCGATATGTATATTTTGTCAGTGATACATCCCACGAGCACAACATGATGGCGATATGAATGTTTCTCAGTAATACATTCCATGACGGCAATATGCATACTTTCAGTGATACATTCGATGAGCGCAATATGACGGCGATATGCATATTTCTCAGTGATACATCCCATGAGCGCAATATGACGGCAATATGTATATTTCTAAGTGATACATTCGATGCGCGCAATATGACGGCGATATGCATACAAATCCAGAATGATACAAATAGGCAGACACACAGAAAGTTTGCACAAGTGTTAGAATCGCTAGGTAGATACCCAGATAGACGGATTTACCTCATATTGGCATCACATGTACATCATCACTGCGGCATAGAAAGTCTCACAGCTGTGTATCCCTTATGAGTGCTCACGTTGAAGTCATATTTGCATCACATGATGATTCACAATAATACATCCAAATGTAGCAAAGTTGTTCTCACGCGAATATGCATGCAGTGAATTCATCAGACTAGCAAATTCGGCTCACGAATATCAAATAATAAGTGAGTGCATGTGGCGCTCATATGGGTGTCACGGCGTGAAGAAATTGTAGTGCTCATACGGAGCTCATATTAGCGGCATGGCGTGACGTAACTATGCTGTACTCATATAGAGCTCATATGAGTGTCATAGCGTGAAAAATTAAAAAATCAAAAATGTTGATTAAAAAATCTGGTAGGATTTTTATATCCGCATATGCTTTATTTATGTTCCTGCCTATATGATAAATAGTTTAAAACGTATCCTGCCTAGTTAAATTTTGTTCCTACCTACGGTTTGACCCTACGTCTTCTAATTCGAGAGCTGAACGCGCTACCTACCTAGCCATTCGAACACTTGTGCAAACTTTCTTTGTGTCTGACCATTTGTATCATTCTGGATTTGTATGCATATTGCCGTCATATTGTGCTCATGGGACGTATCACTGACAAACATAAATGTCGCCGTCATATTGCGCTCATCGAAGAAAGACGGCAATATGCTTAGAAATATGCATATCGCCGTCATAGGATGTATCACTGAGAAACACGCATATCGCCGTCATATTGCACTCATGGAATGTATCACTGACAAATATGCACATCGCCGTCATATTGCTTGCATAGCATGTCTACTACCAGTGCTAACCCAGTGAATTCATCAACATTTCAATCAATACGTCATTGGATGACTTCCATATGACGTATAATTTGCAGATATTAATTGTGGACACTTGAGCACAGCGATATGAGTTCAACGTGCTCCAAACGTACGATGCATTTGTAAACGACATATTGAGATCAAAATGCTTTGTACATTCACTATACTAAATGAGTTCACGGCTTTGCATCGTGACATGTAGTCAATATGCTGTAAAATTTGCTTTATCAATTGTATGCACGGCGTGATGATCATGACTGTCTATCTGGGGAAAACTCTCTGTCTGGTCGGCGTACGGGGACGACCGAGTTGATATGACTCGGTTGATACGAGGGGCCATACTCTGTCATCAAGAGTATAGCCCCTCAACAAAATTTAGAGCGGGATCGAACGACATATGCTAGCCGAAAGAAAGGATAGAGCGTGCAAGGGCGAAGCGTACTCCAAGTGACGGCGTTAAAATTTTTCTCGTGGTCAGTGGTTCCCTTTTCTATTGGAAGGAAATGGAAAGATGTTGTAGATCTCGGGAATCTGATTTAATCAAACCTATTACCAAGTGCGTTGAAAGCAAAGGAATTTGAGACGAATATCCGCAGGGGTCAGATCAATCGTGATTATTTAATCAATTAACTATCAATTCTTTTTTCTCGCACGCCTTCAACTATATTTATATAAAATGTCCCGGACAAAATTATTGTTATAGCACAGTGTGACCTAAACCCGCACTTTACGCACGCTTTTCCGTGACTTAGCCCTTTTTTACACTGTAACGAAAATCGATCGCCTAACTTCCCAGATGCATTAAAAACAAAAGAAAATACTTTTAAATGCCATTTGTAGCTTGAAAATTCATCACGAACAAATGACGAGACAGGGATAGATTAGGAATTCTCCTGAAAACACTTTCATGTTGTAGAAAACATTACAGCGTAATCAAGACGAAACGCTGACCCATAGTTTGTTGTACGGAAATTACGGCCCTAGCAGCAACCTAACATTCAATAATTGCAATGTCACACGAACATGCACGACTGAAAATAAGACGGTGCAAACCAACAAAAGCGGTTAAACAAAATCGTTAGTTTGTTAAATTGGTGTTTTAAGTACATAAGTTCAAAAACTTAAAGTCATTCCCCTTGTTTCACCGACTTTTGTATACATTATTTAATAAACGTACATGGATTATCGAAATTATTATTCTAGTGTGACAGTTTTTCAATTTTTTTTCTTCCGTGCTTGAATTGTGGTTAACGTTGAGATTATATGATATTTTAACGCAACTTTAAAAATAATAATTTTATCCCTCGGGGGGGGGGCTACGCCGCCCCCCCGAACCCCCCTCTACCCCCCCCCCCCCCTCCCCACGTCCGGGGCGGTTTTATGTCACATGTGCTATAAAATAATATACGATACTCGTGACTAAAGTTGTCTATTAATGCACGGCGTTTAGCACCCTCGCTGCACTCGGGCGCTAACTTGACGCCGTGCAATAATAGACTACTTAAGTCACACGTATCGTAATATACTACCTAAAAAACTTTAAAAAGTAAAAAAAGGACGCCAAGTAATAAAAAGTTCCCTTGAAAATTATTAGGTGTTTTACTATTTATAAAATTCTAATTAAACTCGAAATATTTTTTATTCTATTTCAAATAATGGTTTTATTTAGAATATTACTTTTTTATTTTAAACGTACAAAAGAAGTGAAATATTTTTTTATGAAAAAGCCAAGTACGTTTACTAGACACGTGCACAAGATTATCAAATCCTAAGAACAATATTTTCTTAACATTTTATTTTTTAAACCAGGACTGACACTGGTAGATGGGCGATCGGGGTTCGGCTCTGGCGGTGCTCCGAGTTAAGCAACATTCTGCGTGGCGAATATTCGGAGCGGTGACCGCTTAGCTGTGCATCGGCTGGCACACCAACCAGCGAGCGGAAAGCCAATACTTCTGATACCTTAATGTAGATGTTTGAGTTAAAGTCTCTGCACCAAAAATCAGAAGAATATAGGGCCGTCTATACCGGTACGGGTTTTCCACAGTTTTCCGGTACCCTCGGCAAATGCGGTATAGTGTACCTCAAGACGGCTGTGGACGCAACGGAATTTAGTTTAGATTAGCGAAGTGCGGACAGGGAGTAATAGGAACGGGTTCAATTGGAAAGGGGTCATACGTAAAAACCCGCAAGGGTATACGTCGGAACATTGGAAATGAAAACATTTAAATACCATTTAACTATCATAATAAAAAACCGAATTATAATTATATATAAGTACAACGTATGCATCACACAAGTACACTGGAAATACTGCGCAACGACTTGGCGTGCATGGTTAAGAATAAAAGCTCGGCGAAGGATATCGTTTTCTCAATAAATTAACTATTCGGCTAAAAAAGACATAAATAAATGTAATTCATTATATAAGTGCAAACCATGTTACTGATTCCGGAAAGTATAAATCGATTTAGTGATTGTACTCCTAGACTACACCGTTCTCGGTATCTCGAAATTGACGCCACTGGTTGACCCACCGACCTCGACGCCACTGACGGACTGACGACACGCCGCGACTCTATACAGTGAGATGGTACATTTTTTTACAATAATGCAGAACTACCATACATCTTATGAAATTTATTGCGTCGTATACATTTTGATGTAATGGTATTCAAATGTATTTAGATTACGATGCGCCCCTCTTGTTGGTGGAAAAATAATGTCGATAGTACCCTCGACACCTATCGCTCCATTTTCGATAGTCTGTCAAAGTACAGTCGAACATCTCATTCCTAATAATCTTAATATACTTGATACGGTTACTAATGCGCCGTTACAATTGAAAATAATCTAAGTAAATAAATTGTTGCAGAAGTTATTTAAGCAAGCAGTAGAAACGGTTCTGTAAGGAAATTGTGTATCTTCCCGAACTTTTATTCTTAACCATGCACGCCAAGTCGTTGCGCAGCATTTCCAGTGTACTTGTGTGATACATGCGTTGTACTTATATATAATTATAATTCGGTTTTTTATTATGATAGTTAAATGGTATTCAAATGTTTTCATTTCCAATGTTCCAACGTATAACCTTGCGGGTTTTTACGTGTAACCCCTTTCCAATTGAACCCTTTCCTATTACTCCCTACCCGCACTTCGCTAATCTAAACTCAATTCCGTTGCGTCCACAGCCGTCTTGAGGTACACTATACCGCATTTGCCGAGGGTACCGGAAAACTGTGGAAAACTCGTACCGATATAGACGGCCCTATATTCTTCTGATTTTTGGTGCAGAGACTTTAACTCAAACATATACATTAAGGTATCAGACGTATTGGCTTCCCGCTCGCTGGTTGATGCGCCAGCCGATGCACAGCTAAGCGGTCACCGCTCCGAATATTGGCCGCGCACAATGCTGCTTAACTCGGAGCACCGCCAGAGCCGAACCCCGATCGCCCATCTACCAGTGTCGGTCCTGGTTTAAAAAATAAAATGTTAAGAAAATATTGTTCTTAGGATTTGATAATCTTGTGCACGTGTCTAGTAAGCGTACTTGGCTTTTTCATAAAAAAATATTTCACTTCTTTTGTACGTTTAAAATGAAAAAGTAATATTCTAAATAAAACCATTATTTTAAATAGAATAAAAAAATATTTCGAGTTTAATTAGAATTTTATAAATAGTAAAACACCTAATAATTTTCAAGGGAACTTTCTATTACTTGGCGTCCTTGTTTACTTTTTAAAGTTTTTTTAGGGGCATTTCACATCTTTTTGAAATGGAAACAATTTTAAGAAATTGTTTGAAGTATTTATTTTTAACAGCAACTGTCGTAGTGTTTAACATTTAAACATTCTATATGTAGGTTATTTTTTTCATTTTTGTTGACGCACACAGTCGATACCACATACTATCTCAGAGTCCTTTCTCTAACAAGTACATTAACACTACTGTGTTGAAAATCTACCATCATACAGAAAAGCTGCGGACACACCATCTTACATGAACTCTTGGCACAGAAATAATAGAGGGCATGATCACGGATGTAAATTTTTTGTATGATTACTGGTGCCGGATGAAAAATGTTTGAAAAGCGATGGATCAGTTACTTATCCAATGTCCTGAACGATCAGCATAAGGCCCGCAAATCCTTCCTCAAATTTTTCCACTGACAACAAATATATTCGATTTTCTCTACTAATAACACTGTCCTTGTCTTCAACATTGGAAAATTCTATTTGTCGATTATTCTTTTCAGTTCCTTAATGATGACAGTCACTACCGGGTGTTATTCCCCAAATCCCTTTTTTGTCAAGTAACATTCACACCGCTAATGTGTCGAAGAACTATCGAAAGACTTATACTACACAGAAGACACATATTGCACAAACTACACATAAATCCCGTCTTTGACAAGTAACATTCACACTGCTACTGCATCAAACAAACTATTAAAAAGCTTATACACCAATCTGTGTATGAATCCCTTTTTTGACGAGTTCCATTCCCACAGGTACAGTGCCAAAAGACTCATACGCCACACTACGCATGAAATCCTCCTTTGACAAGTGGCATTCACACTACTGCTATCAAAGATGTCAAAAGACTCATGCGCCACATTACGCATGGAACCCTCCTTCAACCAGTGACATTCTCACTGGTACTGCATCGAAGAACTGTTACAAAGTTTATATGCTACAGTATGCATAATGCCTTTCTTCGACAAGCGACATTCACACTACTATTAAAAATATCTATCGAAAGAGCGCCACACTATGGATGAAACCCTCCTTCGTCAAGTAGCATTTACACCGCTGCTGTCGAAGATGTTGAAACACTCATACGCCATACTGCGCATGGATACAGAACAGCACGCACAATCCCTTTTTTTGACAAGCGACATGCACACTGCTATTGAAGAACTGTCGAAAGACTCATGCGCCACACTACGCATGAAGCCTTTTTTTGACAAGTAATATTCGCACTAGTATTGCATCGAAGAACTATTGAAAGGCTCATATGCCACATTACGCGTAATCCCCTTCTTCAGCAAGTGATGGTTGCATATTTTTGAAGTAATAGAAACATATTTTTGAAGTAATAGATAAAGGCTACAAAAATTCTTCTGCTAGTCACATTTGTCTAGGTTAAATCATGAATATTTTCTTTGAACATTCGGCGATCCCGTGTTTTTATAGTCGTTACTTAGAGTTATTTAATTATAAATTTAAAAAGTCACAATCAATTATTATACCAATAATAACGTAGAATGAAAAAATCGCGCACATATAGTAGATTTATATATTTTTACATTTTGTCTGAAACGTCACGGCTACGAAAATTCTTCTGCTAGTCACATTTTTCTATGTTAAATCATGAATATTTTCTTTGAACATTCGGCGATTCCGAGTTTTTATAGGCGTTACCTAGAGTTATTTAATGTATAAATTATTACCGCCGGCAAAACTCGTATCCACGAGCAGACAACGCGTCAGCTGGGGCGAGAGCCGATAAACGCTGCCCTTCACACGTTACTTTTTTTGGCGTGATCCTATGAAGTGTGATTTCGAACGAATCTCGAACGAATCTCGAACGACAAGTGTGGAAGAATTTTCGTGTAAAAAATCGCCCGAACATTATAAGATCTCAAGACTGAGTAGACGAATCGAAAAATTACCCAAACAAAATCGATAGGAAAAAATAACATTTCATTGGTAAAATGTCATTAGATTTTTTATTCATCCCCGTGTTTTCGCGTAATTTCGAATCCAAGTTAAAGCGTCGCCTGCTAAAGCCCATCTTACTGTATAAAGAGTCGCGGCGTGTCGTCAGTCCGTCAATGGCGTCGAGATCGGTGGGTCGACCAGTGGCGTCAAATCGGTTTTTTTTATTTCCTGGCGTCGAGACGCTGCCGCGTCTCTTGATTATGCATACTATTGCAGTGCGTATATACTATTATGCATACTATTGCAGTGCGAATACTTTTAAATAAGACGAAAATTTGTGAACGATACTTAGTGCGATGAATCAAGGTTTTGAGAACCACGGTTGCGAGTCGGACTATCATCTTATTATGTAGGAAGACCATGCGTAGTTCCTCACCAGAGAGCGTTCATGTGTTTTCCTTACTGTAAGATTTATTAAATTATAAATATGAGCCTGCATGGCGACTCGAAACGATAGCACGAAAATTCCGGCGGTTGATAAACAAAATATCCAAATCGATCCGGTCGTAAAATCGACAAGGCCCGAAGCATGGGCACTTCGCCGCGCACAATACCTCTCTATTCTTCCTTGCCAGTATTTTCGAGATCAATAACGTAGACCCAATTCTTAGTAATGCAGCATCAATCGTAGCCCTTACCCAATCAGAAATTTCCCAAATTATTCTCCCACTGTAATTTAACCAATCATGTGAGACAACCTATGTTTTATGCACTATTCTCCAATCCACAAGAGACGCATCACCAACAGCGTGTGCCCCTACTCTCTCAGAATCTGTATCGCCTAATTCTTACGTCGTGAAGAAGAAAAATCTTTAAGTCAGTCTGCCGACCGAATCCCGAGTAGCCAGTTCCTTTTGAGTCTTCTATAACCGTAATTGGAGAAAACTCCCCCAATATTTTTTCATCACGTTAAGTTCGCTAGCTAAAGAGTCTCCGTCAATTTTTCTTTAAAGCAAGAAATTGGTCGCCGTTGATCTTTCTATAATTAGTGTAATCGCCGTCGAAGTAGAAGTCGGTTTTACAATAAGAGTTCGGACATGCGAAAACTGTGAATAAAAGAGTAAAATTAAAGAAAAAGGATCACGAGTCTAAAACTGCATTTTGACATCTTAACTACCCGGCCATCACGAATTCCTACACTAATTCACGCAGCAGAAGCAAGTGGATTATACCCATTCCATTTCATCTGAACCAAACGAGTAAGTAATAATGAATATTTTTCGCACACGTAAGGGACAAGATGGCGATGTTCTCCCATTTCAGCGATCCCGGACGTCTCCTCAATTAGACACCCAATAGCTTAGAATTTATGCAACATCGTTCTTTTCACGCTGACAACATTCTGATCGTATAATTGGTAATAATGTTTGGAAACCCGAGAATTTTTTCTTTTGAAATATTCGTAACGGAATTCACCCTCTTTCTCAACTGAGAATTATTTCTCTTCATTTTAACTAAACATTTCACGTTTGTATCATTTTTGTTCTCTTAATAACGAGTCATGGTTTATAATCGCGAAGCGCACAAATTGCCCATCCTGAGCAATTTTCCGCAAGGTTAGGCTCGAAACAGGGCAACTTGTCCTAATATAACGTGGATTGTCCGAATAACGAGTAAAGGGAGAGATCGCTCCTCTTGACCGAGATGGATATCCGCCGGTTAGGACGTAACACGCTGATGATACCATCAGCAGTGTCACATACAAACACGTTGCTGTGAACTTCATAGTAACGGGTATCGCCTATCGAACAAAATACGTACACGGCCGCGCAAAAGTTTGGATACCCCAGTCGATATTTCTTCCCGCACTAAAAGTTACATAGCTTCGTCACAACAAGAGATAACCAAATTTACCGAACGGCCTTTTGCAGGGAACAATTTCAGCTTTGTTTTTCTTTTTTGAAATATTTTTATGTTTTTTTTTCGACCTGGTACGGACTTTTGTGCGTGACTGTTTTTCTGCTTTTTCGACCATCGAGAGTTGGGCGCAAGACTTGAGGATTTTTTTTGTCGTGTTTATCCATGATAAACTTGAACGGGATAGCAGGAGCTCCATTTTCGTTTTAAAAAAAGTTTCGTACGATTTTTTTTCGCAAAGTGATTTCATTTTTGGCTGAAAAAGACAAATTTTGGAAAATGCACCGTAACTCAAGAACAATAGGGCTTAAGAGGAAATGGTAAAAATGTAAGAAGTTCCGTAAGGTTATAGTACATCGCCTAGAATGTTTTCAAATTTTCCTCTCAGATTTTTTTGTTTACTATTTTCGCTATTTTTTATCTGGTCGTCTTTTGAATCAATATAAAAAAAAATTGAAAAATCTCAAAAAATGCCAACGTATTCAAAACGAAACGGCAATCAACGTATTCAAAACGAAACGGCAATCAATTGTTCGGACGATTCGCCAAAGTTCGGCCAAAAAGGAGGAAATGGCAAAAATGTAAGAAATTGGGTAAGTTTATAGTAGATCGCCTAGGATTTTTTCAAATTTTCCTCGAGATTTTTTTGTTACTATTTTCGCTATTTTTTATCTGGTCGTCTTTTGAATCAATATAAAAAAAAAATTGAAAAATCTCAAAAAATGCCAACGTATTCAAAACGAAACACTGAAACATTATCCCCTCGTGATATTTTGTCTCTAAGTCAATAGTTTTCAAGATACGGCAATCAATTGTTCGGACGATTCGCCAAAGTTCGGCCAAAAAGAAATTCAGAAGAAAATCCTCAAAAGCTTCAAGCGAATTAAAAATAGAAAATAAATAAAATTTCTCCTCTCGATATTTTGGTATAAACACCATACTTTTCGAGTTAAGCCATCCGACTTAGAGTTTCGAGTAAAAATAGGGGAAAAAATCTTAGAGAACAATTTTTAAAAAACTCCAGGCGATCCAGTATGAACTTACACAACTTTTTACATCCTTGGTATTCCCTCTTAAACCCTCTAATTCTTGAGTTACGTTGCATTTTCCAAAATTTGTCTTTTTTAACCAAAAATGAATTAACTTTGCGAAAAAAAAACGTACGAAACTTTTTGAAAAATGAAATGGAGCTCCGGCTACCCCGTTCAACTTTATCATGGATAAACATGACCAAAATGTTTTCCATGAGTCATGCGCCCAATTCTCGACCGTCGGAAAAAAAGCCGACAAACAGGCACATGCAAAAGTCCGTACCGGATCGAAAAAAAATATTAAAAAATATTTTAACAAAGCAAACGAAAGCTGAATTAGTTCCCTTTAAAACGCCATTCGGTAAAATTGGTTATCTTTTTTTTTGAGGAGGTTTGTAACCGTTAGTGCGGCAAGAAATATTAACTGGTGTTAACTGGTGTATCCAAATTTTAGAGAGGCAGTGTAAGTGCTTTGGATTCGTTAACACGGAAGTAATTTCATCATGTTGTGCCACAGAATACACTGACCGACATTACTATCACTTGTGACGACGAAACGAATTAAATGCCACGAAAGAGCCCCCCCCCCCCCCCCGCCACGAGACTTTAGAAACGTCCATGTAAGACCTGGGTATATCAAAGATTGGGAAATCACTGTTACCTCGCACGGAGAGCTGTACGGCGTACATGATCTTGGGCTCCGTGTTTACCTGGCACTCGTATCTTCCCGAGTCGCTTTTCCTCGCCGAATCAAGACGAAGAGTCCAGGCGTCGCTGCCTGGCATGTGTTCAGGTGCGAATCGCGAATCCGAACTGAACGCGAACTCGCTGGAAGTGAGTATGTGCAGATCTCGGCTTCGCATCCAGGACACCTGCGATAACACATAAATTACATCGTTTACAGATCGATCAATAAGTCTCTCTCTATCTCTCTCCCCCTCCCTCTCTCTCTCTCTTCCTTTCTTTCTTTCTCATTTATTTTATTCAACCCGCCCGAGGCTCCCGCGTTGGCCGCGTCTATCCGGTATGATGAATTGCAGGCTACTAAATTCACAAAGCCCCCGGAAGCATCGAAAGCTCGAGGCAATAAAGTTTTCGGGCCCTCGAAGCTTGTTCTGGTGCGCCTAATCGATGAAAAGAAAGAGTACGATAAGCGCCTGGCGGATGGTAAGATTTATTCCGTTATTGATGACGGAAGAAATCAAATCGATAGTTGAGAATGCGAAACCTCAGAGCACTGCGGTGAACGCATGGCCTCTGACTGGCCTTTTAAGGGGTTATGTGGGTTTGAAAAATTCAAAACATCCATTTTTATAAATTTTATTATCTAATAGTACAATATGTCTTGAATATTCTCCCAAAGTTTTAAGTAAATCGGAGTAAAAGTCTAGGAAAGAGAGAGCCTTTGGGAATTCCCCCCATTAGGGAAGACCGGCCGGATCTTATTGAAGTTTTGCACACTTCTTCAAAATATCATTGAATAGTGATTGAACGAAGGTTTTTTTTCGATTACAACCAATTTTACAAGGCTATACGTACTGTAAATTGTACAAAAAGTGGAACTATTTTGCACACAACTCTTCTGAAATTCAAATTTTAATTTTTTTTTAAATCCTTCTTTCACTCACGCGCTATACTTATCTAGTAACAGAAAAAAATTGGTTTTTTTAATTTCAGATAAATCATGAGTTATCTTGACCCCCACGAGGACCCTTTCCCTTGAGGGGTCTCGGAAACCAAGCCTTTTTTGGATGAATTTTTGGATGAACATTCTTTTAAATTATGTTGAATCGTTGCTCTTTTATGTGCATAACATTTTGAATAAAATAATTTATATATATATTTTTTTTTTAAATAGATAAACTATGCTTTTTTGGCTTCGAAACCCACGTAACTCCCTAACGTTACATTGGAAGTTCTCGTAGGCTCGTGTAGCTCTCGAGAAAATGAGTCAACATCGAGTCCAGGCTACGTGAATCGGAAACAGGAGTGGAGCTTATCCAAGACCCTTAAACATTTCCCCAGGCATTCGCATTGACCGAAGATAAACAAAATATTTCCCGATTCAAAATAAATAACGCTGAGCAAATGTTAAAACCTCCGCTACACCAAGGAGCGATATAAAATGTTCTGTTCTCTTTCGGATAAGTCGAAAATTTGTTCCCGGGACATGCCTTTTCTGATTTATATCTGATAATGTAATCGAGACCGTTAGCCAAACGCGGTCTATCCGTGGAAATCGAGGAAAAGCGCGGTTCCCCCCTCATCGGGAAATGAAGGATACGTCTACGGAAATATCTGATGCGAAGATACAACCGAGAAAAGCTATGGACCTGGCACGCCCTGTAACGACCGGTGATAACCTTTATCCCTCTCGGCACGACGTTAGCGGCTTAAAGAGGAAAAAGGAAGAACCGACGAGGCACAAGGACCCGAAAGAACTAGGACAGAAGCCAAGAAACCCCGGGAGCAAACATTCCTTAAAGGGGACAACGCACAACTACCAGCTGTGAAAATTAAACTCTCAATCATTCTTTAATTATTAAAAAGCTCCACAGAATTTAAAAAATGTCCTCCAGCAACGCGCTTTCTTACTCAAGTCTTTAGCTTTCGTCAAGCTACTGTTCTACTTCAACATGTATCTTTATTATACCAACTGCAGCATGTCCGACTAACGAACGGATCGCACTATAGAATAGTGCGCCATAGAGAAATATTGAATTTCACGCTCATTAATGGAAAATCCACACTGTGAAAGGTCTTTCCCAGAAATATTCGAAAATATGATATTGCGCTGCGAAATGCGCTGAAATTAAATTCATGAGATTTAAGGTAGTACGAGAGCGCAATCTTGATTTTTATAGATTTGATTCAAATTTTAACCAGACATTGTTCATGTCATTATGCATGGTTGAGGGAAATTTCAGATCTGTCGGCTATTTAGATTGGGAGATAATGGGTTTTAAAATTGCAACTTTTAACACTGCAGGGTCTGCATTGAAATTGGGACAGAATAATTTTCCGTAAAAAATATTTGTCCCCTATAATAAGAAGACATATGGCAACACCGCATCGTTCCACGTATCCAATGACGTGACTTTGCGTGGCATATTTAAAATAATACTGCTACACAAATTTTTATTTGGAAGTAATTTTTAATCGACCAAAGTTTTTAATTAGTTATGAATGAACCAACACTTTTGTTTGTTAATAAAGATAACATAAACAATATAAAATATTAATCTTTATAACACAAACATTTTTTTATGACAAAATTTTTAACTTTAGGAACACGATAATTATTTTTTTCTCGAAATATTGAACAATACTGTTCTGCGGTGTTGCCATATGTCTTCTTATTATAGGGGACAAATATTTTATACGGAAAATTATTCTGTCTAAATTTCAGTGCGGACCCTGCAGTGTTAAAAGTTGCAATTGCAAAACCCATTATCTCCCAATGTAAATAGTCAACTGTTCTGAAATTTCACTCCATCAGGCATAATGATATGAACAATGTCTGGTTGGAATTTGAACAAAGTCTATAGAAATCAAGATTGCACGCTCTCACTACCTTAAGCTTGAAACAATTGGTTAAGGTGCGAACCTGGATTAGAAGATCCAAAAAGCGTTTTTTGGAATTCTTTTTAAGGAAAAAAAAACAAGTGAGCCCAGGAAAGATTGAGGTATCTTTTCATGTACATTTGAAATGTATAAACAAAAATTCAACATGAAAAAATAAATCACTGTGGATTTATCAGCCTATTCCATGTGCGTCTTGCCACTGCAGTCCCCAATCGGCAGTAAACATGCAGCTCGTAATTCTTCACCGGAGCAAATAGACCAATGAAATTTTCAATTGTCATATATTTTTCTTCTGGGTGAATTACGAAAAAGCTGAAAAAATCGTGACCTTTTAACTTTTGTCAGGTTAAAAAAAATGTGTTAAAAAAACACTTTAACGTGATAAAAAATGATTTAAAAAGACTTTTTCAACGACTTTTTTTATTCACTTAGAAGAGATTTGCATACTGCAGAAAATAAATTTTGGTTTGATTCAATAGGTCGTTTAGTTTTTTTGCTATCACGACCGCCAATTTGGAAAAATCGTGAAAATGAAAAATGGAGAAAACGCGCTTCAAAGTTTTCAATAGGAGGGGATATCAATATCAAATATCAATCGCTTCTCTGCTTTTGGTGTTCTATCTTCGAAAATATTTACAATTGGCCTTTGTAACTTTGTAAATATATTCTTGGATAGTTTATCTATCGATTTAAGCAATAAAACGAAAAACGATTTTTCAGACCTTCTCCCGCCTTAAGGGATGTAACGCACCGGAAAGGAGAGAGGAGTTCGAAGTGGACGTATGGGAATAATTGCGATTGGAGGAAAGGGAAGGGCAGAAAGCAGATTGTGGAGAAGTCGTCAGCACGTAATCGGGCAAACGGGTCTGAAGAGCCATAGGCTGTCAGGATCCAGACATGTCAGAGTCCAGAAATGACGTACTAAAAGTCACAACCCAGAAATCTGGTATTCCCGAAATGTCCCTACACGGGAAGAGCACATCCAAGTCTAGACAGATTTTGCTATTAACAAATGGCACTTATAACCTCTCCCAATCGAATGAAGAATGTAATCCACCAAATCACCATTAACTTCAATGAGTAGGGCATTTTTTCTAACGTTTTTCAACTTTTGTCTCAATGTATCCCGTAACTCTTGTTACATGTAAAGAAACGTCATAAATAACACCATGTGCAGTGAAATGTCCTTGAATTTGGCCTATGACATTCTCCATTCAATTAGGAGATGTTGCCAGTGCCATTCGCTTATAGCAAAATCGTCTAGACTTTAATCCACCGCGATTACGCGTGATTTTTCAGGAATATAACATTTCTAGGCTAGAATGTTTCGGAAGTATGCAATTTGGGGAGTATGACGTACGCAGCCTTCCTTGAAGGGCGACCCCAACGACATCAGCCGTTAGTACGTATCCGTCCGGTGGGAAGACACCAAGTTGCGTAGAACAGAATATACAAGGCGAGAGAAGGCACATAGTACAGTCGTGCTTTCGCTGAAAAATCCCGTAAACGAAATAAATTAGAAGGCCAGTTTCTGGACCGGTGATTCTGTAGGTGCCGCGGTTGCTGTATCCAAATTTGCCTAAAAATCGGTGTGCAGGGTTTTTAGGGGATGAAGGGGGTTGGGGGTGAATTGATACCAAACTACGTGCAAGTTCATTTTGCGGTGAAATTCTGGAAAATCGGTTTTAGTTCAATAACTCTCTTTAGGAAAAATTCAGACACTTTTTGTTCAAATGGGAACGTTGTAGCCCTCGAAAAGACGCGTCGATCGAGTATTTGATCATCACTCTCCTATAATATATTTACCCCCAAAAAAATTGTTGGAATACCAAAAAAATGGTTTATTGAATAACCGAAAAACAATCAATTTTTCGGGCATGCTTTAAATGTACGAAATGTAAAGAATAATGTTCTCTATATTTTCGTCTCTATGGACCATAATTGAGTTTTGCTTTTTCCAAGTCCCCTTGCGGGGGTGGAAAATTCAAAATGAAATGTTGGGTAAACTATTGACCGCACGAACTCACCGCCGTGGAACAATTCGTAGCTTGAACCCCCAGGTACATTTTTGTCCGCAGCGCCAAAATCGTATCTCTTTATTTTTGGTCAATAGTTTACCCAGAGATTAATTTTGGATTTTCAACCCTCGAGAGGGGTTGAAAAAACAAAATTCAAGGGTGGTCCATACAAAACTTAAATATAGAAAAAATTATTCTCTACATTTCGCACGTTTAAGACAATCCCCGAAAAATCGAATGTTTTTGAGTTATTCAACAAACCATTTTTTGGGGGTGAAGGTATTATCGGAGAGGAATGATCAAATAATCGATCGACGCGTATTTTCAAGGGCTACAACATTCCCATTTTAATAAAAAATTGTATGAAGTTTTCCTAAAGAGTTAACGAATTCAAACTGGTTTTCAAAATTTCACCCCACTTCTTCACCCCCAAAATGAACTTCCACCCCAAAAATAAAGCCCGGATTTTTCTGAACATTTCGTCTCCCGGCGCCGACCCCGTAGAGGCTGTAGTTAGCCATTAATCCACCCTCTGCTCCCTTCAACCCCTAAAAAACCCTATACCTCGATTTTTCGGCAAACTTAGATTTAGCACCTGCGGCACCTATAAAATCACCTGTCAAAAACTAGCCTTCTAATTTTTTTCGATTCCAATATACTGTACTAACAAGAACGACTGTACTAACAAGAAAATCTAGCATTCAAGACTATTAGGTATACGGTATAGCGGAGGAAAAAGAAAGGAAGAGCGAAAAGAGTAAAGAGCATGGTGGCATGGCGTTCCGCCATATACCGCCTGTGCTTTTCTGCACGATAGAACGGCATCCCCTTGGAGAGAGAAAGTTCGCGTATCCGTACGTCCACACACACAGGGCCACGAATACGGCATGGCATTTGGTACGACGCCAGTGCCATGTTGGATAGTCCAAAATAGAACTACCGGGTGGCTTTGAGCTCGCGAAAAAGGAGCGAAAAGCCTTCGGGAACCTACGGTGCGATGGAACGCGAGCGATGATGGCAAACGGCGCAGTTCTTGTATACGTACGGTAGATAAAGGCGAGAGACGCGAGGGAGTATGCGAGCGAGTGCGAAAATGGCGATAAAGGGTTGCATTTTACAACGGGGCTGTACGTTGTGTATACGATCGGGAGAAGGTCAGTGAGACTTTCCATTCCGTGGGATTCACGGTTTCGCTGCAATATTCTCGAGACCTCGTTCTATTTATCGTTCTCTTCATACGTTTCGCTCTCTCTCTTTCTCTCTCTCTCTCTCTCTCTCTCTCTCTCTCTCTCTCTCTCTCTCTCTCTCTCTCTCTCTCTCTCTCTCTCTCTCTCTCTCTCTCTCTCTCTCTCTCTCTCTCTCTCTCTCTCTCTCTCTCTCTCTCTCTCTCTCTCTCTCTCTCTCTCTCTCTCTCTCTCTCTCTCTCTCTCTCTCTCTCTCTCTCTCTCTCTCTCTCTCTCGCTCGCTCGCTCGCTCGCTCGCTCTCTCCGTCACTCGCTCGTTCCAACATTTTATCCAAGTATACGAAAATGTGTAACGAATAAAAGTCCGACGATATATACGTGTGAGTAACGGTAAGCCGTGTGGAAGAAATGCGCTGAGCAAAGTGTGGCCGAATATGTCCCGTCTCTTCACTCGCCGTCTCTCTTCGTGGCTTTTGGATTGAGCGTATGGCGTTTACTCGTGTGTCCTCTCAAAGTATTATAAAAAGGAACAAGTAA
The DNA here is from genome assembly GCA_964007375.1 of Ophion obscuratus. Taxonomy (NCBI): domain Eukaryota; kingdom Metazoa; phylum Arthropoda; class Insecta; order Hymenoptera; family Ichneumonidae; genus Ophion; species Ophion obscuratus. Next base: position 50,888,227 of record OZ023319.1, read on the forward strand.
GAAACGTTCGAGCGAGCCAGCAGCCGAGAGAGAGAGAGAGAGAGAGAGAGAGAGAAAGCAAGGGTGCAAGAGACAAAAGATGGGGAACGGGACGACGCCGTATAACCACTTTCATCTGCTACGTCTGCACGAAGACAACCAGAAGAAGGAGAACGACGATGGAAGCTAGAGGGATAGAAATGCAACCGCCTTTCTAGTAGTTTCGTGGGTTTTCTCGGTGTACGTTACGAGCTATCGTCCCAACTACCACGATCTTGGCCCCTCGCCTACGGACCGAACCTCTTCCTCCCGAAGCTTTTGCACACTTATGCGGATAAAAGAATTTTCTATGGAGGAAAAGGATAAAGTCTAGCGAAGACCTCTGGGCGTTCTGACCATAAGGTCGTTTCTCCTTTGCACGTGAGACTGTCCTCTTCAAGGTTCCAACCGCCGTTTTTCGTGGATGAGAGCAGTCGGAGATAAAGCCTCAAAACTGAAGCCAGGGAATACGAGATACGGTTGGAAGACACCAGTCGGGTCGCAGGATTGAAAAGTTATTGCGTACTTTGAACGTTTGCGGACGTTGGGAAGCTTCGAATGAAAGAAATGGATCAGCCTACCGTAGTCGCGTTATGTAAGATCGTATGCAATGAAGGATAGAAAGAGACGGATAATTGTTGGGGAAAGCCTGTAAGGATAGACGAGAACAAACACGAGCGTGTCAAAATAATTCGCGATTGAATGGACTGTTCGTCACAGACTCCCAAATACGTGTTTCAAGCACGGTTCGTTCCAATCAATGATGACAAGATTGGAAAGGTACATATTGACAGTTAATATTAAAGTTTCATCTATAAAATGAGCTCTTAATGGCTCTTTATGTGCAGTTACGCTGCTGCTTGAAAGTTTGGATACACCAGTCGATATTTCTTCTTCAAAAAAGCTTCGTCAAAAAAAAAAAGATAACCGAATTTACCGAACGGCATTTTGAAGGGCACAAATTCAAGTTTGTTTTGCTTTTTTGATATATTTTTTATGGTTTTTTTTTCGACCCGGTATGCACTTTTGTACGTGACTGTCTTTCGGCTTTTTTTTCGATCATCGAGAATTGGCCGCATGACTTATGGAACAATGTTTGTCGTGTTTATCCATGATAAACTTGAACGGGGTATCAGGAGCTCCATTTTCGTTTTTTGTTAAGTTTCGTACGATTTTTGTTCGCAAAGTTATTTCATTTTTTGCTAAAAAAGACAAATTTCGGAAAATGATACGTAACTCGAGAACTATAGGCATTAAGAGGAAATATTAAAGACATAAAAAGCTGCGTAAGTTTATACTGAATAGTCTAGAATTTTTTCAAAAATTTTCTCTGCGATTTTTTTTTTACTATTTTCGCTCGAAACTCTCATGACTTTCGTCATCATGGCTCGGGATCAAAATATCAGGAAGAGAAACTTTGTAAATTGTCGATTTTGAATTCGCTTAATTTTTTCAGATTTTTTTTCGAATTTCTTTGGCCGAACCTCGGAGAATCGGCCGAACATTTGAGTGGCATATCTCGAAAACTATTGAGTTAGAGACAAAATATGAAGAGGGGAATATTCAAAATGAAACACCGCAACCTTTTTTCCTTCTGATATTTTGTCTCCAACTCAATAGTTTTCGAGATACGCCAATCAATTGTTAGGACGATTCTCCGAGGTTCGGCCAAAAAGAAATCGAAAACAATTCTGAAAAAATTTACGCAAATTGAAAATCGAAAATTGAAAAAGTTTCTCCTTCTGATATTTTGTTATAAACGCCATACTTTTCGAGTGAAGCCATCCTACTCATCAGAGTTTCGAGCGAAAATTGTAAAATAGAATCTCATAGGAAAATTATGAAAAAATTCCAGGCGATCCAGTATAAACTTACGCAACTTTTTACATCTTCGACATTTCCTCTTAAACCCTATAGTTCTTGAGTTACGTTGCATTTTCCACAATTTATCTCCTTTAGCCATAAATGAAATAACTTTGCGAAAAAAATCATACGAAACTTTTTAAGAAATGAAAATGGCGCGCCTGATACCCCGTTCAAGTTTATCATGGATAAACATGACAAATAATTTTCCATAAGTCATGCTCCCAATTCTCGCTGGTCGAAAAAAGCCGACAAATAATCATGTACAAAAATGCGTACCGGGTTGAATAAAAATATTTCAAAAAAGCAAAACAAAGCTGAATATGTTTCCTTCAAAACGCCATTCGATAAATTTGGTTATCTTTTTTTTTACGAAGATATGTAACTTTTAAGGCGGCAAGAAATATCGACTGGTGTATCCAAACTTTTGAGCCCCAGTTACCTTTAGCCAGAATTATGATGTTTGATCATCCTTGATTTTGGTCTTTTTGCATCCTCATGACGAACCATCTCGATGGATACGCTTTTATGGACCTACCATCGAAAGGCGTTATCCCGTGGCTGGCGAGGGTGTTTCATCCCACCCTCTCTTATAACAGGGAACGAAAGAGAGTACAATTTGTGAATAGTGCCGATGTGCAGACGCGAACAAGGATTTCACCGTAGATATTTGCGAGCGCCCCGCCGTCCTGGTCGTTCGTATACTTCGTATACTACAGCCGTTCGAGCGAACGTAATCTCTGAAAGCATTTACTTCAGCCCCGGGAAAAGCGGTAGACGGAGTGATCCTAATGGTAGCTCCGGTACGCGGTATCACGCATGAATGCGTCAAAGCAGCACAGTATGGATTCATTCACGTGTATCATCTGATGAGAGAGAAAAGTAAGTTACACGATAAAAAAAGCTTCGCCAATATCAAGACCACAAGTATCATCGTAATACCAATGAAGTATTCAACGACACTTGGCAAATTATTCGTTCCGTGTAGTTCGCCTTCGTACACCAAACATATTGTAGAAAGACATTTGCAGGCTCATTCAACGAACACTGCACATTCCAATTTGTAGGAACATAGGAACTTTCGCGGCGACACATTTTTGCCCCTCGAATCTCGAGGAGCTGCTTCCTTCAAGTTGATTACTGGCGGAAGCCATCAACACGAGCATCCCAACGGCGTGAGGTACGATGATACTTCGCGTCGTTCACATAAGACAAAGCATCGTTGAGAGTCTTTGACAGGCAGGATAGAGAAACTAGACCGTCCAGAAGTTTGTAGACGAGAGGCACTCAGGTATACGTATAGTGATCCACGTGAAAAAACGTTCCGGCTGTACCAAATGAACTTGCGTACATGTATAGAAGATATAACAGCACGAGATGCGTGAGGGTGAAAGACAAGTGGCAACGGCTTCCGTTTCCTTCAGATCTCACGAAATTACAATTAATCCCTTCTGCTATTGCGTGAATCTAATGCTTATCGGCTATATTGATTCGGAGCATAAGGAACTAGAATCAAAAGTTGGAGAAGAGCAAGACGAAGTGTGCTTGATACCACGATAGTTGAAAGTTCAGTGACGACTGCGGATGGACTCGGTAAATGGAACGAAGAGAACGAACGAAAAAGTAGATAGAGATGATGGACAATGACACTAAACAACAATAGTTCGCAATCCAAAAGGTACTTCATGTATTCGTCCTTCTGGAAATCCTTCTCTTCATCTAGCTCCTTTATTATAGGATACGTTTCTTGCCCTTGGACCGTGCACTCGACGAACATTCCAATCCCATGTCAATAGTCTCAACGGTTATTCATTCAAAGCAGAAGGGGCGTAAGATATGACTAGGTATCGAGAGGCCAGAAGGTTAAATTGCGCAGGTCGTGCATTTCGCACCCGTGATGTTACCCACCGGTGAAGAAGGGCGCACGAAACGAACAAAAGCAGGCGAAAAGAAGACAAGATGCAATGAAAAGCTATACATAGATTTTCAAAGAGAGAACAAGAGCTAGGGCGAGTGGAGAACACAAGAATCCAATGGCGACAACAGCAAAAGACGCGTGCGCCCAGAGACGACGAGTACGTCTCGCACATTTTGCATACTGACGAGACCACTTTCCAGGCACTCCGTTCCCATTTCCTTTCCTCGAGAATTTCCTTGTCATTTCCAAGTTTCGCTTCGGCACCTCTTTCCAGCGCGCCTCGGCACCTTCAGCTTGTTGTAGGCACCTCGGCCTCTAGACTTCCTTCTTGCTATCCCGAGCCACTTTACCATTTCGCCCGTTCAATAGGTGTCACTTGGTGTGGGTATGTGTGTCGGTGTCGACTCACGATAGCAAGCTATGTCACCCGAGTTCCCGCGGAAGGGCCCTCCATTCTCTATGTTATCATTTAAAGTAGTTAATTGCCACGGTGACGGAGGTAGACGTCGACGGAAAGTGTACAAAAAGAACTCCTGCCATTCGGAATATGTATTTTTACCGGGCTACATCTGGAAGTTCAACTACGCATTTTTCTACAGGGGTGGATGACAAATCCGTGGAGAGATTCTTGGAGTGAGAAAAGAGCCCCGAGCGAGCTAAGCTTTTCTTCACAGTGATACTCCACGGGAGAAGGAAAAAATATTATTCATTGACGCTTGAGTGTGAATTCCAGTGCTTGATCAACAGTTTACTGTAATGATTAATCTTCCGATATTACAACAATTGTGTATACTTGAAGATCACATGAGGCGAGAATTTTGGGTACTTTGCGATGAGATTAAAATGTTAATAAAACCAACCACATTGAAATCGCTAAGAACATTAATTTCCGGTAATAATAATGCAAAAAAGTTATAAATAAATTGTTGAAAACAACATTGTTCCACAAATGTCCGGTGAACTACTTTTTTTATATTACAAAAAGAATTCGTAAATATTCCTGAACAGGTCCGATTTTTTTAAGAATTATCTTTCTATTTTCATTTGAATTTTTTTCATTTAATATATGGATGTAGCGTCACACATTTTCAATATGTTTTCGGAGTAATGTTCCATACTAAATCCAAGAACCGTCCGGGGCATTGAACGAACAGTGTCATAGGTAACATCCCCTGGAAAATTCCAAAAATGGAATTTTCGAAATAGACAGAAAATTCTTTAAAAAAACATATGTATTCAGAAAAATATCACAATTCATTTAATGTTACAGAAAATCAAGTTTACCGGAGATTTTTTGAACAACTTTTGTTTAAACAATTTATTTGAAAATGCTCGACATTCCATCGAGTGGTTTTTGAATTATAGTGGTCACCGACTTGAAAAACATAGTTTCGAGAAAAGGGCGTTTAAAGTTTTTCGACGTGGATACGGTATTAAGGTTCGTAAAATGTTGAGCTCGATGGATGAAGCTAAACTTTTTTTTTGTGTATTTTGATCCGCTGAATCCGAATATCACAGTTTTTGCCGAAAAGTCGAGCATTTAATTGTTTATAGTCAATTGTTATGTTACATCCTAGCGAATATCCCTTCTCTCATCTAGGATTTTTTCATCTCGGTTATTCCCAATACCCTCATTTGCCGTCAGAAGCGTATTAAATGTATAAATCTAAGAATAAGACGCGTAACAGCGTTAAACGGAACTTGCGTACGTTCCGCGAGCACATTCAAATCATAGCGATGTATACACGATAGCAGCACCGCCACAGTCATTGACTATTCCTATCACATTGGCTTTCAACAAAAATATGATCTCAGGCAAATATTCCACGAAAAGCCGCAGCTCAAAAATATCAAACAGGCACTCACTTCAAAAACTTTACGCTAGCCATCCGCATCCCCATGCGGAATGCATGCAGACTTTCATCAGACCCGAAATCGAATCATACAGACTTCTCTTTGTCCCCACAAAGAGAAGTCTGCATGATTCGACCCGGTAACCAGAGCGGAGTATGAAAACATCCGGCCGTCCGAATCAAATGGAAACCAAAGATTGTCTCCCACTCACTCTAAAAATTCGCATGCGAACCAAGAAGGGTCAGTGTGCAAAAGGTCGAAGCAGTCTCCCGTCAACCACCATCACATCAAGTTCTTCTATCGATTCTCAATCCTAGTCTCCCGTCAACTACCATCGACTCAAGTTCTTCTATCAAGTCTCAATACCAGTCTTCCGACAATCTTCATCAAATTCAGAGCTCAGTTTTCCGTCAACCAATATTTCCGTCAATCGAATCACTCCTTATATCAAGTCTTAACCCAAAAGCCTAACGAATATCTCCGATTATCCTTCATACGAACCGTCTTCATTTTTCGAGTCACACAAGTTTTATTTCACACTTGCATAATTTCTATCATCAGTTCGTGAATATCAATCTCAATTCATCGACCTTGCGCGCCGTTCATATTTGTATCTACGCGTAGTGCCCGTCGTAGTAAAGACGTCGAGTATACAAACGTCCAGCGTAAAATCCTCCGAGCGCACCAGGCCAAGAGCGAAGGCCCTTGTAACGCGAGCGACAACAAATATCCACGCAAGCGAGCGAGCGAGCGGCCGAACGTCAAATACAACCAATGTAAGCTAATCATACCGTTTTTTCTGTATTCATTCTTCAATATTCTATATTCAATTTGCAATATTCTACATTCATCGTAGGCCTGATCGCTTTAACCCGTCTAGTAATCTTATAATAAATAACATATTGTCAATCGTACACCAATTCTGTCGGATTATTCCTCAATACCGAAATATGGCGTCAATTCCTTAATTCTATTCTTTCCTACGTACTACCCCTTTTACCCTCATCCCGTGCTATTGCGCTAGGCGTAGGCAACAAAGAGGGAATTAAAAAAATATATGCCCACGTCCCTTCCGGACGTGACAGTTAAAACAATTTTTCAAAAAATTGAAGTTTTTCGAGATGAATTATTTTTTTTTAATATTTTGGACAATTTAAAAATGAAAGTATTCTTTATACATTTTTTCGAAAGTTCATAGCTTTGAGTAATACATTTTTGAAAATTTCTGAATGAGTTTCCAGTGTTACATTTGATTTATGTACAGAAATACTAATTAAAAAATTACATCGAATCATCAATTCCTGGTCCATACAATAGGGCTTCTGCCGATGTGGAAGCTTCCTAAATATCAATTTGTTGTTGTCTTCGAAGCATTCTGCCTTCCCGGGTATTATCGTGTGCGCGTTTGTCAGCCGCTACCTGCCATAGGGACCAGACGCCCCTTCACTAATTGTGAGATATCCCGGAAACTATTCATCGGATTGACTTCAAATTTTCAGGGAATATTTTCGAAAAATCATACTTTAAGAAAATGTTTTAAAAAATCTATTTACTTGAATTTTTTTTGAAAATTAAGTAGATTTAGCCCGTTGACATTGATCGTCATTGCTACATTTCACCCAAGCTCACTGTTTATGCTCTCTCAATATTTAGCTCTCCGTTTGCTCTCTCGATCTTCAACTCTCCTTATGCTCTCCGTCGCCCTTCATCCTGTTTTACCCCCCCCCCCCCTCTCTGCCGCTGGGTCATCCCCCTTCTCTCTTTCTTTTTTACTCCATCTCCATGTGTTCCTCTCTTTTAGATGTTATATGTACGTAATATATACGTGCTCTTGACTTGACATGTATTCCGTAACGAGGAATCTATTGCGGCTCAGCGAGACGCGAACGCCGTTTCGTTGCAACTACCAAGCTCGTACACGTTCCAACGAAAGATCGTTGATATATATCTGCACCAGCAAGACTCTTGAGTTAAATTTCTAAAGCACCCTCTATGTTCCAACTCCTGGAGCGGAGTACCAACGACCTGAAGCGGTCTTGAGTCTCAAACGATCACGACTGACGTCAAAAACTGAATAAAATGAGCAGAAAAAGTCTTGGGATTCAAATTAAATTCTCGACCGTGAATATTCTCTGTCGCTGCGCGATTTAATTTTTTTCACGAGTCAGAACTTCTGTCTAACTGGAGAAAAACGGGGTTCTCAAAAAATTCTTCATCTATGCTTTTTCCCATTTTTGCCTCCCGATTTCCTCCGACTTTTTTTCGTTTTTCAATAACCTCCGTAGTCACTTTCATTTTAGTCGGACCCTAGCGTTCGTTATAGATGTAAGAATTATTCTATTTGAAATCGAGCAACGATACGAATTTTTTTTTCTATACTCTCTTCCTCGTGATTCTTTCTCGGCAGATTTCACTTTGCGCCAAGATAAATCAGTTCATATGATACGTGAAAAAAAATTCTCGATGGTCTCCGGTCGCTGTAAACATCCCACGACTGTCTCTCCAAAATCCGCTTTTCTCTCGATTCTTCGGATTCACTCGCTTTCACAATCAGTCGTAGCATCGCTGTACCTTCGGGAACCATGTTCCTTGTACGTCTTCCTCAAATGCTTTTCATCGAGTGCTCTCCAAGGATCTACGTCCACCGTCTCTTTTTACGATTCACCCATGAGAATACTTCGCGATTCGCTCGATCCCGTGCTTACTCCGTTTCCGTTCCGGGACTCCAGTCTGCCCTCCGATCCAGCCCAGAGGCACTGATCGAATTTTCTCCCCCTCCGAAACTTTCCACTGCCCCGACTCGCGCGGTAGCTCCCAGTTGACCAAGATCGACGAGGAACCATCCTTGAACGATCAGTCTGGAGAACATTCCAACCGCCATGTTACGGAAGGGAAACCCTCGTTACTTTCCGCTCTTGAACCTGCTGGACTCCAACGCAATCACGATCCCACCTGCTTTTTATTCTGATCGCCACATCCCATTCATTAATTCGATTGTGGATAGCCTACCTAGAGACATTGGTGAAGCGAACAAGACAATTCGATGCTTAAAGTATCCTTTCGTGGAGAATAACAGCTGAGAATGGGTGCTCTCCATACATACAAGATGATAGCGTTTTAAGTGAAAGCCCTGAGGAACTGTTACCGATGCCCCTGGGACCTACTGCTATTCAAGCATCTCAAATACTTCAACCCTGTGATCAGTTTCTGCAATAGATATGAATGGGCTTGGAAATATGAGGTCATGAATGACTTGGCGTGAGTCCGCTAGATTGAAGGAACAGCGGTAGGCTGCCAGAATTGAGAAATGAAACTTCCGAAAAGTCGTAACTCAATAGCGTTCCATTTCCAAAATATTACCATACGGAAGACTTCGGTGCATTGAGGTCTAGATAGATTTTGCTATCAGCAGATGGCACTCATAATCATTTTTCTAGTATCCATGACATCATTTTTCTAGTATCCATAACACAACCTTGAAACCGTCCCGTCGAGTTTGTCGTTTATTTCATCTCAGTCCCGTTCGGGGAGAGTGGATCATGTAAGTAGAGGTATAAGCAGCGAATGCGATATCTCCTTTGCGTACGTGTAAAAAATGACATGAACAGATCGATTGATACATTCGGGTAGTTTTCAGCATAACCCCGTCATACTCATCATAAACTGTATCGATTTTATCTCCGGTTCAGTAAACGATGCCGAAGACGTGGATGTTCTGTCGCCGAAACGGAACTCGGTCGATTGCCACTCAGTTCCTAGCGAACAGAGGTGAAATCGACTCTCTCAATCTTTTTTTTCGTATCCACATCACATTCTCGAAACCATTCCGTCGAGGTTGTCGTTGATTTCATCTCGTTCTCGATCGGGAGAGTGGATCATGTGAGCAGAGCATGAAACTTCCGAAACGTCGTAACTTAGTAGCGTTTCATTTCCAAAATATTACCATACGGAAGACTTCCGTGCATTGAGGTCTAGATAGATTTTGCTATCAGCAGATGGCACTAATAACATATTCCAATCGATTAAAAAATGCCATCGGCAAAAAGGTCATAAATTCGACAATACAACAACATTAACGAAATACATTGAAAAACAAGTTAAAAATTGTTGACAATAACACCTGAATGACAATAATCGTAAAATTTCCCTTATAGTGACATTTCGAGAAAACAACGCTTCTGAGTTATGCCTTTCAGGTCTATGTATAAGAAATATATGCCTTCTGGAATGTGACGTTTCTGGATTCTGGCAGCCTACCGAAATAACGCAGGTTCAATTGAAGAACCAGTTTGTTCAAGGCGCATAGTTACACGTATAAGGACCGGGGCAATCGCGGTATTGGCAGTGCCCTCGAAGGCATTGGAAAGCCCGTTGGAAAAGGGAGGATATAACAAGGTCGCAGACTTGTGGAAGACAGTCAGGGGATGCGAAGCTGAAGTAAGTACGTTCAGGTCGCGCACAACTCGCCAGGAAAAGCCACGGGAAGGAATCACCCGTGTGGAGGCGAGTCTGGAAAGCATGGAATCGCGGGTAGGAGACCGAAAATTACCATAACGACATCCATATATGCAGGAGTGAAGGAGAGGAAAAGGGCAGCTGGAGAAGGTGGGAAGCAAGGACGGAGCAAGTTTTCGAGTAGAAGTAAAGAGAATGCGCACAAGATGAACATACACACACACCAGGGAAGATTCTGCCGACCGTTAAAATTGCACGACCGGCCAATCGCCGCGTTCACTATGGAGCTAGAAGTTACTGGAGAAAATTCTAGGATGGCTCTAAAGGGTAAGAAGTTCGTATGACCTTGCCATTTACCAAACTCTTCACGTTCCCTCTCTCTCATTCCTTCTGACTCCCACTTTATCGCTTCTTCTGCTAATACTTATTTTATCCCTTTTCGAAAGCTAGGACTCTTATCGCAGAGAAACGGCTAATGCGAGGTCCCATAAACCTATAAATAGCTTTTGCCAGGAAGGGAGAACCTGGCTCGTTGTCTGGCATCGTCGCATTGCCTCAAATGTCTCAATATGGTACAAGGACGCCCGAATTTCGGCTTTCCAAAGTGTGCAAAGATGGTCGAACTACAGCTGGAATGATACACTTTTGTAGGTATATGTGGGAACTTTGTTACGATGCGAGCTAGAAAGAAAGGAACGAGAGCGAGGCACGACGAACTTGGAGAGGTTGAGGATATAAAACGCGAAGATGTGGTGATGGTAGTCGACAGGGAGAATAATCGAGGCGATGAAGATTATGAGGTAAGAGAGTCGAAGGAGGCGAACGAAAACAGTCCAGGATGATTGAGGCAGCGGGGAGCGAGGCAAAGCGAAGAATTGTTGAAGACTCTTGTGTGTAGTGGAAGATTGGGAAGAAACCTACAGGGGAGAGAACTCCTACATTGGCACAACAGCGCTCTCTTCGTGCAGGGTCGTTTCGATAGCAGCATTTTCTCTCGGCTCATTCGTTCTTCCACAGCCAATGAGCTTTATGGCATCACGTGTTCCACATGCTGCTACTCTCGAAGCTGCTTTTGCTCATACTTTCGTTGTATTCTCCACCCCATGAAACTTTGCTACCACATTACATATATCTATAATTCGTGTCTATATGCATATGCTGCGGAACCTAGAACAACGAGGGAGTGAGGCCACGTGGTCGAGGCGAAAGATCCAACTGACAAAGCCTCGACTTTTCGGAATTTCCAGCAGATGGGCCAATTCAAGTAGACCCGAATTTATTCCAAGGCGGTGTGTTCTTTTTTGTTTTTTTTTCAGCCCTAGCGGGAACAGCAGCAAACCCAGCAGACATCAACACTTGAATTACATAAAACCCTAGAGGCGTGCCGTAACGCGGACAAACTCCAATGAATCATCCTCGAATGGTAGAACTTTTGATTTATCCAACGGTAGGTTGGTCTCGCTACGTCCTCAACCTTTTGCCATCTTTCTCCCCGTTCGTTTTCATCTTATTACACAGGCACAGGCACACGGACATTTAGTATTCATAGTTTCAAAGGAACGCAGCGGGCTCAAGATTTGCCGAAGATAATCTAAACTCAATTTGGCAATACAATAACGAGAAGCGAACCCGAGAATATTTGATTACTTTCAAAGGATGCTGCGCCCCTTACATGACGCTTCCCTCCTTTCGTGCAATATGGAACTTTTCGTTGAAGGAGAGTCGAAATCCTCAAACATCGTAGATATATTATTATTTCTACGAAGGGTCGCTGAGAGCTCGTGTACCAAGATAGACATGAGACCTGCAAAAATGGCGTTTCGTCGAATCATCGAAGACTCCGGAAAAGTGTGATGAAGATATTCGGATGTTTATTCAAACGAAACTTATCTGTAATCAACCAGAATGATTGCAACAAAAAAAGCCCGAATGCGCATAACCTTCAGCGGGCTACATCTCCTTAGGTGGGTCAAGAAATTGCATTTTCTAAAAATATTGGGTTGGTAAGAAAGTCTTGCGACACACAACATGAGTAAAATATAAAAACATTTTATTTTAACAGTAAACAATTATTCAGTAATGTATGCTCCCTCTGTATCTACAACTCGTGCCCAACGCTCTGGTAGACTTTGCACGCCTGCACTCCAGAATTCTTTGGGTCGTGAATTGAAAAAGTCGACCAGTGTATTTTTGAGATCCGCGACATCATCAAATTTTTTATCCTGTAAATAATTTTTCAAAGCTCGAAACAGATGGTAGTCGGTAGGTGCGAGGTCTGGTGAATACGGTGAATGCGGTAGAACTTCCCATCCCAGCTGCGAAATAGATTGTTGTGTCATCTTAGCTACGTGGGGTCGAGCATTGTCGTGGAGAAGCCGAACTTGGAGACGTTTACGCCTTTTTTGTTTTTGATAATTTCAGCCAGCTTTTGCAATTGTGCAGAGTAAGTATTTGCATTTATCGTGGTGTTGGATGGGAGCAGTTCGTAATATAGCATGCCCTCAGAATCCCACCAACAACAGAGTAAAACTCTCTTCACTTCACGGGGCAGCTTAGGGGTCGGATCTGGTTTTTCTCCTTTCGGTAGCCACTGTCGCTTACGTGTGTAGTTAACATAAAGCACCCAGCTTTCATCTCCAGTGACTATTTCTTGAAGAAAATCCTTTCTGTGTGGACGTTGCAGGAGTGAAAGACAGATGGACATGCGTGTCGCTTTGTTTTATTCGCTGAGATCGTGTGGTATCCAAGAAGAAACAACTTTTCTGTATCCGAGATTTTGTAAATGTTGGAGAATCGTGGGATGGCTACAGCCGAGTTTGTAAGCTAATTCCCGTGACGACGTATTAGGCTTTGCCTTTGTAAGTGCTCGTAGTTCTTCATCGTCAACAGTTGATTTCCTGCCGGACCTAGGTTTGTCTTCAAAAGATGTATCGCCAGAACGGAAACGCTGGTACCCACGGGATATCGTTGAATGATGAACTACGTTGGCCTTGAACACACTACATATATTAGCGGCTGCGGTTCTTGCAGAACGCCCTTGTAAAAATTCGTAATATGCAATCGATCGAAGTGCACTATGATCCATCTTCGCTCGTACTGTCTGCGCGGAACAACTGACTCGCTTATATACCCTACGGCATGGAAGGTTCTAGACTAGTCTTGAATATACTACTCTCGAATGTTGTAGAACTTCGTTAGAAGAAAACATATTTTAATCGAAAGGAAAGTGTCGCAAGACTTTCTTACCAACCCAATATTTTTATTCTATAGTATCACCTTTTAGCTATATACCCTGAAAATTTCATTTAAATATTCCGAAAACTGAATGAGCTACAACTTCTAACAGTCGGTCGGGCGAGCGGTAGCAGCACCATACTTCAAACTTTAAACGCGTTTTTCTCAGAGCACTGTTTTCAAAGTCGGTGGACATGATGTGTCGAGAATCACTTGATGGATTGTTTTCAAATGTACAGGAGATGAGATGAGAAACATTTAAGGGGCTACGTGGGGTTGAAAATTTCAAAAAAATTAATTTTTTATTTTATCATCTAATAGTACAATATTTATAGAATATTCTCTCAATGTTTGAATTCAATCGGAGTAAAAGTCTATGAGAGAGAGCCTTTGGGAATTCCCCCTGTTGCGAAAGACTGGCCGGGGGCAACGCAGGTATATCGCATTTTTCTCGAAACACTATTTTTTTAAGTGGGTGGACACGATTTCGCAAAAACTGATGCACCGATTTTATTGAAATTTTGCACACTTCTTTAAAATAGCATTGACTAGAGATTGAACGGAGGTTTTTTTTCGACTGCAACTAATTTTACAAGGCTATGCGTAGTGTAAATTGAACTAAAATTGATCTATTTTGCATAATACTTTGCCAAAAATTCATATTTCAATGTTTTTTAAGTCCTTCTAATCACGAGCTATACTTATCTACTAACAGAAAAAAAATTGGTTTTTTAATTTCAGATAAAGCTATCATGAGTTACCCTGATCACCACGAGGACACTTTTTTTAAGGGTCTCCGGAAACCAGGTTCTACCTGTTGAATTTCCCAAATTTTTCGATGACATTTTTTAAAAATATTGTTGAAATGTTGCTCTTTTATGTGCTTAACATTTTAAATAAATAATTGATATGTTATTTTTTTAATACAGAAAATATGTTTTTTTTGGCTTTGAAACCCACGTATCTTAAAGGTCATTGACGATCGCACTTTTTCAAAATTGATTTTCATTTTTGACTTCATCATAGATTTTTTGTGCGTGAGTTTCAATTCGTCAGCACATTGTTAAAAAAAAATTGAAAATCGTCGTTCGTCAACGACCGCAGTAGAAATTTCTTTGGGTTAGCCTGACCAAGATCAGGCCCCGATCGGGCCGGTAGTATTTAGGTCCTGAATCAGGCTATACTGAAATGGCCCTACTAAGGCTTGCCCTGATAGGCCCTACGAAGGCTTTCCATGATAGGGCCTTACTAAGGCTGTCCCTAATGTGCCCCTACTAAGGCTTTCCCCGATAGGGCCCTACCAAGGCTTGCCATGATAGGCCCTACTATGGCTTTCCCTGATGAGGCCATAAATAGGCTTGCCCTATAACTACCTCAGCAGTCGATAGATGCACATAACCTCTTATTTTCCACATGGAAACTTCGATTTTACAGCATCATAGCTTCGGAGTTTCGATGTATTCCTGAATTCTATTAAAAAAAGGTGCTATGGCCTGTCGCAACAAAAAACGTTATGCAACTCGTATCCGTGTTAGAAGATTTCGGCAGCTTTGTAAGGCGAAGAGAGAGAGAGAGAGAGAGAGAGAGAGAGAGAGAGAGAGAGAGAGAGAGAGAGAGAGAGAGAGAGAGAGAGAGAGAGAGAGAGAGAGAGAGCGGAACTGTATATATATATATATACACATATATAACCTTATATATATAAGGTTGAGTTTCAAAAATCTAAAACATGTTATTCGATAAACCTCTTTAATTGTAACAATGATATTAACTAATTGATATACTTTATGTGATACAACAAATAATTATAGGAATTCATGTGGTCTCTTATGCCACATCTGGGCCCAATATGTTAGAAGCACTCGGTAGCATAGGGGCAGCGTGCGTAGCTTTGGGTAGGTAGGTACGAGGTTCGATACCCATATAGGCGAAATATTTTCTTCGAACATAAACATTTCAGCAGGCCAGGGAATGACGAATTATGATACAAAATTATTGTAGTGGAACTCTAAATTAAGTGGTTCATTCCATTTTGGATTTTTGAAATATTATATGTATTTCTTTCTGATCAGGCAACCAGATAGGGGCCTGATCAGGCAACCAGGTCAGGCCCATATGTGACGCATCGTTACATTCCCTAGTAGGGCCCTTTCAGGCTGCCTTATTAGTGCTCTACCAGGGCAGTCAGGCAACCTGAACGGGCCTTGATTTGGGCCCCATCAAAATTTCTACGCGGGTTAATGAAACATATTTTACAATTATTCACTCGCCACTTTATTATAATTTATGAATGCACAATTGAAACTTGCACTCCATATTCTAGGTCATTAAAACAAAAGAAACTTGAAATTCCTCACGTTAGTAGGTTTTAGGTCACAGATAAAGAAAGTTTTCGAGAAAATTCATTTTTCTTCCCTTGTTACAATTTCATATCAATGAAGAACTTTCCATACAGGATCAAAAGCAGGACGATCGATGCGGAATTGGTGAAACTCAACTGCGATCTTTCACATCTTTATTGCGATTCGTAATAGAAACGGAGTGCTCGAACTTTCTGGCAACGGTTTTGCCATAAGGAAGCGAAAAAACCGTACATCGAAGAATGAATCTATTTCTCGTGGTCCTGCACAACTGTGCACGTATCCCCAGACATAACCCTATTTACGACACTGGCGATATATTTACGGGACGTTGTTTCACACAAATTTCAACATTTTCCTCTCTGCTATATAGTGGTGGACGGGAGAGAACAACGGCATCCGGTATCATGTCTGAAAACGTGTTTTCGTATTTACAGTAGCAGCCTAGCAAGGCAGCCGTGGTAACCGAGGAGAATACAAGCTCGAGGACAGTCGAAGGAAAATTGATGACAAGTGTCGATGTTGCGGTATCGATACTCGCACCTTCCTCGTCGTTGTCGAACCAACAGTAGATGCAGGGAACGAACACGCACATATATATATATATATATATATATATATATATATATGTATGTATATAGGGGAAAATGTTTTGAACCCCTGTATCTACGTACGTTATTTTGGGGAGGCTCTCAACATTCATCAACATTTTTCAAACTATTTGTTCACTTCGGGGCAAGAAGTTTCTCCCTTCTTATAATGGTACCTTCACATAAATAGGCTTATCCTTAGGGAAAAGTGATTTTGAAGACATGGGAATGTATGTAATGTTGAGTATGAGGAGAAATCACTATTATGACGACCGTCGTTAAAATTGATCGTCTTCATATACGTGTATATATATATATATAAACATATATCAGACAAGCATGTAATAAAAACACATTGAACTGGAATAAATGATACGTCTGTCACTGAGAGAAATGAGAAGTCACCAACGATATATCAACGCTAGAGCTCAACCGCCACCAATCCCATTCTTACCCTCCCGTGCAGCACGAGAATTCTCTGAGCTGGCATTGTCATATCGATGACCAAAGGAATTGAAAGACATTCACAGGAGCCTTTTTCTGATTTCCTTCCTCGTAACTGCACTGCAAAAACTAGGCTTGTTTAACGTGTGTTCAAAGTATGTCGAAATAACACAACATAAAGGCTAGATACGTGTTGCCATGGTGAGTCTACAGACTTATTCATCTGGTAAAACGTAATACGTTACAATTACGGACGTAAAGCTCTAAAATTTCACGCAGGAGTGTGCAGTTTTTACGCATTGAATTGTTACACACTGTCGCAGCTGTCGCCATCAATAACACGCTTATTCAAACGCACATAAACCGTGTAGAATCAACATACAAGACGCACATTTACACACATTGGACTAAACAACACACGATAACAAATAACACGGGAAAAAGCAACATAGTTTAAGTGTGTTAATTGCGAGTTATTGATCATATACTGTGGCAGAACTGCGAGTATCAAAACGAATGATTCGGTCGGACCATTTTCCAAAAATGTTCCTGGGATGAATTGTACGCCTCGAGTTCTGGATTTTCAATCGATACGAACGACAGCACTGCAACGAATGGGTTGTTTTGACACACTTTAGGCGTAGAAATGGCTGTAGGTAGTTTTTACACGTTTTAACGTATGTAAAAATAACACGGATAGATGCGTTCAAACAACAAACTTACGTGTATTATTTTTTTACACACGTTAAAACGTGTAAAAAGTGTCGACAGCCATTTACACACTCAAAGTGTGTCAAAATAACACACTCAAACTGTGTAAAAACAACACACTTATTTTTGCAGTACTGTATATACACGGGATGCATTGCAATACCAAATTGAATACAAAAAGCTTTTTATCGCCAAAATATATGCATTTATTGAACTGAACTCAACATTACTTATATATTACCGTGTAGTATGTATGAGACGTGTCACTGTTTTTTTTTGTCTTCGCCTAGGCTAGGTTCTCATACAGATTCACGATGATCGGCAGATTTTTGCTTGTCGGTGATGGCCTGGAAACAAAAATACTTCGCCAAAGATTCAATGCAGCTATTGAGGTTTTGGAAAATAGATTTTAAATTAAGGTTCTTCCACGTGACAAACTCAACAATGATCAATAAATGAAACAAAAAGCTAAGATCAAATGTGGTCTTCTATTAACCGTGTAATCAATCGATGTCAATCAGCTATTGAATTTCACGTGGTGCCGCAGCCAAGGTGATTTTTAAAATATATACCTAATACCCTCGTCGAAAATCTCTGAGCGCCGAATAACCGCTAAATAGAAGTAGATTTGAGGAGTGCGCGCATTCGCCCGTGGCCGGCGATTTTACGAGAGTGTCAAGGGTGATAGATGGGTTCGAGAAGTGTGCGAAACGATCCCCGCGGCAATCCCGGGACACGGTTATGTATCGGGAGTAAAAAATATCTCGCCGCAAAATAGTCAGGACTCGAAAGATATCCCCGGACCCAATCGAGTACTCGTAACGTAAGAGTCTCGTTTCGCAACGGAGCTTCGTCTCTCCGCGGTGTGTACACATCATAAATATCGTATCTTGAAAATGTAACGAGATAACTTTTGCCCACTCTCGAGCAGTACGTACTGGTTATGAGAAAACTCAACTATCAGGATGTGCGAAACGTTTGTCAGGATGGTGAAAGAACACGTATGCACCTAACCTAGAAACGTTACGCCGAGTTTCTTATGGGCTCGTGAAACGTCAGATTTTACGATAGTCACGTCTCGCCTCCTCACCAACTCCTATCGATGCTGCTTAATCTTTTAGCAGCCTCGCGACTACGATATTTCCAATTTTGTTTACCAATGCGGAGCAACAACACTCGACGATCGCTCAGCTATACGACGACAATTTTCTCAAAAGCATCTCTACGAATTCCCGAAGTTCCATACACGGATCAATAATTGACAACCGGGAGGTGGAATGCACCTACGAGGAACCCGATTTTTAAGGGGTGAAACGCACCCTCGAACATAGGGGTGGTTTTCGTTTTTCGTCGATAACGTTATCTTTCTCATCTTCAATGTATAGTACACGAAAAAAATAAACATTATTGCAATTTGAATATTTTTCATATCTCGTACCGTTAAAACGTTATCGACGAAAAACGAAAAACACCCCAATTTTCGAGGGTGCGTTTCAACCCTCAAAAATCGGGTTACACGGATATAATAAAAAAAAATACGTGTCGCGTATTTTTATCCATTCTACAAGCATGCCAAATTTCATCGAAATCGGAAAGATCGACCTCGCAACCTTTCCTTGTTAGCGTCGATCGTGATCTTTCGGTTGGGTGCATACTCTCAATAGCGTTGTTCTGTAATATACTATAAGAATTCGTTCGCCAATGATTGCAGTATGACGACAGTAGCTGGTCAAAAGAGAGTTTCACTATGATAATGTTCGAATGCCCCCATTGCGATGTCGGAGAATTCGTGATGGAGGTGGGATGGCTGAATACGGAAATGTTATATAAAGGGAATAAACCATCCCTTACATGAAATCGATTTATGCTGATTCAAAATATTTCTACACGCTCCGAATTGACGTTTAGAGTATGAGAAAATTGGTGAAAATCGATTATCCGTCTTTGAAATTCCGTCAGAAAACGGAAAATAATCGGAGCTTAATAAATGAAAAGGCAGTTTGTGGAAAAAAACAACGGGGAGAGAGCACAAGGAGACTTCCAAATCAAAGCAGAAAAAAATTATCGACGACTCAGTGAAGCGATTTTTTGCCAAAATAGAAAAAAACATTTGGATACATTTTTTTCCAATTCCATGTCAATGTATTGTTACCCCCTGGATACGAATTAACCATTCATCTCCCCCGGAACCCCATTTTTCTTTAAGGGTGAGATGCAGTCAAAATTTTCAAAAAATCGATTTTTTTACATTTTCTTGAAGTATGATGTTTCGAAAATATTCCCTGAAAATTTCAAGTCAATCCGATTAATAGTTTCCGGGATATCCAACAATTAGGGACGGGGCGTCGGGTCCCCACGGCAGGTAGCGGCTGACAAACGCGCAAACGATAATACCCGGGTAGGCAGAATGCTTCGAAGATAACAACAAATTGATATTTGCCCAAAATATTTAAAAATAATAATTCATCGCGAAAAACTTCAATTTTTTGAAAAATTGTTTTAACAATTGGTTATAAACAATTGAATGCTCGGCTTTTCGGCAAAAAAAATGTGATATTTGGATTCAACGGATCAAAATACATAAAAAAAAGTTTAGCTTCGTCCGACGAGTTTAAAATTGTACGAACATATAATACCGTATCCACATCGAAAAACTTTAAACGCGTTTTTCTCAAAACTATGTTTTTCAAGTCGGTGACCACTATAATTCAAAAACCACTCGATGGATTTTGATGAAATTTGGTGCGCTTATTGATATTATTAAAAACTAGTCCTTAATCGAAGGATTTTCATTTTTGTTGAAAATATCTGTTTTTTTTTAAACAATAAACCAACGATTTTTTGGTCGAAAATCGAAAGTTAACTGTCGGAAGCCGCCATTTTTTTACTCTTGAAAAAAAAGCTTGGATTAAGGACTAGATTTATTATTAAACTAATTATTTTTTGTAGTTCTTTTTTATTTCAGATGATCCAGTAAAACTTTATGATGGTCACCGCAAAGCACTACATGCCGAAGGGGGTGCGACAAAGATAACGATATTTTTATAAATAATTAATATTTTTCTTTGAAAATGTGTACAAGTCAAGTTGAAATAGGACATAAACAGTCTGTATAACCACTTTTGTAAAACAAACCTAATTACTATGAAAAAATGTATACTCTTTAATGTCGAGTGAGATTTAGAAAAAAGCAGGGATGGTTCATCCCTTATTTTTTGTTACTTTTAATGTACCCATGATGAATTTCTTACCATTTTCCAGTACAAAAATGTTCGTTACACTGGAGCCAGTGGACTGCCTACAGGTGAAACTGCAAAACAGCCCTTGACATGCTTCAGTCTAAGGGGTAGTTTCGCCCTTCGAACTCGCTTTTTCACCGATAAAAAACACGTGTCCCATAGTTTTTATGCTCTACCGATAGCCAACACCGACCATCTTGCTTGATTTTTTATGCAACGATCTACTAATTGCCGTTATAATTAACACGCGTTAATGAGTACTGTATTCCCACTAGCTCAACAATACAAGATAATTAGCCCCACGTCATAACGATAAAAATCTAAAACGCCGTGAGTCTTCCGACATCGGAAAAAAAAACAAACAAACAAAAGAATTCCGAATAAACAGAACCTTAAAACTGCCGAGATGATAAAAGTTTTATATTTCGACAAAGTTTGGCATAAAATAGTGCTATATCCCTGGAATACAGGAGAGGTGTTAAACTCAATTCACGAGGACGTTCACGCGACTACACCCGTCTTATCGTCCGATCGTGAAGGAGGATCGAGGATAAAAGCTTTACGGGAGAAAGATTTTCACCGGTATCGCACAGTTATGGGCGTATACCGAATACCGAGCATCGAGGTCTCAAAAACGACAAGTTTGTCCACCTGGGCTTTCGATATCTGCCCCTCAGACGTGGACATACATTAGGGTTGTACAAATATGAGCTTTTTTGTCATTCTTTTCACCATCCAATTATTTTCTTTAGAGAAAAAAATTGTCGCGAAAGCTGCGAGCCGTCAACAAATATTTAGAGGTCACCCAAGCTTCCCAAAAATTCAAGTTTTCATTAATAAATCGATTTTTTTCTTTCGCTCCTCGCCCATGAATTTTACGCTTTATGATTTTTAAAATAAGCTCGCGAAAGCTCTAGCGGGCCAATGAATATTTAGTGGTCGCTCAAGAGCTTCAAAATTTCAAATTGTCGCAATTTTTTTCGTTGCTGACTGTTAAATTTAACACTTTGTAAAATTTTCAAAACATTTGTTTCTTTTTTTTTTATTTCGAAAGGGATTTTTTATATTGACCTCACACTTCTAACCCGATAAAACGGGGGACCTATACTTTTGTTTACGAACAAGAACTTTAAAGAATTAATTTATGAGAACGAAGACCATAATTCTTGGGTTAGAAGTATGACGTAAATTTAAAAAAAAATCTGTTTCTAAAGAAAAAAGGATTAATTGTTTTGAAAATTTAACAAAGCGTCAAATTTAGAAGTGCGAAGAGTAAAACAAATTGGCGAAAATTAAAAAGTTCGAAGCTCTTGAGCGAGCACTAAATATTCATTGGCCGGCTAGAGCTTTCGCGAGGTTAATTTAAAAATTATAAAGCGTAAAATTCATAGGTGAGAAGTGGACGAAAAAAAAATCGATTTTTTAATAAAAATTTGAATTTTGGGACACTTCAGCGCCTTCTAAATATTTGTTTACGGTTCGCAGCTTTCATGACATTTGTTTTTCCTTTAACGTATATAATTAGATGGTGAGAAAAATGGGGAAAAAAATCTCAAATTTGTGTCACCGTAGTACACATTTATAAGTAGGGACAAGACGAGAACGCTAAGGTCATGTTAAAATTAAATGATGCATATAAATCAATCAACTTTAATTTTTTTTAACTACTCAACATTTATTAATCTTTTAATTTTGGAAAAAAATCAGTCTCTGATTGTTAGCATACAACATGTATTTTCGATTAAACCTTTATTATTTCCATCTTCCCCTATATGCGGGCCAATATGAAACAACGTTGATAGTATGATAGACAAGAATTATTGGTATCTTTCGCATACAAAAATTATTTCATTCTCAATACTAGCAATGTGATAAGCCAATCATCTAAGTTCTGTAGTATTTAGTCCGAATAATCTTGCTTCCATATGATTCAAGTATTTGTTAGTTCTTCTTCTTCCTCTGGTAGGAACACCGGTTGAAGAGGAAACAAAGGCCCTGCTAGTTGCATTTAATCCTTTCTTATAGCTTTAAAGGCGGACACCACTGTAACTGTCTATTTTCGACCGTTTTCTTTTTAAAAAATTTTAAAGAAAGGAATAAATTACATTCTCAAAAGAACTTTTAGGCTTTATTAGGTACATATTGAAGCATGTAAAAAAATTATTTGTCGAAAGAATAAGAAATGGCGGCGCACGTGTCGCTACAGCAGCACTGGTTTTCAGCAAACCCTCTTCGCGGCACGCAGTATACCTGTTGCAAATTCAATCCTGGAAATAAGAGGGAAATATTTTTTGTTAATAATATTATATAATACTAATAAAATTAAAACACATGAAAAAAAATACAGATGAGTTGGAAAAAAAGTTCGTTTTTTCGACCATAATTTTCAATAAAGAGCGATAATTTTTTACAATTTTTAATTAATATTTTTCTACAATTTTCAATTAAAATAAAAAACGATTTTTCGAAAAAATTTCGGTGATGTCCTCCCTTAACACGTCTCTCCAACGTTGCTAGTGGTACGTTGTAAAATATTGCTGCTTTACGATAGCTTATTTTCTTCTTGCCCCATTAGACGATTAACCTTGATAAACGATGATAGACTGTACCAAAAATGAGATCGTTTTGTTAAAAAATCGATATTGTTTGCTCACTCGAGATCCGTGCTGCCGCCACAGTTGATACATTCACACTCATTCACCTCCCCGCCTGCCCTTAAAACTCCAATAGGAGCACTGTGCTCGCGCAGACTGTTCAGTAGCCAGGCTCATGATTCATCTTACCCCGCACCTTCGTATTGCCCCTATTTCCCCTACCCGGTCATTTGAGGCAATGTGTACATAGCGAAACGTCCATAACCAACGAGTTTGGCGTTGCGTATTGGCTTTCTGTAAATCATCGAAGCGTGATACCCGCGTGGTCGTATTTGCAAAACCGTCCCCAAACGTCCATCGGGTTCACAGTTTGCGCAGTTCCGTTCAACCGGTTATACATCTGCACATTCGATCCGATCGAGGGCGTCGATCTCTTTCGAGGTCCGGTACACTCGCGACTCGGGAGGTGGATGCACTCGTTCTAATTCGTGAAGTTCCAACAACGAAAGGATAAAATTCGATTGTTCGCTGGTTCGGTTGGCGCGGCAAAACGCGGATCCACATTGAATACGAAATCCCCGGTCAAGTGGGGGGGCGTTTGTCCGGGGATTCGAAGCGATCGTACGTATTAAAAAAAAAAAAAATTGACCGGCAACCCGACTGTAAAGTTCATTGAGAGTCTCGTTCCGTTGTTATACGGAAAGCATGGATGGGAAACTTCTCATCTCCATTGTACGTACGTATAATCCGGTCCATAACCTACACCGATATACCACCATTTTACTGTCCCATATACCATGGCACAATTGCTCTCCTCTGCGAGTGAGGACAAGCCCTGCCGAGGACGCAAAGATTTGGAGCCAAGCGATTTGGCAACGAAGAACCAACGCATTACTAACAGTTCCGGCTCTCTCTCTCTCTCTCTCTCTCTGTCTCCCCCCCTCTCTCTTTTATCTCAACCCTCTCTAGCTCCGTTTTCAACGACGGTCCTCGGATTACCGTATTCACTGTGCTCCGCTCCTGGCAGCTACATCAATTCGGTTGTAACCACGTGCGACGTCACACTGTACTCGATCTCAAGTTTCTCTCGAGTTTGCGCTTTTGTGTTGAGAGTGGTATACAAGCACCGCAGTTGCGAGCAATTTTGTCCAACCGGTTTGCAGCAACAGAATAACATCCCGAATGGCAATAACGGTAAGAGAATTTCGAAATATCACGCAGCGCTTTCGCAATACTCGTTACTCCAAGAAGAACGGGCATACCCTTTTCTCTTAATACGAAGTTATACCACGAGGCGATTCTCGTCGAAACGTTTTATGCGAAAAGATCATTGCTTTTTCGAAGGTTAAGAGAAGTGGTGGAGTTAAAAAGTGGCGAAGTGACGAAAGAGTTTCTCAAAGTCGAGAGTTTTCGATGAGGCGAAAGGAGCCAAAGCAGGAAGTATAGGACTAACGCTCGAAACTACCTGGCCCACGAGACAGGGCGGACACTTATTGCATAAACGCCATGAACGCAGATGAAGACGAAAAAACACGTCGTGCTCTTTAACGACGGGACCCCCAGGAGCAACGGATATCACTATATTGGATGCCGGCTAGGCTGACGAGGTTCAAGAGAACGCCACTTCAAGATGTAACGCAAGATTCTCATGGCTGGCAAATAAGCCCCGCTCCCGGGTCAGTTTAGCTTCTTTAATTCTTCGTTCTTCGGTCCGAACCACCCTAATTCACGGAGCTGCATTCTATTAGAAGTAATCGAGAAGTTTCGCAGCCGAGGGGAAAATAAAATGTCGTAAGGCGCTGGGATGGCTAGTGAAGAATCTCGTGTATACGTATATGTGTACGTACACAAGTGCACCTCCGGGAAGAAAATGTGGGTGGGTTGAAGGTGAGGGACAGTTGTGGAAAACGAAGTATATATATATATATATATATGTATAAGGAATGAGCAGTCGAGCTCGCAAGCCAAGAGAATGAGCGAGCCATCGAGGCAGCTACTCAGTATGCCAAGGCCTGCCGAGAGAAATAAGTTTCACAGTTAAAGAGTAAGGAGGACGGCGAGAAAGGGCTTCTAGATGGCTGGCTGGTTGACTGTTCGCCGATGTAATAAGGGAGGATAGACGAAACGAGAGAGGAAATGGGAAGGCGCAAGAAAGAAGGCGAGAGGGGAAAATATGTGCCAAGTTACGTAAGGTGGGAAGGGAGCCATGGCTGAGACTTTAAAAGAGCAACCCACCCTCACCCTTCTCACGATTATACCTAGTAACTTTCTCCGCCGACTTTCTTCGATTTTTGTTCCCTCGAACCTATGCCATACGAGAGCATGAAGAGGGAGCAGAAGAAGAACCTGGGCTATACCACTTTACAATCTTCAGAACCAAAGGATTTCGAATCCTCCTACCCCCTCGTCTCTTTCTCTTTCTACGTCTCTCTTTCTCTCCTTGATCTCTTCTAGGTGTGTTCTCTGGCGTTACGTGCCCTTACCCTTGTTTACTACCTACTTTATCGCCATAGTTAATCTACTACGGACTCCTGCCCAGGCTCACTCGTAACTCGTTGCAGGAGAGTAGGAACGGTGGCTGAGAAGTTTCAGCAGGTGGCGCCACACGAGACCCCGAAGAGAATGACCTCGCATTTTCCCCGACGTGGGACTTTACGTATAATTTCCGAAAATCCGATAGTAATCGACTTCGAAAAAGATACGATGGTCGTAGCCTGAAAATGTTTCGATTCCTGCTAAAACGTTCGAATCGGCAATTCGACGAAGAAATGAAAAGCTTCTCCGAAGCAGACGTCTTTTTGGTCGTTCTTGCGGGCACCTAATGAGACCGATAAGTACAATCCAGTAATGACAATCGCCCGGAATAACATCCCAGGCAAGCTATCCGCACCGCTCCGTTGTCTTTCAACTCGAAGACGCTTAGCAGCTTATCGACAATGAAATTTTCTTCGGAGATTTATTGTGGCCGGATCCATCAGGTTATCAGCGGTTGTCTGGAGCGATAACGAACGTACTGTACAAGAGGGTTCCCGCTGAAAAAGCTGCTGTCGGAGGTTCTCGACTTTCCAAATTTTAATCCGAGAATTCGCCTTGCCCGCGACTCCCGCAGACCCAGTTTGCAGGAGCGGGAGCACGGAGTTGGAAAAGGGACAGAGGTAGGCAGTGGATTCGAGATGAGGGTGAAGGAGCTTGGAAAGGGGCGCCGCGAGGCCACCAGAGATCGACATACCAGTATGCCGGCTTCTACTCATAGGGATGAAGAACTAAATTTAGAGATAGTTCGTCGCGATTACCTCGCCTCGCTTCACTACGACGAAAGAGCAGGGGCCACCTTGAATTCAGCCCCGGAGGAAATCTCGTAAAAAACACTATCAAATCCCTAATCAAGAAGTTGCTCGGGGGAACAGGAAGTTCTCGAGAGTAAGCAGTCAGGCTTGCCATGCTGCGAGCGGAGAAAGGGAGTGGAAGTAGAGCAAAAGATCGAAGTAGAAGAAGGTTGTTCGCGAAGAGGTAGCAAGGTACAAGCGCGATACGACGAGCGGATTTCAACAGGGAAAAGAGAAGTGCATAAGTGTGAGGCTGGAGAGGTGGCGAGGGCAATCGGCAAGCCGAGAAAAATGCCATGATCATGATGGCAAAAACGGTGAAGGAATGACGAACGTCAATAAGACTTGGAGAAGACGAGCAATCGACATTGAAAAAGAGAGTGTCTTCTTGATCCGTCGTTCAATCGTCTGATCGGACTGATCTTATTGCACGAGGCTACTCAGCAAGTGAGATCCGTGCTGGACGACTGAGAAACGAAGAGTCATCGGGCCGTAAGTTTAATTTTCAGTCAGAAGGTGTGCCTACTCGACAGGAAAATGTGGTGTCGTGTGGGTACAACGCGGATCAATACATTCGCCATAGAAGATGAATCGAGGTACCTGAATGGAAAATGCGTGCTTTGAAAATAGCTTTCAAAGCATGGTGCTCTACGGCAACATCGTCTTGGAATCAGTATTAATGGTTTTGTCT
Organism: Ophion obscuratus; assembly: GCA_964007375.1. Classification (NCBI taxonomy): domain Eukaryota; kingdom Metazoa; phylum Arthropoda; class Insecta; order Hymenoptera; family Ichneumonidae; genus Ophion; species Ophion obscuratus. Next base: position 50,915,521 of record OZ023319.1, read on the forward strand.
GGGAAGCCTTGGTAGGCGACAAAAATTTTCGGAAAACTTGATCCCTATAGAGATTGAGAAACGCAAGAAGATGTTGTTGGGTGCAAAAATACGTGCCAGGCAAAGCCGGGCCATCTTCAGCCTCTTCCTCTCGACTTTTTCCGAAGATTGCCGACGATAATCATTTTCCGAGCGGTCTATAATTATTTTTCTCGCGTGTCTGCGCCCTCTATCCGTCAACCAAGCCACCCCACCCACTTCGATGCTTCTCGAGACACTCGTGTCTTTTTTATTCTTTCAAAACTCTCCCTGACGGCCCAGACGCTTCGAATAATTAGATTTATTAACTCGGCCTTATTTACACGCGGCGACGCTCTGTCCTCAACCCCTATCCCGCCTCCGGCGAACACGGGAGACTCCGGGGCGCGTGATTTATTGAAGAGAGCCCCGAGTCGTTGAGATAGGAAAGAGTTTGAGAGGGTCTATACGGGGCCTTGCCGTACGGTGTATGGCTGCATCGTGGAAATACCAAAGGGAATGAGACGAGCCTCGAGAGACTGCTTGTTACCAAGATTATGAGGTGAAATTTTTACCCTTCACTATCTTGCTTGCATATTTCTCCGAAGCCTTTCCCTCGTGCTTCCTCAAGGCGTAACTTGGATCTCCGATTGGGAGTGAGAGGACGGTACCGGAAAATGCCTGCTCACAACCCTTTGTGGTGTGGTTGTAGACAACCCCCTTTTTCCTTCGTGTCCCACGATGATCCCTTTCCAAATGGTTCGCTGTCAATTCAACTTGGCCTACGATTTTTTCACGATAATTCACCGACAGGTAGGTACGAAGTAGATTCATCTCTGGTTCCGAAGCATCCAAATTCTGATGAACAAAGCTATCGTCTGCGGGACCTTGTTGCCATTTGATGCAAGATAAAAGAACCTAGATATCCTCTTTGGTGACCTAGGTATCCTCGATAACTACGCAATACTATTTTGTCATCTCTGTCTCACACCCCCCTCTCTATTTCTCTTTTCCAAATCCCCTCATCCCAAAGTAAGAGCATCGAGCAATCGTTGCCGCGTGCATAAGCCTGCAGCTGCAACAGCAGCAACATTCGAGGGGACGCAGCCTGTCCCGGCAGCGAGCGCAGTGTGTGCAATGTTCGAAAAGCCGATAGTGTCGACGGCTCGGACGTTGAAAATACCTCACGGGTTCGCCAATGAATAAATTTAACCTAAGTAACGAATACAGGTATATTTTGGATATTGCGGAAACTAGTCAGCTTATATTCTCCACAGCATCATGAAAATCCCGATTCCGCAGTGTAGAAAAAAAAACGTGCTAAAAGTAGAAGAGAAAGGGACAGAGAGATGGGTGTAGGAAAGCCTGATATTTCTAGACTTCTGGTTATATTTTTCATACACTTTTAACGACTTCCCTCATCGAAGTTAGCATCCAAGTAGATATAACACAGAGCCATTATTGCCTATGTACACATAGACATATACATCTGTTTGCTACTGGTGAAAGGAGAAACCTTTGTTCGGACGAAAATCCCGCAAAGCCATTGAGAATCAGCGAAAGTGGTTGATGATTGTGGCTTGAGGAAGATGCATGGATTCATACAGTTGCACGGCTCTGACAAAGCTGCACGTATACACGTACATACGAGTGTGCATATATGTATATAAGGATAGCGCGGCTTGATGTAAAGCGACCTGCTCTTTCTTTACAACCAGGCGGCTATGTAGAGATGCGAGATGAGCAAGAGCGACTGTAAATGGCGGGGGGCGGCGGCTGTGTATACGACGGCGAAGTTATCCGGCCGGCTAAGCCAGAAATCTCTCTCATAAAAGTCGTAAGGACCCTGTTTGGGAAAACAATGAAGCAGACGGAGGTCGGAAGATCTCAGTGGCGGCGTCGCTCCCGACGCCGGTATATACTACCAGAGTCTTTTTCCCCCTCCTTCTGCCCCACCGAGCCTCGCTCGTTGTTTCCTACGATTCTTTTGGCCTTTGCTGCCACCACGATCGTTACGGATACCCCCGTACCCTTGCTATTTCTGATGACGGCATTGAAACTCTCCCAATGGGTAGTTGTCATGGTGCACAACAATCTCCTCGAGCTTCTACATAACCGTTCCGTATATGGCCCACGGGCCGGAAATACCCGAACATTGCATAGGAAAAAGATTCATTCGGGTGGCCCCTTCGACGCGGCATTCGGACCCGTTAGAACGGCCGGCGAGTCCCCGTCAAGGGGACTCTATCCAACCAGTGAGACGCGGATCCCCACCGCGCGGGCCTCAGCCAACGAGAACCAAGCACCCCCACTACATCGTAGTGCAGCGATCGAACGAAGAGAAACTGTGTGAACGAAGCCTGAATCGGGTTTCAACTGTCATCCATACATACACCAGGCTGTTATTCGAATATCGGAGTATACCGTACGAACGTCCGCAAAGCCGTCCAATAAATATCGTTGCTCGTTATTAGCGTTTTAATTCAGCACCGCGCCGGTAACTTAATCCCGCGAAATCGGAAAAACGTCACGCGCCCTCGCTCGCCTTTCTCTACCATTCGAGCGCTTTCCTAGCCTGAAAGGCATGTATCCCATATATAGGTGCACCACCGTACCCCCTTGCAATTTCGTCATCTCGCCCCGCTTACGTACGCCGGATTATACATATACAAAGGCACTATATACGTACATATGCGGTTTGTGCCACAGTGCGAAATGTATTATTATAGTGAGTATACGGTATGGAGAATGGGATATCCACTAGCGGCCGAAGGAAGATCACACCCGATCTTCGGACATGGTACAAAATTCGAAACCATAAATAATGAAATAATACCGCGGCGTCATCGTTTGTAACTCGCCAGCAGAATCGAGAGCTCCTCCGTGGTATCTGGTGCCGGCGGTATATCCTCTCGCTTTGGTCTGTCATGATCAAGTATCGATCGTGTATTCCAGAGCATCCTTGTGCATGTACCAGCAAAGAACGAGAACGTTGAACCAATTATATATATATATATATATATATATATATATACGTTCACATATACACACACACATATACTCTACACGCTTTTGTTCGTTGGTTAGATAAAAGTATGTATGTGTGATAAACACGGGGTAGTCCGTAACACGTATAAATTTAAGATTTTTTTCCCCCTATTTCTAGGGAAAGGCTCGTAGCCGCTACCGTCCAACCCCAAATCCCTGACCTAGGCGAACCAACCCCTCGCCAGCTCGCGGCCCGGACAATGGGGACACGTCGGGCTTTTCCTCTCCCCTTACTCTTTTCCTTCTCGGTATCTCCCTGCTCACTTCTACAGAGGTTCTGGTACGAATGTACGAACAATCTACAGAGAGGGGGGGGGAGAAGGGAGGAGATGCTTGTAGTTTCGCTATATCCTTGCCAAGCAAAAATATCGCTCTTCCCTGTAACAATGCAGCGAGGCGATAATACGAACCGCGGCGCGACCAAGACGAGTTCGCCTCTGTGTTTCAACATGAACTCGCAGTGGGGTGTTCCAAAGAAGGAGCTCTCATACACAACGAGGCTCTACTTCTTCGCGAGGGCCAGCTCCACGAGCTTTCTCTCTGATATACCACCGTTATGGCCACTGATCCGGCGGGTGTCGAGGATACCAGGGTATTTCGGGTCGCCACGGATTTCCTTGTTGAAAAAAAGGTTCTCGGTGCGACGTAAAAGTGTGTGATTTGTTTCAGGCTGTGTAACGCTGGACCTATAAAATCGAGCGGATTTTTATATCAATCGCGGACAAGGCTCAAAAGTATAATAGTAAACCAACCCTTCATTTCATCGGATTCATATACTAAGGCAGAAGCGCCAGAGATCGGATTCTTATGCTTGGAATCGAAAAAAAATACGTATGCCATTGCTGAAACCTTCAAATTTTACGATTTTATTATCTACATATCATATACAAGAAGATGCTAATGAGCATTTTACACATTGCATTTGAATATTTTGAGTTATATTATGTTTTACAAAAAGTGACGGTAAATTTTTTTTACAATCTTTTTTTTAGGTCGTCTTTTGAAAGAGTGAAAAAAAATTGAAAAATCAGAAAAAATGTCAACGTATTCAAAACAAAACACTGCAATATTTTTCCCTTTTAGTATTTTGTCTCTAACTCAATAGTTTTCGAGATACGCAAATCAATTGTTCGGACGATTCTCCGAGATTCGGCCAAAGAAAATTCTGAAACATCTGAAAACATTTTTGCGAATTTAAAATGAAAAATTATAAAAGTTTCTCCTCCTGATATTTTGGTATAAACGCCATACTTTTCGCCATCCTACTCATCAGAGATTTAAGCGACAATAGTAAAAAAAATCTCAGAGGAAAATTCTGAAAAAATTCCAGGCGATCCAGTATAAACTTACGAAACTTTTTGCGTCTTTGACATTTCCTCTTAAACCGTAGAGTTCTTGAGTTACGTTGCATTTTCCAAAATTTGTCTTTTTTAGCCAAAAATGAAATAACTGCGGGGAAAAATCGTACGAAACTTAAAAAAAAAAGAAAATGGAGTTCCTGCTACTCCCTTAAAGTTTATCATGGATAAACACGACAAAAAATGTTTCCATAAGTCATACCCCTAATTCTCGATGGTCGAAAAATAAGCCAAAAAACTGTGACGACAAAAGTGCGTACCGGGTGTAACTTTTAGTGCGGCAAGAAATATCGACTGGTGTATCCAAACTTTTCAACGGCAGTGTATATACCCGCCGCTATTGCTATTAAAGTATTGAAATCGTGTCATGGCATGCATAGATGTGTTCCTTATAGGCTGAACCCAAGATTTTGTAGCTAAGATAACCTAAAAAATATTGTAAAATTTGCAATGGTTAATTTTGGTGACGAGGCTAAAAGTTACAAATATCAGTGGCATGTCATAATCTGCCCCATGTAGTATATCCAGTGAAGAAAGACTCAGCTGAGGAGAAAAACAAAAAAGGTTAAACGAAAGGCCCTTCAAACAAAACGAAGGTTACGAAGAAAGGCGGCCAACGCGAAGATTCTGATCGGTTTTGAAGAAGGGGAAGATTAAGAATATCTTTGTCTCGTCTGTTGTGATCCGTTCGATCAAAGTCGCCCTGGTGAAGAATGGGTCCAATGCACTATTGAAGTAGAGAAACACCACGTTTTATGTATGCTTTAATTGCAATAGTAATTATTCCGATTAATTACTTTGTGGTTTAGTTTTTTTTTTTGTTTGATTACTTTAAGTTGACTTTTATCATTGTTTTCAAGATTAAAAGAATTATATTTTGTGTCGAAGTAAATTTTCGATGTTTTGTTAGGAAGCTAGGTATCTAAAGATTGTTTAACGCCTACATATCATTTATTGAAAGAGCAATGATTCTGATGATTTTCAAAATAAACGACTGATTAGTAAGCCTAGTGTATATTTCTTGTCCCATCTTACTAGTCTCACCTAACCAGTGTATATTTCTCGTCCCATCTTACCCCTTATAGTGTAACCACTAATTCCTGATGCAAAAAGTTACACTGTAATTTTTATTTTAAACATTAATTTATAATAGTTGCATCAAACTCACAATTAAATCATGCACATGTATTGAAAGTTTATTAATTCCTTTGTATGAAAAATACATATAAATATCCGTTTATTCCAAAGACGACATATAGGTAAAGTCGATAAAAATAGTAGTGAGTAAATTTGATAGTAGGTGAGTTTGATAAAACATCTCATAACCAGCCCCAGTCTCCCCTATTGCAGTTCGAATATTATGATGTACCTAGGCATTTCTATATGCTTCCGGTACCGGAACACCAGATTTTTTCAGCTACTGAAAAAATGTGTAGATCCTCAACAGATTTGTCTTGTACGAGAATAAACTGGTACTCAATCAATGACGTTCACACCTCGATATCTTGACCCTTTTTCTATTCCTTTTTTTTCCTTCCCTTTTCTACTCCGTCTGAGTGAAAATTAAATTTTTGTCGCTCGGTAAAACCGCCAGTTCGTGTAGAATCCAGAACACTGTGGGGTCAAGGGAGACGAAGGGAGAAGGCAGTTGATCGTGAATCCCGGACGAGGGCGAGGATTGCTGAACATATATATGGGATATTCCACGCCATTTCAGCTTGCCGATTATTTTTGGTTTTCCAGATTTTTTTTGTAATATTGTACCCAATAGAAGAAATATCCACACCATTTTTAGATTTTTATCTTTTTTCTTTTGGAACTTATAATTTTCCCACAAATGTCGATTGCAGAAGTTTTGAAAACGTTTAAACGCTGATAACTCGTAAACTAATTGACGCATCGACAAATGGCACTATATAATTTTTATTTATTTCAAAGCATACTTTCGTTGAAAGAATGAAAAAATCATCAATTATCAATGTCAGGGTTTTTGTTGCTTCTAAAGTGAAAACTATTTTTTTTAAGATGATTGCCTACATTCTATTTTTTCAGAAAATTCTCTAAAATAAAGTGACTGATTCTATGATTTTTGAGACTGTGGTCCCATTTTTCCTTCTATTTTGTTCGAATTAATCATATTTTGTTTAACCGATATTAATGTCCAATAATGTCCAATAATGCTATCTATAATTTTGTGATTTCCAATTTGGCTTCGACAGGCCAGAAACGGTTGATTTTTCATTTGTACTAAATTTAACAACAAAAGTGATTTCAAAAAAGAAAATGTTTTCCCTAAATTCAGCACAAATGAAAAACTAAACCGTTTCCGGCCTGTCGAAGCCGAATTGGAAAACACGAATGCATTGATAACATTAACATGACAAAAATCGTCTAAAAAATATGATCAATTCGAGAAAAAAATAGAAAGAAAAATGGGCCCACGATGAGACGAGTCTCAAAAATCATAGAATCAGTCACTCTATTTTTGAGAATTTTTTGAAAAAATAATAAGAAGGCAATCATCTTTTGACATAATAGTTTTCACTTTAGAAGCAAAAAAAAACTTTGACGTTGATAATTGATGATTTTTTTTCATTCTTTCAACGAAAGTATGCTTCAAAATAATAAAAAAATGATACAGTACCATTTGTCGATATATACATTATTTCAAGCGTTATCAACGTTTAAACGTTTAAAAAATTCTGAAATCAACATTTTTTGGAAAATTATGAGTCCTAAAAGAGAAAAAATAAAATTCTAAACATTAGTGTGGATATTCCTTTCATGGCGTACAATTTTACACAAAAAAATCAGGAAAACCAAAAATCTCACGGGCTAGCTCAAATAGCGTGGAATATCCCATATGTATATGTGTTTACCTATATATATATACGTGAATATGTGTGTCTGTGTATACATATAAAAGGAAGGGTTGGAGGATCTAGTAGTAGAAGCACGAGGGGATGAGGGTGGAATCGCGAAACTTTTGTCCCCGGGGCGTTACGTGTACGGATTGACTTATGGACGAGCGGGTTGTAATTAAAACGGTATCTCCCTCGAAAACGTACGACTCGTTTTCTCGCCGCGGACAGATCCAGGCTCGCTCGCGAAACCGAGGGTGCGAGAGCCCTGCCAGTGGAACGAGCCGGTTACGGTTCGGCACTATACCAGTTGTGCACTTTATACGTGCCATACGAGTTGCTGAAAAATTATGGGCTCCGCGGACCCGCGTGTATGTGCGTGCAGGAGCGCGAGAGAGTGATATTATCTGACGCGAAAGCCATTTTTCACTCCGCGTCATCTCGTTATTTCAGATATTGCACGGTTATGAGCGAAGAATCGAAATGTCTCCAAAAATGAATGGTTACTATGTGCGATACTTCGGCTATTCGACATGAAGAAAAACGCAGATTGAGTAGGGACACTATTCAGTCGATCCTTTATGGCTCTGCCACATTAAGGCCTTAGGCCACTCTACAGGCCAAAAAGGTCATATTTTGTGATTTTTTTCAGCGCAATCACATAATAAATCGAAATTACAAAATAGGGGTTTTATTATACACGTAAATGACTATACAAAATTATTTTTTCACAGCGATACATGTCAAAATGGCGACTGTGCACCATTTATTCAAAGACGCCTTTATTTCTGGAAGGTCAACGGCCGGACCAACAGCTCCTATAATTGTTGAGTTATGATGAGACGCTTAAGTTTTTTTCGATTATATATAAGAATAGCTATAGAAGTTCGTAGGATTTTTTTGCTATATTGTTTTTTGTCAAAATGGCGTATTTCTAAAACAAAGAGTATAAAATGCCAGGATAAAATCGTCAGAAAATTGTTTATAAAAAAGGAACTATGCAATATAATTAAAAAGAGATTTTGGAAAAGAAAAGATTTCTTTATCTTTATTGAGACTTGGGATATCTTTTATCACTACTTTAGGCTATTACATGGTATTCTTTTTATTAATATTAAAAAATGGTGGAGGTATGGCACGGTCTTCTAAACTGCATTTTCAAAACTGGCGTGACGTATAGCTAAAAAGCTAATCGTCCAATTCTGATGAAATTTGGTATAAATCTTTCTCACCTTTTCGTCTAAAACATGAACCTTAATGTTTTCAGAAATATATATTTTTTTTCGCAATGTAGCCATTGTGTTCGGAAAATTGCATCTTCTTATTTCAAAGCGTACCATTTCATCGACTTTCACCATTTCTCATTTTTTCTTGGTTTATATTCTGCTTATGAGTGTTAATGAGATAAAAAACTTCGTTGGCTTTTTTTTAGATCATTCCCGCTGACGCTACGCCGTGTCACGCCGTCTGACAACATCCGCCGGAACCCGGCCAGAAGACCGGGCCATGCCTTCGCCGTTTTTAGCGATTAATATATATATATTTTTTCAATCACTTTGTAACATCCAAAAGTAGTAATAAAACATACCTTTAGCCACGAAAATGGTAGAAAAATATTTTGTTTACAAAACATAATGAAAATTAACATTCTTTCCTAGTCTAAACGTATCTGCCCCTTCAAAAATTAAAGTTCAACTTTTAAATTACCGAAGGCGTCGACTTGTAAAACTTTTTTTGATTCCTTTCAGAAAACTCTTCGGTGTCGAAGTTTGCATCATTGGAACGCATCGAAAAGCCTTTTTTTCTTTCATTACCATCATTATCGACAATATTTCATTGCCAATTTATGTTGCAGATTGTTAATGAGGATACTGAAAAACGTTTGAGTAATTATTGTAGCCCAAATCCGCCAATAAATTCTTTAGTAATCTGATAAAAATTAATTCTCATTGGGTTCCAACGATGCAAACTTAAACACCATAAAACTCGTTGGAAAATAGTGCATGAGCAGGCAGTGGTTTTGGAGATTGTTACGGCAAAATGACCACATCAGGATTTTTTATTCTGCATATGATACTTCCATGAGTGTTATGTTTCAAAAAGGGGGCAATAAACCTCATACTATAAAAAGGTACCCAAACAAACTACCTTTTGCTTATTTTTAATTTCGTCTCAAAATAATTATGTATTTTTTACGTCAATAAAATGACGATGTCCACCGCGAGATTTTTCTCGCTGAATCGTGCCTTTTCATCCCCGTGTCTCAGTTCGACCCTGTGATCCCCCACGATCCAAAGAGAATAAAGTTTTTACGTTTGAACAAAAAGCGCCCCAGGTTACACGGCGATTACACGTGCCCGGCTTTCATTAAACTACATAAATTCAGGAAAGTAGAAAAATAATAAAAAGTGCCAGAGGGGTATTTTGGGGATCGACAATGTGGAAAAATAGAACGACGAAGTTCGCCGATAGGACGAGGGCGCGATTCTACTTTGCCGTACATGGCTCCGCTATAAAATCCCCTCGCGTGTGTATTTTCTTTTTTCTGTTCTTTCCATCCCTAATTCGATTTCGCGAAGACCTCACGTACCGATAACCGTCTGAAGTGAATTTCTCGGAGACGACCGAGACAACGACTAAGCTCACGTATAATAGATATACAGATAAGTATAAAAAGAACGGTATTCTCGAAGTATGTACCTATATATGCCGGATAACTGTACAGAAAACTGTGGGCAACCTCGTTTTCCTGTCTTGAAATAACTGTGGATAAATATTATCGGTCCCGCAGCTAGCTGCACAGAGGTGCAACGCGACCGCCCCGATAAACCGAAAGTCTTTCTCCATCTTTCTTCTTTCTTGCCTCCCTATCCGCGGAACGGTAGGACTTTCGTGTAGCTCATTGAGAGTACGCAAGAATAATAATACTGCCGAGTTCCACTGGAATAGGTGGATGCCATATTTCCATATGTAATATCCACTTTGCTTCAAACCGTAGGATTATGTGTATACTCATATACACCGTAACCGCAGTGCACCTCCACTTTGAGTATCGCTGCCACGATATCTACTTTGTGCTTTCTTCGTACAAATTGCACTTACGAACAGTGCTCATACAGACGCTGTTGAAGTTCTCATCATTGAAATGCAATCTTTTTTTTCGTTACTTTTAGAAGTATTCTGTCGCAGATTCAAGTTATAGGACTCTGATAAGGCTCGTAAAAAATGTTCCAGTCACTTTTTTAGCGTAAATCTATGAAGAATTTTTTTTGTTAAGTTAAAAAATAATTTTTGTCGGATTTGTGCAAATGTCAGCATATATTCATATGGGCAAGTTTACCGTCGAAAATACCATTCAATTCGGTCCATAAAAATCTATAGGTAGGTAGATGGGCACTGAATTAACGATTAAACGGACTTATCTAAGTGAAGTTATATCGTGATTGTATGAGCGCCTCTTCCGAAGAGATAAAAATGTAGTACCCCTCACTTTCTCCAGTATCGCCAAAAAGTTTAAGTAAGGCTTTTGTTTTTCTTCCTTGTCTCCATGCCCACGACGTGTGTGCGCTGATATCAACTCTCATTTTTTTAAGTTTTTCCTGGTAAGCCGTAACTGAAATAACTTATGGGTATCACATACGAGATTAATGGGTGGGCGGGACTGATCTCTTCGGAAGAGGCGCTCATACAATCACGATAGAACTTCACTTAGGTAAGTTCGTATTTCGCGCCTCTTCCTTCAGAGATAAAAATGTAGCTGCTTAAAGCGAGTTACGCCTGATGAAAAAACTGTTATATTTATTTTTTAAACATTTTTAAATGTATAGAACAGTTGAAACAAAAAAAACGAGAGAATGCAAGAATATGCATATAATCTTGTGCACTGCATATTTCAAGAAATAAACAAAGTCACATACAAACAAAAACCTTAATCTCTATTTCCGAGAATACCTTCAGCGAATTGGACTTCGTCCGGCAAACCCTCTTGATCGTAGAATCGACCAAAAGTCGCGGACTCCTGTGTCCAGCCTGCCATTTTTGAAAAAAATGCTAACATCCGCGCCGCAAATGGACAAGGTATTTTTTACCCACCGAGATAACGTCTGCGACGTAACCGCCTTATGCGGTTTTTTGAAAGAATAAAAAAGTCTCAAAATCGCGTTTCGTAAATCTTTTCTTCTGTCTATGTAACTTTCAAGAGCCGACGCTAAACATAGACACCTGTCTTCTGTGAAAAACGGTAAGCGCAATACCGGTTGCTTTTTTCTTCGGAGCCGACATTTTTATTCGGTCCGGAATTTTTATCCCGTAAGATTTCTCGTCGACTTTTCGGATATTACGAATATCTATTAACGAAGAAGTTTGCAGCTAATGGCCTATCATTAACGCTAGTAGTGTAACTAGCTTCATGGAAAGTTTCTCCAATGAAATGTTTTCATATGAACCCCAGCTTGAAAGTAATCGTAACACGATTTTTGGGTCCCACATCGAATCGTAGCGTGGCGCAGGAGGCGTCAATTTTTAGACCCCTTTAAAAAATCGTGTTACCATCTTATCTTTTCCCAAATTCGAACCAAGAATGAGTGAGAGCGCTGATCGACAGCAATTGAGCGAACCATATGATGCGTTGTTTTGGAATTCTCTTGTAAGAAAAGATAAAACCTCCATTGGCGAGCCCCTTAATGGATTGACACCAGTGGTTACACAGAAACGCCACCATTTTTTGCACCCACAATCAAACTGCCGGGTAGTTGCGTCTATTAGAGACGCAATGAGAATGTCGATTGACTCCGGTGGGGCTTTTCTCAAGATGAACGCTTCCCTGACAGCATGCCGGCAACCAATGTAAGTTAAATTCGTAATATACACCGCTATATTGAAATCGTAAAAACTTTCGGGAGATCTTTTCTATCGATACGAGGTGACACGCGTCCTTTATATCCATTGACGCCATAAACCAATCAGGCTCAATTAACGACTTCGCCACTTGCTAATGTTCTATCTTAAAATATGCCGCATTTATGAACTCATTAAGTTTTTTGAGGTTCACAATAAATCTTTGCGTACCGTCGGGCTTCGGCACTAAAAACATATTTGATAAAAACTGGTCCGAAGACGGAGTAACCGTCTGTATCGCGCCTTTTTCTAATAATTTTTCGATTTCGCACGCGATCGCGAATTTTTCGTTATTTGACCAATCAGTTTTTTCCGAGATTCGACCCTAAACAGGAAGTGATGTAAAGGGAATTTTAAATTCTCTGATCCATTCATGAATTACAGGGTCAGCCGATACTTTTGACCATGCCCGATAAAAAAAAACTGTAATCGGCCCGGAGTTTTACCTACGCTAGAAATTAACGGCGTCTGTCCGGGAACCGCGACTTTCGAGGATACGTTTTCTTCGGCCTTGAGCCGTATTTGTCGTTCGTCGGTCTCTTTGGCTCGCTCAATGTTCAATTCCTGTTGCGCATCAACTGATGCTGCGCCGGAGCAGCGTCAGTTGCCGCCGTTTTTTGAGTCCTTGGTTTTTTGAGTCCTTGAGTTTTGATGGTTTTTCCGGTTAAACAAGGTCCTTCGATGCACGCTCGATTGTTTTCGCAGTCTTAATTTTTTCTTCCAGATTCGCCCCGAATAGAAAACCGTCGACTGTCGAGCACGTCAAGATTTCTCTTACGGATGAGTTGAGATTTGCGAGGATTGAACTCCTGCGAATTTCTGATTCCTCCCTCTGGAGAAACTCCAGGAGTCTTCCTGTAGCACTCAGAATTTCGAGCAACTCGAGTTTTTCTCGACTGTCCGATTTCAGAGTAATCGAGATAGCTTTTCCCACGGCTGCCATACAAGAGGCAATGCACTCCTGTTTTTCGTTGATACGCTTGTCTCTTGTTTTGACATTATCTTGTATCGCGGCAACAACCTCCGAGTTCAATACCGGAGCAACTATGAATCCGCAATTTTCTGGAATATTATATTTTACCGCGAGGTTCTTGTTTTCCTCCTTAGAAAGCCCCTTTTTCAAGATTTCCATCCAGCGAATAACGATATCTTTGTGCAATGAAGGGGCCTTTCTCTGGTCCGGATCGAAACGCGGTCCAATAACGTTTAATACGTCTTCTTGAAGGTCAGCTTCATGCTCAGGCTGATTTAGATTATTTTGAGCGGTCACGCTCGCCCGTTGTTCAGTGTTGACCAGGCACCAGACCAGTGTTGTTTCAGGCACCGCTGAGCCCGCTGGCAACTGCTCATTGACGATTTTCATGCAGCTCGTCATTTCCCTGAAAGGAAACGTTGCGAGATCGATGTCTCCGATTTCGATGAAATTTGGCATGCTTGTAGAATGGGTAAAAATAGGCGACACGTATTTTTTTAGATCGGCGGAACCCAATCTTTAGGGGTTGAAAAGTACCCTCCAAAATTGGGGTGTTTTTCGTTTTTCGTCGATAAAGTTTTAACGGTACGACATATGAAAAAACTTCAAATTGCAACAATGTTTATTTTTTCATGTACTATACATTGGAGATGAGAACGATGCAGATAGCAACAAATTTCATATTGTTTATTGCAAAAATGCAATTTTTTCAACCATATCTCCGAGAATTTTTAATCGATTGGGATGTGAATTTGCATACATATAGAGAATAGAAAAGTGCGGATACGATTTTTTTCTTTTTCCGATATCTCACAATTAAAGGGTTGAAACTGCCCGATTTTTTTGCCGAGAAAAGGTTAGCTGATTATACGATGCTTTCGGCAAAAAAAATCGACGGGCAGTTTCAACCGCTTAATTGTGAGATATCGGAAAAAAGAAAAAATCGGTATCCGCACTTTTCCATTCTGTACATGTATGCAAATTTACATCCCGATCGATTAAAAATTCTCGGAGATCCGGTTGAAAAAATTACATTTTTGCAATAAACACTATGAAATTTGTTGCTATCTCCATCGTTCTCATCTCCAATGTATAGTACACGAAAAAATAAACATTGTTGCAATTTGAAGTTTTTTTCATATGTCGTACCGTTAAAACGTTATAGACGAAAAACGAAAAACACCCCAATTTTGGAGGGTACTTTTCAACCCTTAAAAATTGGGTTCCGTCGATCTAAAAAAATACGTGTCGCCTATTTTTACCCATTCTACAAGCATGCCAAATTTCATTAAAATCGGAGATATCGACCTCGCAACGTTTCCTAAAACTCCTCAAATGAAAATCTCTATTTCCGAGGGTCAAACCCATGGAGACTGAACAATGTATGTTGCATTCCTTCGTCAAACGAAGGCGTGCGCCTCGGCCAGACCGAAGGCACCCTGCCGAGCAATCAAATCGCTGGCACAACACCTAGGTATCCAGACCAACAAATCTTTGTCAGTAATTGATCTTTCAGAAAGAGTCAATTTTCGTGGCGTCCCTTTTCCCCAAGTATGCATAGGTTATATTCGCCTCGACTTACGTTTTTTTATACCTCCGGTCGATATTCGTCACTATTTCTTTTAGTCTCTTAACTAAATCCTCATTTTCCTTCTCCTCCCCTGATGCTGAATGATCGTGATTCCTCTTCTTTCTCAATATTTCTGATTTTTTAATTTTTTTATTTCATGTGTGACGACGCTGACACAAAGCAAAAGAATGAGAGTTAATAACAGCGCACACACGTCGTGGGCATGGAGACAAGGAAGAAGCAGAAAAGCGTTACTTTAAGGAGGTACGGTGATGACCACGCTAGTAAACTAAGAGTCTATTTTTCGCCATAATACCGCTACGTTTTAGACATATGTGTGTGGCCTATATTTCGAGAAATATTTTTTAAGTATTGAATTTCAAGCTACTTATTATTTTTATAATATGAAAACAAACGTAATAATCTACTACTCGACTTCAGTAGTACGCCATATCGTCGACGTTTAGCATCGTTGCATTTTCGATAGCTGTCATCGGTCCCACGCTCTCGGCTTATTATTTTTGGTAGCCGGTAAACATGGAGAATGAAAATAAGTACTGTAGAAGTTTATCAAGAGAGTAACGGGATTGTACCTGAAGTGCAGTTTAGAGACAAAGGTAGATTCTGTCGGACAAGAATTAGAGAGTGAAAAGATGATATTGCGAATGCAAATGAAAAACGTCGCGTTGACGTTAACCTCAGTATCCAATGTCCAATCTGTCCGAAGTCAAAACATATTTCATCGATTGTTATGTTATTTTTCTCTTTCCTAATTTTCACAATATTTGCAGATATAAAAACGAACGTTCATTTTATATGACGGTTTTTCCATGCTGAATTTACATATAAATGCGTTGTATGCATGTCGCCAGAAAGATTGAGATGCCTTAGCTATACATAAAAGAACTTTGAGTAAATATCGACGAAAGGCCTTTTATAATCGTATAAAAAACGTACGGCTTCACACAACCATATTTTTAATTCGCGTTGAAAATATCCGATAGAAGAATCAAATTTGCGCGGGTATCCGGCGTTGCCACACTTCGAGCAAGATGGCTGCGGTTACGTCACGAGACGTCTCTCTCGCCGAATACTTCGGTTTTTCGCGACTTTATTTCTAAATGTATTGCTTATTTCTGCGGTGAGCTTTCCAATTCAAGTTGCCTTATTGATCACAACGAACCAACGAACGCAACCGTCAGTTTTTTTTACGCGTGTCTTGGCTCCAAGTAGCACAACAAAATCGATATATGAGAGGACAGGCACATTTTGTCGTCTACGTGTGACTAATTGACCAACTTTAACAATTAATAACTCGGAAACTGTACGGTAAATCTCGCGGAAACTCCGCATACGCATGGACAAAGCTCTCGACAATGTTATTTAAAAAAATCGGGCTTTTATCTTGGACTCGCTCCAATCACCGTACCTCCTTAAACTTTGTGGCGATACTGGAGAAAGTGAGGGGTACTACATTTTGATCTCTGAAGGAAGAGGCGCGAAATACAATTGATTTGTACTATCAAGATGTTACTCGAAAAGGAACAACATCAAGTCACAGGGAAAGCTTGGTTCATCTCTAACTTTTTTTAAAGATTAACAACTATTTTCTGCAGTGTTTTACCCCGACTCTCTCACATATTCCTGCGGAAATGTATTTGCCAAGTGTAAAAAAAACCTTCGGAAATAATAATCTTTAAATAGAGGATAAGCATTGAAAAATCTAGGAAAAAAGATCCTCGTATTTTCCGGACCTTTCGGTGATGTTGCCAAAGATTGGGAAACAAATCCCAGAGGATTTAGGGGGAGGTACCTTTATGCGAGGAAAAAATGTGCTGATTTTCATGATTTTTTTCAAAGCAAACATTTCTTCACCATTTTCGAGACTTAGGGTCTGTTTTATTACTACCTTTGGCTCTTGCATGGTACTTTTTTCTAATTAATCATTAAAAATGGCGGAGCATTTTTAAAACTGACGTAACGTATAGCTAAAAACCGTTATCGACCGATTTTGATGAAATTTTTTATATAAATCTTTCTAACCTTATTGTCTAAAACATAACCCTAAATGTTCTTGAAAATCAGAACGGAAAGTAAATTTTATTACAAAATGTAGCTATTTTCGGAAAATTAAATCTTTTTGTTTTAAAGCGTACGATGTCATCGATTTTCAACATTTCTCACTTTTTCTTCATATTCTGCGTATAAGTGTTAATGAAACAAAAATCTTTGTCGGTTTTTTCGAACTAATCCCGCCGACGCTACGTGTCACGCCGTCTGACGACATCCGCCGCAACCCGTTTAGAAGACCGTCTCAAACCTTTGCCATTTTTAAAGATTAATAAAAATAACAAAAATACCATTTTACAGCCAAAAGTAGTGATCAAACAAACCCTAAAGGCCTGCATAGACTACGACACTTATTGCGACACAAATGTCTGACACTAATGTCCGTTCTGTTCACACATAAGACGGTTTCGGTGTCCCAGAAAGTGTCTGTACTGTGATGTCGCTACACAAGTGTCTCAGGTGTTCACACGCAAAACTACTGACACAGCTGCAGTACCCGCTCGGACGCCATGGAGAAACGTCGTGCGGCGGCAGCCGTAATTTCGTGCGCTGTTATTAAGGGGCTATACCAGTGCGACACTTTAAAAAGATCGATTTTTTTTGCCTTTTTCGACAGTTTATTCTTTCAAGAATATCATTATCATTTAAATTATATATGTCAATATCATTTTATCTTACAAAAATCGATAGTTAAATCTCTAAACGCATTTTTCTCGAAATGAGATTTTTCAAATATGCTGACAGTGTAACTCAAATAGATCCGATTGACTTGAAATTTGAACTGAGTACTCTTGAATATATTTACTCTACAATGACGTAGGATATTTTTGATTGGATAAAAATTGACGATTTGGCATTGAAAAAAACGACCATTTTGTAGGCAAGAAAAGAGACTTTTTTCATAACTACGCTATTTTGTTAGACTTTGATATTTTTCAAAAATCCTACGTCATTGTACAGGAAATACCTTCTAGTTTAACGACATTTTTTTCCTTTTTCGGTTTCAGCTACTCAATCAGCCGGAATCATGTCAGCAGTGGAGGAACTTTTTTTTTGCGCCTGCGAAGGCAGCGCATTAGTCGCTTGGATCTCAATATTTACCTATAAAAAAATTATTTAATATAGGTCAAATATATTTTTAATTTTCCAAAAGATTTAATTGAGTACTTTTCGTCCAAAAAGTCCTGAAAATCACCCAAATTTCCAGCGTTCACACTGGTATAGCCCCTTAAGATGTGTTCTTAAATTATGCATTTTTCTGCCAACTTTAGCCGATATTGTGCCAAACTGTTCCGCCAAGCATTGAAGTGCTGCCTGTTTTTTTACTCTATTTTTTATAATCAGCACAACATATTTGCCAAAGTTCAGGCAGTCCTTCCACAAAAAATATCAAGTTTTTAATACTCTCCTTGCTCCACGTAATGGCCATTTTGATTCAACGCGGGTCGCGAGTGTCTGGATAATTTCGCGCCGGTTGGAAAACTTGGACACTGCCGCAGACACTCCGACACAACCTGTTCACACGGCGCTCGACGCGACACCTAGCGAGATGTCGCAATAAATGTCCCGAGATCAGACAGTGGTGTTCACACACAGACACTCGATGTATACATTGAGTGTATACACCAAAGTGTCGTAGTGTAAACCTACCTTAAGCCTCAAATATGGTGAAAAAATCTTTCCTTTAAAAAAATATCATGATAATAAGCAATCTTTTCTTCGCCTAAAGGTATCTCCCCCCTTCAGACCCCGACATTTTCCGTTCGAGCTTCACTTCGCCGATAAATCATCATTTTAACTTCGCAAAGAGAGAAAGGTGCGACATCGAATTTGACACTTTGTCTTCTGCTTGTGTCGTTCGGCAATGGGCGTGCATCAATCGCAGCCAGGCTAAAGTTGAAACGATTTAATAGAACGCTGCCTGTAACGAAACATCCTTTCAAATAAACACTCGCGATATTCATCCGGTATTTCGACCGCTTTGTACGAGCTGGCATGTCGATAAGATGGACTGCGGAAAGCAAAGATTGGAAGAGAGAGAGAGAGAGAGGGGGGGAGAGAGAGAGAGAGAGAGAGAGAGAGAGAGAGAGATGGGTCTATTGGGGATTCGCAAGATTCCTGTGGCCTCTTTGAAACGCGCATCTTCACAAAGCCCATTTTGTTCGGGCCAGTCTGGTTAGCGCAGAGCTCTCGATACACTTTCACGTGGCAAAGTCAGTTCGGATTCAATCTCCAACGCCCGGAGAGTTCCTTCACCCTTCACGCTCTTCTCGCCTCTATACCCAAGACCGGTATCACCTCGGCATATCGTATGATCTCAGCACGTATACGGAGTTCTCGTGCCACGAAAGATGGCGAATCGCGTTCGCAATCGCCGAGACCCCAAACTCCACGCGATTCCCCGGAGAGCTGGAAAATCACTGCGCCGTTCGCTGGTGTAATACGTGCAAGTAGCGCGATCCCGTGACTGGTCAGACCGAGGAGTAAGAGGTTTTTGACAAAGGCCGACCGAGACTTTCTACACGCTCAATGCATTCTCTGATATTGAATCTCGAGACACGTTGAGCTTATTCGAATCCGGAAGGATTGTAGAGAAAAAAAATCGATTCGATCGGGACCACAGAATGGTTGTGAACACTCACTTTTCGGATACTTTTCCATAGATGGCTTATAGGATTGCAGCAACTAACTTTTGTAGATTGGATATCGATATTGATGTCAACCATTTGATGTCACCAAGTCCAGCTCTCCGGATAGCAGCTGCAACTTAACATTTGGATTGGATTTACTGACAACATTGGTGAGCCACTTTACATAGTCGCGAGAATTATTTGCTGCGAAGAATGGGCACGAAAAGTTACTAGTTCTACGGCGATGTTGAAGGTAAAACTAGTGTAACTTTTCATCCTGCACAATTAGTCTCTACTAGGAATACTCCTGGCGAAAACTAGTTAGGCAAGGTAAAAAATGGCACTTGTGGTATTTTTGTCCTTTGCGTAGAAACATTTATCAATGCGATATCTCTATCGTGTAGTAGAACTCCTTTGTTATCTATAAACGCGTTTTTCTCGAAATGAGATTTTTCAAATTTGCTGACAATGTAACTCAAAGAGCAATTATCCGATTAACTTGAAATTTGAACTGAGTACTCTTGAATATATTTACTCTACACTGACGTAGGATATTTTTTATTGAATAAAAATTGACGATTTCGCATTGAAAACAAACGACCATTTTATAGGCAAGAAAACAAACTTTTTTCATAACTACGCCATTTTGTTAGATTTTGATATTTTTCGAAAATCCTAAAAAGTTGTTGTACAGGAAATACCTTCCAGTGTAATGAAATTTTTTCTTTTTTCGGTTTCAGCTACTCAATCGGCCGGAATCATGTCAGCAGTGGAGGAACTTTTTTCGCGCCTTCGAAGGCAACGCATAAGTCGCTCGGATCTCAACATTTTTTTATGAAAAAATTATGTAATATAGGTCAAATATAGCCAAATATATCCTCAATTAAATGTTTTCCGAAACATTTAATTGAGTACTTAACTTCCAAAAAATTCCCGAAAAGCACCCAAATTTTCAGCGTTCACACTGGTATAGACCCTTAAATATGAGGACACTGACAGAATATATTGACTAGATGCGGCTATTTGTTTTTTCATTTGTATTAAATAGATTTTTCGTGAAATCAAATGTTTTCTATTGCATTCCATTATTGGAATTGTTCATTTAAAATATGTTTATTTATTTAAATCAAGGTCTATTCAATTTCGTCCAATGCCTAATTATTTTATGTATTCCTAATAAATCTGTGATTCATTAAATCCATCTATTTAGTTTTTAAAAATTATAATGAATAGAATTTTCGTAGAGGCAAATGCTTTTCTATTTGATTGAATTAATGGCCTGTCTTTATTACAACAAATACTTACTTATCTGAATCAAGCTATCAAGCCACGTTTGGTCATGACATCTTTTATTTAATCCTACAAATGTATTTATTTATTTGCATACTGGTTACCACACGCATTATACATGTATGCATGCTATAGAAAAATATAAAATAAAAATTCTTTGCATTCACATAAACCTTCCATATGATGGCCACAAAAAATCTATTTGAGGTAAATATGAAATTGCTATATGCAAATCGAAATATCAACGATTCAGATGTCTGTTTCAAATGTTTGAAGTGAAAATATATTTGAATTAAAGACACATGTATTGCAAGCAAATGAAGATTTATTTCACTCAAAAAGATACTTCCAGCATTTAACAGAAATATACATCTGAATCAAATACACGTTTTTTACGCTAATAAAGATATATTTAACAAAGAACATCTCCCACACATTCAAAGAAAGAATGTATTTGATTCTAATGTGTATTTATTTAATTTGAATATATTTAATATTTAACAAGAATAGCTGGAACAAGTAAAAAAAATATTTTTGAAAAAAATAGGATCGTAGTAAGCCGTGAGACAAAGAATAAGCCTATTCGATTTAAGTAGATCCTATTCAAATTAAATACATTTTTGGCAGTGCATTCTCATTCGGAGGTTATCACGAACAAACGCGGCGCGGAACAACAACTCGGAGATATCGAAACCCAATCAATTTTAGTCGTTCGGATCTTCTATCCAAAAAAGTTACCAGTACAAATGCATCATATAGTATGCAAAGCTAGTCGGCTCTCGTCACCCCACTGACAAACGATTGGCCCAGCTCATTTCTTCCACGCCAACAAACATTGGCAATAATTTTTTTTTTTAATGTTCTCGATTTTCGCTTCATCAGTGTAATCCATGCTCCGGTGGAACGGGACTCCATTTGAGGCTTGAAGGAGGCCACACGAGGCTTTCTTCAAAAAGTTGACGGCTTTCAGCTGCTCGTTTCATCCCGTGAAGAATCGACGGAGGCTACCAATTTTAATCCTCGACCCTTTCGAGCAGTGTCGAAGTGTCGTAGGGTCAAAGCAGTCGAATCGTGACATTCGAACCCTATCGATAAATGCTCAAGACTCGCGCGAAAGCGCCTCAAGGGAACTTTCAGCCTGGGACTCTTGTTCGCCCCGTTTCTTTTCTTGGCACTTCTAATTCCGACATTCCGGCGTCTCGTTCGACCAGCAGTCGCACACGATAGCATTGTCGAAGGTTCGAAGGTCTCGCGACACTTCTGGGACAGCCTCGACGCGTGTAAACGAATATAATCGGCGATGGAGAGCCGGAACGGCCTGAACGATCCTGCACCACATTTCTCCCTCTTGGAACAGTCACACGTCGTATATTTATGTACTCGTATAATCGTGTCTGTGTAGACGGTACGCTTTGTACGTGCAACGAGTGAATTTAGTGGCCCGGTCACGCGAACCACCGGCAACCCCTCGTTACACGGAGGGACCCCTAAAGATTATTCGTGGTTTCTCCTTGGCAGACTCGAGCACTGCGAACATCGCACCGCAAACATGATTCGCTCCCCGGAATCTCCGGACAAAATCGCAGTCCAACCCCCCGCTCTTATACCTTGCTCTTATTACGAGAAACGTGTTCCAAGCACCCAGCGAGCGCGTGGATCCCTTGCATTCATGTGCTTTACAACGTCTATCGTGCCAACGAAATTCTCATGAAAGCTCCGGAGTTCGACAGAAGCCAGGCGAAAGTTTTACTCCGATGTGATCACGCTGGGATCATAATGTATTGAGCGTGTATATGTGTGCATGGAGGCATATGCATACATGTACGAGGCACTGAGCCATCCTATCCTTAATTACTTTTGGAAACCACCGTTTGATTATTCCAGCAATATTGAACGCCTGAAGTTGTTCAATTTTGGGCTTTCGCGAGGCTTTAATTGAATTTAAGAGGTCACGTGGGTTTCGAAGCCAAAAAAAACATATTTTCTCTATATAAAAAAATATAATATATAAATTATTTTAATAAAAAATTAAGCACATAAAAGGGCAACATTTCGAGAATATTTGAAAAAATGTTCATCCAAAAATTTGGGGAATTCAGCCGGTGGGACCTGATTTCCAGAGACCCCTAAAAAACTGTCTTCGTGATGGTCAGAATAACACATGATAGCTTTAACTGAAATTGAAAAACTATTTTTTTTCTGTTAGTACATAAGTATACCACGTGATTAAACGAAGGAATTTAAACAAAAATGTGGTTGATTTTTTGGCTGAGTTGTATGCAAAATAGTTCAGTATTTGGTACAATTTACACTACGTTAAGCCTTGTGAAATTAGTTATAATCGAAAAAAAGAAAAAAAAACCTTCGTTCGTTCACTAGTAAATGCCATTTTGAAGAAGTGTGCAAAATTTCAATAAAATCGGTGCATTCGTTTTTGATAATTCGTGTCCACCGACTTCAAAAATAGTGTTTGGAAAAAAATGCGATTAAAGTTTTAAGTAGAAATAAAACGAAGATTTTTTTTAACTTGCATAGAATCGTCGATCCCAGCTCCATAAAGCGAAGATCCTGCTGCAGCTGCGATGTCCGGGGCATGCTTTTGTGCATGCCTTGATTTTTCGAAATTTTCAAACCCACGTAACCCCTTCAGATTTGACATGGCCGAATATGAACAGTAATATTTTTGTACATGTTGCTATTTTTGCGAACATTATATATTTATTAAGTGAAATAAATGCGAAAATACATCAAAAATAACAAAAACGTTAATCATCTGGACTTACCTCAATGGAAACAACACTTACTAACACAAAAAAATTGTTTCACGCCAGCGAAACGTAACATCAGTTCACTGTTGTGCCATTTTTGT
This sequence comes from Ophion obscuratus, assembly GCA_964007375.1. Taxonomy (NCBI): domain Eukaryota; kingdom Metazoa; phylum Arthropoda; class Insecta; order Hymenoptera; family Ichneumonidae; genus Ophion; species Ophion obscuratus. Next base: position 50,939,083 of record OZ023319.1, read on the forward strand.
TGCTAGCCAACCAAAAGTTTTGCAGTGGCGACATCTTACGACTAGTTATTAGTGTATAAAATCAAAAACACAGGTCGCTATAGGAAAACACGATATAGTCCCTTATCCGATATTAGGCAACTATCCGATATATGGTGCTTCTTCCCTATCATTAAACGATTTTCACAGACGTTTCCAGAAAGGACTGTAGAATAATAAAATGAAATTTAAAAAAAACGATGTTTTTTAATTTCCAGATAACAATAATGCTTTAATCGTTTTCGAGAATATCTAAAGAGGAATGGAAAAACATATATTGGATCTGGAATGTCCCATTGAACATGATGCGGCATGTATTAAGGCAGAAAGAAAATAAAATTCGAGCTATATTTCTTGGCACCTTGTCGCGTGTCAACTTCAGTCCATGCCCACCGTGCAGCCCCCGGACATTGGCCAGCGACGGAAACCCCCCTCTGTGCCATTCCTCCTTTTTCTTTACAACCTTTTAATTTATGTTAATTTATAAGGTCTCGTAGACGACGACTTTGGCCAAGAGCTAAAAGTTTTTGCTTCTGAAGGATGCAGACGAGAGTGGGGCTATAAGGACGAAAAGGGCTTATACAGACTTTTCTCTCCATCTCCCTATAGACGCCATCGTATATTAAGACCCATTCGAACCCCTGTAGCTCTCGGTCTCTCTCTCTCCCTCTCTCTCCCTTCGTCTCTATTCCAACAGAGAACTCCTCTTTCTGGCGAACTATATTATGGGAAAAGCTTTACGAATATTAGAATATGGAATACGTCGCTACCATAAATCGTGCGCCAGGCGAAAAACAATGATCAGTCTGGCATCCGGCGCGCCATGAAAGGAGATGAAGGGTACGGAAATGAGAGGCGAGGACTGGGCGAGAGGTTTGAAAAAGAAGGTAGTATTCTCGGCGTTGCTGATATTTTTGTTTTGACTTCATTATAAAGTCTCTCGAAAGCAATTGCACGGACGGTTTACAAAACAAAAATGTTCAAACGCCACCCCCGTAGCTCGTTATATTCTCATTACTATCAACCCTTCTGAATTTTAACGGCAATTCTTTCGTACTGATTATCAGATTAATTCCTGCATTCGTTTTTACAGAGCTGCATGGAGTGGTCAGCACCATCGATTCCGCCGTCGTTTTTTATTTCATTAACGGGTGACACCACTCCAGGAAGCATCGATTTTTCCAGCTTTAAGGAGGTTGGAGTTTATCTGGGTGATAAATAGCAACAAAAAATACATTACCCGTAGCGTGAACGTCTAACCGTACGTACAATTAGATACGTTAAACTATTTTTTATCTCTTGTATTTAAAAAAATATACTAAATATACGTTAAACTATTTTTTATTTCTTGTATGGTAAAAAAAAATTCAAAGAATTCATAAAGACTCAGTATCGTTTGGACCAGAGGTTCCCAAACGGGGCGTCGCGACGCTATCTGAAAGATTCCGGAATGCAGATCAATAAAATTTGGAAACCCCTGATCTAGACAATAAAAAAAGTTTATTTAAATTTAATGTTAGATTGTGGCTAACGCTCTAACCTTTCTAAATCATACTTCAGTGTTGAAAAGAAATGCCACTCATCTAATATAGAAAAATCTTATTTTCAGCACTAAATTGACGATGATCGGACGCCGGTTGACGATGCTTGACTAGTGAGTTTTTCACTACCACGTTTGTCGCGTCAAATATAACCGCTTAGGCGAGAGAGTGTACAAAAAGATGGGAGATTTCCCGTCTTTTCTACGCTGGGGTTTTTCTTGAGCCTTCGGTCCTAAGAAGGTCCGTTGACCGCGTTAGAGAGTATTCGGAGTCCGTGGGTATGCCATAATCGTCGTTGGGGGGGGGGGGGGGGGGTAAGCAGAGCAAACGAAATCCGAATAATTAAACATCTTGAACAAATGTTATTTTATTTTTCTCAAATATATACTGGAAGGGAGTTTATGATGCTAGGTGACGTCTAACTACGTGGCTAAAATGTTCACAATGAACGAACTCGTATTAACATGTAAGTGGATAAATTATTATAATTAAAGTTTTACTCGAAATAATGTGTGGGAGGGTGACTACGCAAACAGATAGCGAATTAAAAGAAAGAATAAATGAAAAAACCGGATTTGCGGTGAGAAGTATGCGCGGTGATCGAACCTGCATGGTTGGAAAAAAAAGGGGGAGTTCTTTCCCTTCAGGTTACCGCACGACTGAAGGGTCGTGCCCTCCCCTTAAGGTAAGGAGTCTGCCGCTTCTTCAGCGAACACGGGATAAAAAGAGGGGTCCACTTTTTCAGCGGTTAGGAGTCGCTTTTTCAGCGGGCGAGATATTACTTTTCAGCAGAATCTTACCGTTGGGTAAGGAGCAGCTTGGGGAACTGCTATAGAGTCGGCCTGCGCTCCGACTCTTATGGACTAGCGCGTACCATGAAGAGAGTCGGGCACCTCGAGCGCATCGGTTGGGGCCCGAAGCTTCAGAGAGTCGAAGCCACGGTCTTACATACAGGTCTTGAAACGTAGCGAATTTCGTACAGCGTCGTTTGGCTCGCTTGTTTTCCGCGTTTTTAGTACCGGGGCGCGGCGCTGTGATCTACGAATGGACAAAGGTGGGGATGGAAATGCGTCACGGTCTTACATACGTGAAATGCGTTAACCATCATATCCAAATGAAACATAGAAAAAAAGAAATAAAATATGCGAAATATGTAAAAAAAATCGGAAAACTCGTTCCAAACAACTATTTACCATTTTCATTCGGGACATAGATTAGATTTCAAACATATAATTATCCACGAAGTGTGCTTACGTTATTTATAAAATATGTATAAAACAAGTCTAGTTAATTTAAGTAAAAAAACATCAAACAAATAATAATCAATAATAATAAAGAAAAAAATTGCTTGAAATAAATTGTATGTCAGTTTCCGGTGCGTCTCGCTCTCGCTGCACTGACAACATTCAGGTATTATACAAAAATTAAAAACAAAGAGAAAGCAACAATAAACAATAAATATGTCAAGAAGTGATAGAGAAACTTATTTGAACAACTATTTATCATTTTCATTCGGGACAGATAAAACGTCGAATACAAAACTGGCTGCGAAAGGACTGCGAAGTATGGCTACGTCATGAAATAAATATGATTGAAAGTAGTTAGGATAATTAAATACAAACAAAAAGTAAATAACAAAAACATGAAACAATTAATAATCCATAATGATAGAGAATATATTTTCTTTTTAAATAAAATATATCCATCAGCCTTTTCAGATAACCTCACTGATGCTATGCCGATTGTGCTAAGGCATTATATAAAAATAATTTACTATAATTATTACCACTTACCTTGTCATGGACCGCAATAGGCATAGCATTTACAATAAGGGCATGCTTGGTACAAGGAATTACCTCGGTTTTTTTTATTTTCAAATCCTTTAAATGTATGACACACAAGCCACGATTTTCGGACCGTTTGACACTGTTGAGTTGCATCGCGCATGCGCTGATTTTCCATCCCTAGATCACAGCGCTACCCTGGTGGTCACAAGATGAGATAATTTAGCGCCCGTGAAATGAGCCATCCCACGGTCTTCGCTTCAAGACCTGTATGTAAGACCGTGGTCGAAGCCACTACACGGTCTTGCATACACTGAAAAAAAAATTCAGTTGGTTTAACAAAATGTATCTTTAAATACGTTCAACTTGATTTTTGATTGGCATAACAAACATTTTGTTAATCTAACGATAGTTTTAGTGGTGTGAACTGTAGCTTATTTAGCTACAGTTCACACCACTAAAACTACATTTTGTTAAACCAACTGAATTTTTTTTTCAGTGTACAGGTCTGACAACGGCGGTAGTGGGGGTAGGCACCCTTAGCGGTTCGGTTTTTTATTCCGATTTCTGCTGCTTGGTGCGTGACGGCAAGGGGAAGTAGTGGTGCGACGAAGAGAGAAATAGCTCTTCTGTCCTTTTCCCTCCTGAACGCAACGCTTGCGCCGTTTGCCCTAACTTAATTTACCATACTGTTGTATAAACCGCATAATATACGAAACTAATAAAAAATAATGTGTTGGTAAAAAAAAGATGACTACTTTCATCTGAAAAAACTGAAAACTTTTTGAATACATTAATTCATACCAACACATATTACGACCATTGACATCCTTTTTTTCTCCAATGTCTCACAATACATCGTTCTTCGAAATGTTTTTCGCACACGTACTGAGACTCTTTCAGTCCCGGAATAGCATCGAGCCATTTTTTGTATCGTTCGACGTTTCTGGGCACGCGAAACATGGAGCATTTCTGCTTACAATTTTTGTACCCCGTTTTACAATTGCGAACCGCGCAACCCTTAGCCATTTCGTATTTTTTTTTTAAACGCTACCAAAAAAAATTCACATTTATGCGTAAAAACACGATAAAAAAATGTATCACGGTAAATCGCGTAGAACCTTCTGGTATATGGTCGCAAAGAAAGGTTATTTCGACAATCGTGCCACAAAAACATACGTAAACACCTTGGGCCCATTCGCCGATAAGAGGTAAGGGGGAAACTACTTCCCCTTGCTAGTAGCGACGCGTAGCGGCGCCTAGCGAATCGAAAAGTGACGCCGATAAGCGTGCCTACCCCCACCACGAAAATTTAGCTTCATTGCAAGAACTGTATGTAAGACCGTAGTCGTAGCGGGAACTCGAACAAGACACACTTTAGTGCTCGGATCTCCCACCTCGGCGCTGAAGTTGCTCGACTCGCCGGACAAAAATGTAATTCGCGGATGTCCCGTCTCGGCGCTATAGTCGCTCGAATTTCGTAAGCGGAATGATACGAAGTGTCGATTCAGGCCCCGCGTGTATACAGCGTTGCCTTCGAAAGCTCATCGACTAGAAGTTTTATAAAGTGTTTTTTGGTTAAGTTAAGTATAAAGGGGTGAAATGCAGTCAGAGGCGTGAAAAAATTAGCATTTTCAATATTTTTTTTTATACTAATTAAGTTTGTTTTACAAAAGTGGTTACACAGACATTTCATGTTATATTTCAACTTGACATGTACAATTTTGCAAAGAAACATATTGATTATTTATAAAAATATCGCCAACTTGGTCGGACCCCATTCGGCATGTAGTGCTTTGCGGTGACCATCATACAATTTTACTGGATCATCTCAAATGAAAAAACCAAAAAAAAAAATCATCATTTTAATAATAAATGTAGTCCTTAATCGAAGCGGTTTTTCAAAAATCAACAAAATAGCGGCTTGTGACAGATAACTTTCGTTTTTCGACCAAAAAATCGCTCGTTTATCGTTTTGAAAAAATTGAAAATTCCAACAAAAATGAAAATCCTTCGATTAAGAACTAGTTTTTAATGCTATGAATAAGCACACCAAATTTCAACAAAATCCATTGAGTGGTTTTTTAATGATAGTGGTCGCCGATTTGAAAAACAGTTTCAAGAAAACGCCTTTAGTTTCTCGATATGGATACCGTATTATATGTTCGTAAAATGATGAGCTCGTTGGATAAAGCTAAACTTTTTAAAATGTATTTTGATCCGCTGAATCCGAATATCACATTTTTTGCCGAAGAGTCAAGCATTCAATTGTTTATAACCAATTGTTAAAACAATTCAATAGACTAAAGTTTTTCGGAATGATTTATTTTTAAAAAATATTTTGGGCAATTTTAAAACGAAAGTATTCTTTATAAAATTTTGCTAACGTTCATAGTTTTTGAGTAATACATTTTTGAAAATTTCTGACGGAGTTTTCCAATTATACACTTGATTTATGTATGGAAAACCCAATTAAAAAATTACTTACATCGAATCATCAATTCCTGGCCCATAGAATATGGCTTCTCCAGGTGTGGAAACTTCCAAAATATCAATTTGTTGTTGTCTTCCAAGCATTCTGCCTTCCCGGGTATTATCGTTTGCGCGTTTGTCAGCCGCTGCCTGCCATGGGGACCCAACGCCCCTTCACTAATTGTGGGATATCCCGGCAACTATTCATCGGAATGACTTGACATTTTCAGGGAATATTTTCGAAACATCATACATCAAGAAAATGTTTTAAAAAATCGATTTGTTGAAAATTCTGACTGCATCTCACCCCTTAAGGCGGGGGTTTAGGGTTGTTATAACGGAGGGGAGATTTTTGTGGGTTCTCGACCTGCACCTTTGTAACGGGGTCCTCGCCTGGCTCGGCGTTCAAAGAAGTACCTCGTTTCGATCTGGTAAGTATAAATCTGGACAAGAATTACTTGTCCAGATTAAAAGAAAAAGTGAAATAATGAGAATAAAATAAATACGAATAGACGCATAAACATTTTGAAACGTGTCAATTTCTGCTAATAACGATTTCGTTTTTTAACTCTTTTTCAGGTTCACAGAAGACACAGGAACGAGGAAGGAGCAAAAATTTTAGAGTACGCCAGGGTGGCGTACGACAATATGTTCACTGTTGATCTCAAAATCACGTGGCGCAAAAGTTTGAAGGCGTTTTTCCGCAAACAATACTTCTCCAAGTGGCTCACAGAAACGTTACCCCAGTATGTGTTGTCTTCAGGTGTCTCTGAATTTCAGGCGTCGCTGAAAACTCCTTGTTAATAACGATTTTTTACCGGAAATTAAAACGTTTTTTTTTTCTATAAAAGACAATTTTTCCAGTATCCTCTACGTATTACTCTAGCTATTGGTCATGGAAATTATATAAGAACTTCAGCATTTTGTGCTTCGGATCAACTTACAACCCTTATGCTACAAGCCCTCGGCACCTTGGCAAACAAAAAACACCTACGTTTACAAGGACCCCCAGTGCTGACACTTCGTTGAGAAAATCCACAAAAATAGTTTCATACCTCTTTGAGGCATATAAGATAAATTCCATTGAATATATTGTTTATTTGCTTTTTTAAGCATTTTCCTCTTTAAGCGATTTATTTTTTTCGGCCCCTTGGAGTAGTGTGTCGCCCCTTAATTATATTGATCAAATGTCGGACGTGCTTTTTTGACATTTTAATGACAAACGTAATCTCAAATTCTACAAAAAATATGTTTAATTGATCGTCTTCTAAAAATTGAGCGAGAAAAACAAAATTGTGAACCATCAAAAGCCGTAATCATGGTAGCTGAAGCAGCTTTTTTTTTCTCTTTACCTCACTCAACTCCCTTACGTCTCAAGACCTTTAAAGATTTCCTACAACGAATATATTACTCTCGAAACTTCGTACAAGGGCAAAAAACGAACCACAAAGACGTAAAATCAATGTTAAAAAAGATTGCGAGAATTATGAGACGCGCCTTTTGTACATAATTCAAGGGGCCTCTGTTTGCTATTAAGGTCTCAGACCACTCTAGGATTTGCCAAAAATCTTTTTTTTTTAAAGGTACCTTAATACCTATAAAATTATATTCCGAAAGATTACGGGTGTAAAAAATCGGTAAGTACTCGATTTTCGAGGATTGTTGAAGATTAAAGGTATTGAAACATTATCCGTGACGTGACTTTCTATCAACTTAAAACGCGTTTATCTCAAAACTACATTTTTGGAGTCGGCCGGACTAATAACTCAAACAAATTTTAACCGATTCACTTGAAATTTTAACTGTATTTAGAATTACATTTTCTACGGCACTACGTAGGATTTTTTAATTATATTGCATAGTTCCTTTTTATAAACAATTTTCTGACGGTTTTCTCGCGGCATTTTATACTTTTTGTTTAAGAAATGCGCCATTTTAACAAAGAACAATATATCAAAAAAATCGTACGAACTTCTATAGCTATTTTTATATATAATTGAAAAAACTTTAGCGTCTCATCATAACTCAAAAACTATAGGAGCTATTGGTCCGGCCGTTGACCTTCTAGAAATAAAGGCGTAATCGGAAAAATGTACGGTCACCATTTCGACACGTATCGCTGTGAAAAAAAATTATTTTGTATAGTCAATTACGTGTATATTAAACCCCTATTTTGTAATTTCGATTTATTCGATGATTTCGCTGAAAAAAATCACAAAATATGCCCCCTTTGGCCTCTAGAGTGGCCTAATGCCTTAATTGGTATTCGCATCATCCGTTGTGTACTTTATTTTATTCGTTACTAAAAATATGGATTGAGCCCTCTTTTATGAGTCAAAAAATTACAAAAATCGTCCGATTCCATATATTTTTCTTAAAGTACATCCATTAAAAATCAAAGCTGCCCCTGGCTGCCGACGAAACCCATGAAACGTCCAGTAACAATGCGTGATGTGTGTTCTTTTTTTTATCCCCTCAATATACTTTCGCTACTTCGCCATTTTAAATGCTTCTTTCCAAGCTTTCATGCAACATCCTGCAGTAGGATATTATATTTCAAACGGAAGAGATACGGAGACCCTATCCCTGCCCCATAATGGCCATACGATGACCATAGAAGTAGGCAACAAAGTCTGATCTTTACAACGACTCCCGAATCCCGATATTTCGTTCTATGAAAAATCTCCCAACAAAAAGTCTTCAATTCAATGATAAAAAAAACTGAGCTTATCCACAATTTCCTTTTTCTCTCTCTCTCTCCCCTCTCTCTCTTTCTCCCTCACTCTCTACTCTCTTTCCCATTCCCTTTTCTCTCCGACTTTTTTCGCATTCTTTTATTTTTCAATCCTATTTCCTGTTTTGTCCCGCTGCTTATTTTCCATCGAGAAACACTCGCTGCCCGAGAGAGTGGACGTGCTTGGTTTTCATCGGTTATACGTGACCCTGTATCGTTCTATTGAGAAAAATGACCACCCTCCCGGTCCTTTTCGCTGGTGCGCCTTTGTTCAGCTACAGGGAAAATGGACAAAGGGAAAAATTCAACTTATAGAATATGAATGACCAATATTTTTGCCGTACATGTGAAATAGCAGTTAAATTGCCGTATCGTTAATTGGAAAGATGTAAAAGATTGTACCGCTTACTGAAGAGGATTCGATATGGAAGTCTTCCCTCAGAAACCTCGTGGTCAGTTCTGGCCATTGTTCACGTAGAAAATTGTAGAAATGAACAGTTTCTCGCTGTATGATTATTAATCTGTTTTTTTTTCCAGATTGCCTGTCACAAGATTTTAGCTTCAAGGGGGAACCCTTAGGCGAGGAAAAAATTTGCCGATTTTCATAATTTTTTTCAAAAGGAACAATTTCTTCGCCTTTTTTTTTAACTTAGGGTATATTTTATTACTATTTTTGGCTCTTACATGGTATTTTTTTTCTTATTGATCTTTTAAAAGTGCCGGAAGTATGGCACGGTCTTCTAAGCTGCATTTTCAAAACTTGCGTGACGTACAGCTGAAAAACGAATCGACCTATTTGTATGCAATTTGGTATAAAACTTCCTAACCTTATTTTCTAAAACATGATAAATGTTGCTGAAAAAAAAGGATTATTTTATGGAAAAATGGAGCAATTATTTCGGAAAATTTCATATTTTTGTTTCAAAGCGTACCATTTCATCGATTTTCAACTTTCTCACATTTTCTTGGTTCATATTTTGCGTATGAGTGTTAACGAAAGAACAATCTTCGATGGTTTTTTTTTTAATTAACAAGGAAAGATTGCGAGGTCGATCTCTCGTATTTCGATGAAATTTAGCATGCTTGTAGAATGGGTAAAAATAGCCGACAGGTATTTTTTTATATCTGCGGAACCCTATTTGATAATGAAGATTTGTCCATTCCCTTCCGAAAGACACCCGAAACCTTGAAACAACGACATAATCATATACATTATGCTCTAATTGCTAATTGCTTGTAAAAAAAATGCTCTAATTAAAATCTTTCTTTAAAAAATATCCCCATATTTATTGTACTAATATATATTTTTGTTTAAATAATATTTTAAGGAACATGACTTTGGAAAATCGAAACCGCAATATAACGAACTTCCCTTGAGGTTCGTTATAACGCGGTTCGACTTTATTATCAATAGTAATCAGATTTAACAGTCGTGTGGAATAAATCTCGATGAACATTCCGAGAAAAATCTTAACGCCTCGCAGCTCCTTTGCGACTGTGGAGAAGTCGCGTTTAATAGTTTGAGTACCTTTTAAGGTCGTTTAGATAAACGAGAACCCGGTCGCGGCATATCCCCTTCGTTAACGACTACATCCATTATGAATTTATGTGTAGTATACATAGGTATATATAAACAAGAGGAACTTCCGTGTTCAGCGGGGTCTCGTGATCTCCAATCCCAAGAGGATACGAATCCCGAGACCGTTCACCTTCAAAGGACGAAGAGACGGAAATCTACGATTCGTTCCTTTAAAAACGAAGGGCTATCCTTCTCTTTTACCCCTTCCGCCCTCTCTTGCATTCCCCGTCTCCTGTTCGTTTAATCTTTCACGTCCGTAGTCCCTCTACCAGAGGCTTTCCCTCCGGCACTTTGTGCGAACCAATTTCGGATCTTGGCGCTCGTTAACACACATTCGAAGTGGGAAACTGGCCAGGTGGATGCTTTGACGGTGAGGTCGAGTGGAAAACCGGATGGGAAATGAATCGCGTCAAGTCCATAGTGGCACGTGCAGGAACCTTTGGACGACTGTGTCAGGTCGTCCAAAGGACCCATCAGGGCGCGAGATGGGCTACGGACAAACATTAGACGAAGAGGCCCTTATTATGCATAAGGGCCCACATTAGGCGGAGAAGCCCTTATTATGAATAATGCCGGGTGATTCGCAGGATCTTTGAAGAATGGCGAACGAACATGTCGTGGAAACCATGAGAACCGGTTCAACGTGATTACGCAGGTCACGATCATGGAGTATGTCGGATCGTCGTCCCAATGATGCGGAGCTCATCGATCGAGCTGCTGGACCGGCTGTGAGAAACGCGAGAAAACTCGCTCAACGAAAGAACGTGCGGATCGCGATATTTCCAGGGTCATACGTTTGCGAGAGGGACGCGCAGAGACGCGAGACTCCTTCGGAAACGATCCATCAAGCTAAAGGAGTCCCGCAGTTCAGCGTCTGCCCTACCCTAGCAACGAGTCAATTTCTGGCGAGCATTGAACGCACGGTACTCTTTCCCGGATATCCCACAGACGCGACGATATAGACTACCGATGATACCCTAGTTTTATGGTGAACGTATCGAACCCACGTGTGTATAGTGGATGTACAGGCTGACCTAGAACATCTGGCAGCTTCGTTGCTGAATCGTAGATGCTGAAGACTTGACTAGTATTTCTGATGCACCGGTTCTATCAAATTTGTTTGGGTTCACCACATGGTCACTCACTAATCAATCTAACGGTTATGAGCTGACAATCGACTAATGACGATCCAATCAAGTATGATCCTTCAATTTGCACGTTTGTTGGATCGGCCCCAGAGGCCGTGGCACGAAATAATTCATCCTCGGAGGACTTGCTCGTCGTGGAAAAATCAAAGAATTTCCGGCTACTCCATCATCCGCGGTAGCTTTGGAGACTGAAAGACCACTCGGCAAAGTCATCTTCATCTTTTGAACCGTGATGGATAACACACATCTCCGGGAGGTCTCGCGACAAACGAAACTGAACAACTGTTATTTCCATCAAAGTTAGCCTGAACTGGCCTCTATGCATCTGCCAACGCTCTCGAAAGAGGAGCAAAGCCCTGTCATCCAGGTCCGTCTGGCTGGTCGTGCACTTGCTATTGGAAAAGAAAGACGAACGTTCCGGCGCGAGTTACGATCGAGTGTCACGAATGATCGAACACCCTGGCTTTGCAGCCCCGGACCTTTCTTCCACCTTCTATATTCTGCCCGAGGCGCTCACTCGATCTCCGGCTTTTAATATCCTACCAACGCCAACGTGTCGATCAGCAATGTCTGCATATATCTAAGGAAGTCCGTGTAGCTGGGGAAACTGGCCGGAATTACGGACTTACAGGCGATAATTAAGAGGCTACATCTACCTAGGTGGGTAACAAATTGCATTTTACAAGAATATTTTTTCCCGATAGCATCACCTTTTGGATATATTCACTGGTAATTGCATTGAAATATTCCTAAAATGGAATGAGCTACAGCTTCTAACAGTCGGCGGGGCGAGTAGTCCGGTAAAAAAACACGAAAAGCCAGCATTTTTAGCGTAGAATTAGAATTTTCACTCAAGCTGGATGATTGCATACTGAAAATATCCCGTATGAAATTTTGCCCCTCAACTCGCCCCAACCCTAAGAAATATGGGTTGAAAACTCAAAAATCGCCGTACCTCGGTAAATAATAGCTCGATCGAAAAATGTTTCAAACAAAAGTTGTTTGGAATAATAAAATACGTATAAAGTTGACTGACGTCCAACCCCCTATCTTTGAAAATAGCGGCACAAGGTAAAGGTTCAAAGGTGCTCTCGCCTTGTTGTGCCGCTATTTTCAAAGATGAGGGATTGCACTGCAAAAACAAGTGTGTTGTTTTTACATATTTTAGGTGTGTAAAGGCTCTAGACACGTTTTACACGTTTTAACGTGTGTAAAAAATAACCGTGTAAAAATAACACGGATAGATGCGTTCAAACAAAACATTGACGTGTGTTATTTTCTTACACACGTTAAAACGTGTAAAAAGGGTCTACAGCTATTTACACACGCAACGTGTAAATAAAATGTAAATAAAATGTACATCCTCCATATAAGTAAGTAAACAAATTCATAATCAATAGTCAGAAATATATATTGAGTACATTTATTATAGAGGGTGTGTGTGTATACTAAGGTCTTAACCCGATTTGGTTATCGTGGGTCGCTGGAGATCCGAGCCATTTTTAGTTAATGTCTGCATTTTTGGGAGGTGGGTGTGTTTATGACGAAAAATAAAACATTTGTTTAAATTGTTTTGCAATCTTCGTGATGTACCCTTAAAGTAGAAGTATTCAAGAGTGTTCAGGAATTTTGGGAGAATTTTTCATTGCAAATTATGTGTTTTAACATGCCTCGGGTCTTCAGTGACGCACGATAACCTGACAAGGGGCCGAAAAAAGCGATAACCTTATCGGGTTAATTGAACGGGTTAATCGGTTAATTGAAGACCAAATGTAGTTTTGTTAACCTGTCAATCAATCAACGTCAAACCAACTAATGAGTTTGACGTGATGCCGTAACCATGGTGATTTTTAAAATAGGATCCACAACTCGCAATTAACACACCTAAACTGTGTTACTTTTTCCCGTGTTATTTTTGCTCGTGTGTTGCTATCAACGCGTGTTGTTTAGTCCAATGTGTGTAAAGATGCGTCTTGTATGTTGTTTCTACACGCTTTATGTGTGTTCGCATAAGCGTGTTATTGATGGGGACGCTACGAAGGTGTGTAATAATCTAATGCGTAAAAATTACACACTCACGTGTGTAATTTTAACGCATTACGTGTGTAATTATAACGCATTACGTGATACCAAATGCATAAGTGTGTAGAATCAGCATGGCAACGCGTGTTTAGACTTTATGTTGTGTTATTTCTACACACTTTGAACACACGTCAAACACGCCTTGTTTTTGCAGTGTGGACGTCAAATAACTTTATACGTATTTTATTATTCCGAACAACTTTTGCTTGAAACATTTTTTTATCGGGCTATTCATTATCGAGATACGGCGATTTTTAATTTTCAACCCTTATTTCTTAGGGTTGGGGCGAGTTGAGGGGCAATTTCATTGGGGTCACTTTCAGTATGCAACCATTTAGCTTCGGTCGAAAATTCTAATTCTACGCTAAAAGTGCTCGGTTTCCGTCTATTTTACTGGACTAAAGCGGTAACAGCACCTACTTCAAACTTCAAGCGCGTTTTTCAGAAAACACTGTTTTCAAAGTAGATTTCCGAGAACGACTTGATGTATTGTTTTCCAATTTGCAGGAGATACGATAAGAAATATCTAAAGGTCGTTGATAATCTCACTTTTTTTAAATCGATCCTTATATTTTAATAGTTACGTAAAAATGGCGAATTTTTTCGTAGATTTTGTGTGAAAAATTATTTTTAAAATCGACGATCGTCAACGACTCGTATTTGAGGAGATGGCGAACAAAGCCGGACTTGTCCATATTGCGTCAAACTTTTTTCTTTTCGTGCTCTTCAAGCACACCTTTATAAGCTCCCATAAGATTTTGCATCGAGTCCAGCTCCCAACACCTTAAAATGTGTTAAAACGGTCTTTTGAAGCCGAAACGGACTTGTCCGTGGCTGGCTGGATGAAAAATTAGTACCAGATAACCATAGTGATGACGATGTGCCATTGAATGCGATTGTTGTGAGCCTGACATGGAAAAGTTTGTGTCAGAATTATTAAATAGATATTAAAAAAAAAAAAAATTATTTAAAAACATAAATGTATTATTTATTTCACAACCAGGTATGTCCATAAAATTTTCATTCAAAAGTGGAGTCGTCCACCATTCTCATACAAAACCGGACTTGTCCAAAATAAAAATAAACACATGGTAGTTAATGTTTTTGTTAAACTAAAGCCAGGTCCAGGCTTATATTTTGATAGAGCCTTCACATATTAAAGGTTATAAATTCTCACTCATCCCTATTTGGTTATTTTGGTTTTTGACGACCTATCCTGTAAAAAAGTAATTCAGGGACAAGTTGCGTTTCGTTCGCCAGCTCCTCATTTATTGTTAACTTGAATAACCCGTTTGATTTTTAGATTTCGGATGAGCCGTTTAAGCTGGAGAGTGTCCAACGCCAACCGTCGCGAAAAAAAAATTCACCAGCTGCCGGCGGCCATGTTTTTGTTGTTTTTCTGCACTGTTCGGTGATTTTTTTTTAAGACTTTCAATATATGCTCTTTTGTGTACAAAAAAATGCGTTTCATTTTCACAAATCGTTTCCCAGAAAAAAAAATCGGAATTCGGACGTTTTTTTCCGGCTTCTAGTAGATGTGGCCCTTAAAGCTTCCAGAGATAATTACGTTTCTACAGCATGTCTGACTAATAGCCCCGAGGGTTGTAACTGCCCTTTAGTAAAGTAATCAATCGTCTCTCTCCCCCAATCCCGTTACTCCAACATCACACTTTTTATTGCCGACGCGGGATCTTCCAGAACCAACGTAGCGGTGCTTTATTCCGATTCAGCAATAAAAGGAAGCATAAGTATGTGTGAGGAAAAAAAGTTACTCACCACTTTGTCACGCAAATTTCTCACTCGACAAGGCAGGTAAACGGTCTGCCCAACAAACGCCGTCACATTTGGTGCTGTCTGTTCGAAAACCGGTAAGTCCTGATCCCCGTACTCGCTCTCAACATTCTGCGACCGTTGCCGAGAAATTTCCGGAATTTGAAACGGCACTGAAAACATGAGTAGAATCCCCTCAGACTCTCCTTAGACACATTTCTCCTCTCATACATAAACATTGTGGTTTTTCATTACAATAAAAAGAATTCAAGCACCAATCAAAAATGTTGGGAAGAAAATATATTCTCGTACAACTTTCTTATTTCATTAAGGCGGAAGCCTGAATTAGGAGATCCGAAAATCCCTTTTTGTTTAAATTGCCCAAATCGATAGATAAACTATTCAAGATTATATTTACAAAGTTACAGAGGCCAGTTGTAAATATTTTCCAAGATACAAGGCCAAAAGCAGAGAAGCGATTTATATTTGATTTTGATATTTTCTCGTATTGAAAACTTTGACGCAAGTTTTCTTCAGTTTTCATGTGCACGATTTTTCCAAATTGGCGGGCTCTATAGCAAAAAAACTAAACGACCTATTAAATCAAACAAAAATTTATTTTCTTCGGTATGAAAATCCCTTCTAAGTGAGTTAAAAAAGTCGTTGAAAAAGTCTTTTCAAATAACTTTTATAGCACGGTAAGGTGTTTTTCCAATCCATTTTTTTTTTTCAAACGCAAGATAAGTTATAATTTCACGATTTTTCCATCATCTCTTTAATTCACCCAGAAGAAAAATATATGATAATTAAAAGTTTTATTGGTTTTTTTTGTTTCAGTCAAGAATTACGAGCCGCATCTTTCCCGCCGACTGGGGACTGCAGTGGCAAGACGCTTTTTTGGACCTTCTGAGTCAGGCTCCCGCTTTAAGAGGGAATGATACCTCATCGCGGTCGGTATGGTAGAACAATTATAGATTCCCAAAAATCTCGAAAACGGCTCTTCAGATCCCGTCGAAACTTTGCCAAATGACGTCAAATGGATAGACGAACAGCTGTCTTCTCTTCAAATTTTCTGAATTTGAGAAAAAAAATGTAGATTGGCTTATCATAAGCAAATCTAGTTTTTTTTCTCAAATTCAGAAAATTTGAGGGGAAGACAGCTGTTCGTCTATCTATTTGACGTCGTTTGGCAAAGTTTCGACGGGATCTGAAGAGCCGTTTCAGACATTTTTGGGTATCTATAATTGTTCTACCATACAGACAGCTGTTCGTCTATCTATTTGACGTCGTTTAGCAAAGTTTCGACGGGATCTGAAGAGCCATTTCAGAGATTTTTGGGTATCTACAATTGTTCTACCATACCGACCGCGATGAGGTGTCATTCCGTCTCAAGGTTTCATCGAATCAACCACTAAATCCATATGTCTATATGAATTCCACCACGACGAGAGGGCATCAGAGCAATAAAGTTATCACGGTAGAGACTCTCTCCGTGAACGACTTGCATGCGACATCCGTTCAGAGCAACAGAGTGGATATAGAAAAAGATTGAAGCCAACGAAACTACCTTACAGGACGTTTGAATGAACGGTAATGAATGTTGAAATAAAAGAGAAAGTAAAAAAATAGCTCAAAGGGACACGACTGAATTGCGAAAGCTCTTTAAAAGACAATTTTGTGGAAAATGCATTGTGAAAATACAGAAAGGTAAGCCGTAATAGAATCGCAGTTCGTCTTCCCTCCAGTATACACGTAAATTAACGTTTGCAGAAAAAGTCAGCAAATGGAAACAGGTGCGCGGTCTCCGCTTTGAAAGACAAGTTTCCGGGATGTACAAACAACCCATTCCGTTAATCTAGTTTTCAACTGGTATGAAGTATGACCGTACCTGCGGTAGAAAAAGCAAATTAATCAAAATACACGAATTTATATTTGTAATACTTTCGCATTGTGTAAAGACAGTTGCGTATATTTTGAACGGACTACATCTACTTAGATAGGTCAAAACATTGCATTTTCCAAAAATATTTCTAGTCGATAGTATCATCTTTCAGCTATATTCCCTGAAAATGTCATTGAGATATTCCTAAAATTGAAAGCTAGCGGTAGCAGCACCATACTTCAAACTTCAAGACGCCCATCCCTTGGGACAGGTCCAAAGAATTGAAAACCAATTTTTTCGCATTGAAAATTTAAATACGGTTTACGTGTTATGTGGACCCGGCATAGCAAATTAATAGTGAGTCAATATTTTTTTTTTCTGTAAATCGTACTTAAACTTTTTAACGCGTTTTTCTTAAAACTGTATTCTTCAAATTGACTTCCATGACATCTCAAAAACTATTGAACGGATTTCGGTCAAATTTGTATGGTATAATCGGCACATCTACAGTTCTCACTCGAACTAGAATATTTCTGATATGTGACATAGTTTTTTTTTTTTGCTGACAAGAAAGAAAAAAATGATAATACTTGGAACTCAACTCTTAAAACCCTGCCAGAAATACAATTTTCGATATTTTTACTTTAATCTAGTTCCGGTAATAGCCGCAGGTCTACAAATTCAAATGCCGTTGAATTTTTTTATTTCAGAAGAGCAAATTTTCATCACCAGATTCTTGTGAATGGTGTAAAGTCAATGCAACTCGTTATTTTCGTTTGATAAAATTCTGAGAGACTGTAAAAATGTTAGTAAATGTGTGGTAAAACTTTGCAGATAGTGTGGTTCAATAGGTCATAAAAAAAAAATCGAAAACAGCGAACAAAAAAGCCGTCGCATGGGATGCCTTCAGAAACATTGAAAGGTCATTGCGCGAACCTCCTCATTAGAAAAAAAGTTGATTTTTTTTTATGCTGTAGTAGAAACATAAAAAATGACATCCGCGAAAACTCTGCAGGCCTTACCGGCTAAATACAATAGAAATTAATTCACGAAATCAACGCATTTAACCCGCACCATATAGGGAATCCGTGCGGATCGAACTTTGGAACGGAAATAATAATATTTGCCGGTCAGATCAGAGCTATACGAAAAGCGACGAATAACACGAAAATTGTCGCGGTCACGTATGCTCCATAATAAATATAGGTTACGGGACATTTCGAGCAGATATCATCGATTCAATCGACTCATCTTTGCGTTCGCTTACCGCATTACACATACACTACAACACACGATTACACATACGGTAAACAAACACATGCTTGACATGTATCGAAAGCACCTGAATACAGCGTTGCCACGGATATTGCCAGAATTATGAAATGGCGGCCTGTGACAACTCAAGTCAAATCTGATTGCGATTTTACTTCACTTACCAAACTATAACACATACAGTTATTACATGCACTTCTCAAATAATTATTTTCTGTATCGTGTTTATTACTATACCCAAATACATTATATTTTGCTTTTTTCAGATTCAATAATTCATAGATTTTCTGTCGACTAGTCAATCCGCTAGTACTACCTTAAAAAAAATAGATCTTCATTTTTTAATAGACACGTGAAACAGACGACTTTTTAAAATACATTTTGTATTTTAACGTTTCAATTCGTTGCCACATTGTGAAAAAAAAAACATTTTCATCAACGACCGTTAAGAGTTCGTGTTTATCGTTAACTTAAATACTCCGTTTGGTTTTTAGATTTCAGATGGACCGTTTAAGCTGTCCACCGTCGAACGTCGCGTATAAAACGTCATCTGTCGGTTTTTGTTGTTTGTTTGGTCGTTTTTTAAAAGCCCAAAATATATGTACCTTTGTGTTAAAGTAATGGGTTTCTTTTTCACCGCCTGTTTCCCAGAAAAAAAAATCCGAAACTCGGCCATTTTTTGGCCCCTCAAAATATATTTTCATCGGCACTTATTTCCGATAAATTCACAAAAGTATCGTCAATCATCAATAAAAACACAATATACAAGAGAGACCGACAATGCGATATAAATTAGAGTTCACGCGTCGGATAATTAATTTGAAAAAAGACTACGAAAAATGTGAGCCTAGCGGAATATCCGTTGGAATTGTTTGAGTTACGGCCGCAAGGCACTTGCCGTTCATAAATATGAAACGTACGAGAAGCGAACTCGGGGGTAGTTGCACGTTGACACGACGTGAAATAAATTCCACTTCGGTTAACAAGTAATGAGGCGTACTCCTCAAACGCCACCCTCATTCCCCAAGTAGTTTCGTTTCAAGCTCGGCTGAGCCACTTCTTTCCTCGTAAATCCTCGATTCTCCATCAGGGGGTGATTGGGGACACAGGCCTTGTTGGATTAACGGGGGTGTGCGCAGCCGTCAATGGAGTCCCAAAAGAGAGAGAGAGAGAGAGAGAGAGAGAGAGAGAGGCGTATATAGATGTTGACGTTACAAAGTTATGCGGAGAAAAATAATCTACCCATTTCAACCCTCTCCTAGGAAACCAACCCCCATACATATTTATTTTCCCTGCACGCGAGCATTTCTCCTCGGGGGTGCATAAAAACTATTCACCGTAGCTCGGTCGCTCAATGAATTTTCCGAATTTCGCGAAACGAATACACGTGGAGAATCCACCCTCAGCCGCGACTTCCAACGTGCTGCGAAATTCCCCACCCTCCTTCTCTCTTTTCCATCTCTGTATGCGTTTTTTTGCCTGTACTCCACTTCATCCCTTCGCGATCCTCGTTGCTCTCGGTGCGCTCTCTTTTCCAACCCCTTCGCAACTTGCTTGCCCCGAGCCTTGTCAACCCCGAAGAGCGAGAGCGCGCCGGATTATAAAATAAACTAGCAGTTAATCTTACGTTTCGCTGGATACGCGCGACGATTCGCGGTCTACCACCCGGCTAAATCCAAAACGTGCGAGTCGCGTACGAATGCCCCCTCCGCTTAAAACGGGGTTCGGGGGGCAAACGGAGGATACGCCCCTCTGAGAGAAAGCGAGAGCAGAACTATGACGAGAGAGAAAAAGAGCGAGAGAGAGCGGGTGACGGCGCGGAAAGATACGAAGGGGAAAGAAGGAAGAAGGCAAGGAAGAGAGAGAGAGAGAGATTCGGGCTTCACTTCCTCTTGAAAACAATGAGGGACAAAGTTTACGGCTGTGGCTAGAGGAAGAGGACGAGAGAGAGAAAGAGAGAGAGAGAGAGAGAGAGAGAGAGAGAGAGAGAGAGGAAGAAGGATAGTGAAAGAGCTGGAGGTGAATCATATATTTTAACTGAAGCGAGCTCACTCTTCCTCATAAAGTGCGGTTAAACTGCACGCGTAAGCCTTGTATAGGATATTGTATGTAAACATGTGTCTGTAGCTGCATCTTTGCGAATATTTATATATATATCGGCAAAGATGCAGCTACACACATTTGACATAAAATATCGCGTGCGCGCGCGTGTGTGCGTGCGTGTGTACCGGGTGTCCCATTTTAATCTCACACCTGATTTATCTCGAAAAATACTGCTCGGGCCAAGTATTGAGTATAATAAAAGTTTTAGGGGTCAAAGGGAGACGTTAAAAAAAATGTTCGTCCCCAATTTTAATTGGCGACGTTAAGGGGTAAGGCCACTGTAAATTTTTTGAAAAATCGATTTTTTTTTATTGGCTTAAAAAATAGTTTAAACCCTCTAGTTTAAAAATAGTTTAAATCCTTTTAACTTCTTTTTTAAATTTTTTCCAATAAAAAACTATTCGCAAAACTTTAAACGCGTTTTTCTCGAAACATGGTTTTTCAAAATGGCACGCAGCATAACTCGAACAAGTTTCATTTTTTTTACTTGAAATTTTAACCAGATTTGAACATTTACATTATCTTGAGAATGTCGATCGGAATTTTCAAGAACTTTATTTATTGATTTTTTATTAACAAAAAACTTGCCGTTTTTTTCGTCAAAAATCAATTTTTTTTTTCAAACGCACGCCAAATCCACAAAAATTGATACTTTTTAAAATCCGATCGACATTCTCTAGCTATAGCCCTCTAGATTAATGGTTTTTTTTTTTTTGTTCTAGATTCAAAAGTGCACCAGTGGTGCTGCGTGCCGCGGAGCCCTGGAAGCAAAACATGTCCCGGGAAGATAGCTGTGGAACCGCCATTTTGTTTTTTTTTTACTGTAAAAAAATTTTATAATAAAGTTTAATGTATGCCCGATAACACCATTAAAAGTTTTTTTTCAAATACCTTCAATTTCGGGAGCAAAAAATTAGTGAAAAAACCTTTTTTTTTGGGCCGTTACAGTGGCCTTACCCCTTAAGGATGGCTGACAGGTTTTTAAAAAATGAGATCATGCATTTTTCTCACCCAAACATTTATCGGGTCAACACTAACAACTTTTGTAGGACAAGTTTTTTGATAACGTTCATCATTTTTTGGTTAGACTACTATTTTTTACTATTTCAGTGCTATCCAGAAGGTACGACGAACAGGTGAAGTCTCCAACATCCCCAATGTAAGTGCGCGCGTGTGTGTGTATGGGTGTGAGTTGGTTTGGGTTTGTTTGCGTTTATTTGGGTCATCGATAACCCAAACAAGGATTAGGTCTCTGCGGCTCGTCACTTCGGCTAAAAAAAATGGTATTCTAACCTAAAAGTTATACACGATATCGAAAACTTTTCCCACAAAAGTTGTTAGTTTTGGCCTTATAAATATTTTGGTGAACGAAAATTCATGATCCCATTTCAAAACAAACATGTCGGTCCATCGTAACGTCGCCATTTTGAATTTTGGACCAAAAACGATTTTTTTAACTTCTTCCTTTGAACCTTGAATGATTTATTATACTGAATACTTGATGAGAGCAGTATTTTGCGAAATAAATCAGGTGTTAGATTAAAATGGGACACCCGGTATGTGTATATATATATCGCTAGACAGCATACAGGCAGGTGGGATGTGCGATGATTTATGAAAGTGATGAGTCAGTTTTCGTCTCGTCGACAACTATAAGCGCGATACGGTTTATTGGCCGACCGACAATTCCTAGCCCGCACGTCTCTATGTATCGAATGTTACATACATATGTACAAGTCACATAAAGGATAAATCGAGGAACCACATTTCACGATTCATCCGTGTATACCACATTGATTAATCGTTAAACAGGCTGACGGGCGCCCATTCACGAATACTCGCATTGAGTAGATAAAGGAGGAATTGAGAATGAGCGATCACTGTGGCGAGATGTGGTACTTTCAAAGAAGAACTCAGTTCAAACCTTGAAATCTGGAAATGACTTGCTATTTCTACGCACGTCGATCAAACTTCCGGTCCGAGCGAACAATTGAGTTGGTAATTGCACGAATCAAGGACCCCACCTGTGAATGGATCTGCCTGTGACACGTGCTATCAAACTTACTAGCCTATCGAACAAACCCGAAGAAACGCTAAGGTAAGCAGCGAAATTTGTTGGGGAGTCCCTGGATAGTATCACATCCCTGTAAGGATTTGAGTTCACATTGAAATCCAAATGGATTCCGTGGCTATTTTCCGACCGACGTCGTTTGCGACTTTTTGTTTGAAATTTTCAACCGGAAGTTGTTGGATCTCCTGCGTCAGCGCACGGGTTTTCCACAGTTACCCCGGGCCCTCGTGAAAACGCGATACACTCATGGGCAAACAGCGGTGGCGAATTAGTGTACAAACAAAACAGATGGAAAATGAGATAAAAATAATATGGACGATGAGATGTGAGATAAGATAAAAATAATAATGAAAAAAATTTAAACAAGCTTTCATTTAATGTATTAAAAAGTAGAAAATATTTTTTTTTTACCACGTCACCTATGTGTGGCTATAAGCTTGGGGCGCTCAACTTTTTAAATGTTTAATAAATTTGATCAATTCAGTTTCATTGACCGTATTTAATTCGACACAATAGCAATTAAAGAAAATATTATCACACGTTCATAATCAGTTTCAGGATTTTTATTTATTTACGAAATCTAAGGTTTTTTTTACACTTCATTAAATACAGTTGATATGTTAATGAATTTATGTAAATTCAAGATTATATGTCTAAGTTTTAAGCGTCCCAAGTTGTTATTTATAGTGACATATGACTTGGTAAAAAAAGCTGTCTGACATCTGCCGCGACCCGTTTAGACGACCCATGCCTTAGCCGTTCTTGAAGATTAATTTGAAAAATACCATATAACAGCAAAAAGTAGTAATAAAACATACCCTAAGTCTTAAAAATGGCGAAGAAATCTTTCCTAAAAAAAAAAAACATTAAAATCAGCAATTTTTTCCTCGCCTAAAGAGTCCCGATATTAAATAAATGCTGCAACGTATCGGTTTCGCGCACCGACCAAACGGTTTATTTGCTTTTCTATTATCGTTCTCATTTACGATGGTAATCACAAAATATGATGTGATTGTACCGCTCTGCCACTGCGTTTTTTTTTTAAACCATAATTGCATTGTAGCTTTAACCGCAAACGTGTTACGCGTGCAAAAATTGTATTTACGGTACGTTAATTGAAACCACACGTCGAGGGAGAAAACGATGTACTGGAGCCGAGAGAGGGGGAGAGAGAGAGAGAGAGAGAAAGAGACGTTTATTCCGTACTTTGGAACCGAAGTTCCCTAAGAGTACCGTGAGAGAGAGAGAGAGAGAGAGAGAGAGAGAGAGAGAGAGAGAGAGAGAGAGAGAGCTCGGGGGTAAGAGCCGAACGTGGAAACGAGACCGGAAACACGCCCGCATTCTCTCCCCAGAGAAGAAAGGCTCTTCTTCAAACCCGAGAGACACGATGGGCACAACGCGTCTACGTGAGCTCGCAGTTTTGCGGAACGGCCGAGACGAAAGGGACTCGGAAGAGAAGGGAAATGCTGGATGATGTTTTTCTCCAAGAACTGCGCCAGAAACATTCCCCGAGTAGATATTATGTTGCTTCGGGAACAAAAAAAAATTTTGAAACAATTTCTCAACATAATCTTCGCACCCTTTCACTGAAACGAAATACTCCGAATAAGAACACGCCACATTTTTTATGAAAAACGCATCTTTGTGATTTTTTCTTACAAACAAAACGCACGCACACAGAGCTTTTCAAATACTTCCAAGTGCACTGCCAAGCGTAATAAGTATCAATGAATTACTCCAATATATTGCAGTACGGTTAGCGTTTCTTCAAAACTAAAATACACTACACACAAAAATTAAGGGACATTTTAAAAAATCCAAATTTTTGGGTGATTTTCAACAAGGGATAACTCGGGGAAAAATGGTCGTACGGAAAACTAAAAAAAAAAGGAAATTGTAACTTCAAGTGTCTTGTTTTCAGATCTGGATGGTAACATTTTTTAGCGTGGGCGGTTTTCATGTAATCATCCGAAAACCAACGAACATTTTGTTCTCCATATTTTTGCTTATCTTTAAAATGGTCTGCGGACTTCAATTTTTTTAATTCGTGTACCCAGGAACTCTTTTAGACAATTGAATCAGCTTTAATTTGACATTTTAACGAGCTCCGTACGATGATTTGGCGCGGAGTAATAGTCGATTAATGCAAAAAAGTCCATTTTAAATTTAACAATCAATTACTCGTCAACTAATGATCGTACAGAAAATAAGAGTTGGAAACCGCAAAATATTCTCTATGACCGGCAATTAATGGCTGTTGATAACAATTTTTTTTTTCGAAGTGATGTTGACTGAAAAAAGATGAAAATTTGCGAATTCAAGGATATTTGGAAAATTTAGTATCACTTTGGATATAATGCATGTACGAAGGATATCGTCGATAATTTTTTAACCTCGAAGTGTCCACAAAAAACCCTAAAGGTTTCAAAGCGCTGCGATTTTTTCTCTTAGTCCCAGGAGGTTTAAATTTATCGTTTCTGTCAAAAATCACCGTAACAAACAATTTTTCGATTTTTATTCATTTTTTCAACTTCAAAATTGTTTTTTTTTAGTAATAATACGTAATTTTTCTATTCAAAGACATCAATTACCAAGAAAGAAATTTAAAAAAAAACGAAAAACATTTTTGTTTTTCAGCATATTCACAATGCTTGATTACCTTGATTTTTTTACCGCAACAAGCTCCATGTGGTAGTCAAGCATTGTGAACATGCTGAAAAAACAAATATTGAAAAAAAATTTACTCGAAATTTTTTATTTTATTTTTCTTGGTAATTGATGTCTGTGAATAGAAAAATTACGCATTATTGCTAGAAAAAAAAAACATTTTGAAGTTGAAAAAATGAATAAAAATCGAAAAATTGCTTGTTACGGTTATTTTCAACAGAAACGATAAATTTAAAACACCGGGGCACTAAGAAAAAAAAATCGCAGCGCTTTGCAACTTTAAGGGTTTTTTGGGGACACCTCGAGGTTAAAAAATTACCGACGATATCCTTCGTTCATGCATTATATGCAACGTTATACCAAATTTTCCAAATATCCTTAAATTCGCAGATTTTCAACTTTTTTTCAGTCAACATCACCACTTCGAAAAAAAAAATTATCGACAGCCACTAATCGCATATCATAGAGAATGTTTTGAAGTTTCCAAAACCCTACTTTCATTTTCTCTACGATCATTACTTCCCGAGTAATTGATTGTCAAAGTTAGAATGGACTTTTTTGCTTTGATCGACGATTACTCCGCGCCACATCATCGTACGGAGGTCGTTAAAAGCCAAATTGAATCTGATTAAATTGTCTAAACGTGTTTTATGGTCGCATGATTAGAAAAAAAAAATGTAAAGCCCACAGACCATTTTAAAGACGAGCAAAAATTTGGAAAAAAAAGTTTTCGGATGATTACTTGAAAACCGCCCATGCTAAAAAATGTTACCATCCAGATCTGAAAGCTAGACACTTGAAGCTACAATATCCTTTTTTTTATTTTCTGTACGACCATTTTTTTCCGAGTTATCCCTTGTTGAAAATCACCAAAAGATTTGGAATTTTTTTAATATCCCTTAATTTTTGTGAGTAGTGTATTGTGTATTTTTATTAACTTCCATCTGTACAGGGTTCTTCCCCCTTGATACATAATAACCCCATATTCTAGTTTTATATCCCTACCTTGCGGCCGCAGCCGACTTCCCCCTCTGTATTGCATTCACCATGGACATTTCCGCCTTGGGTATAGGGAAACTGCGGAAAACCTATACCAATACAGCCGGTCCCGAGTTCGCTTCACAGTTTCGGAGCTAGTCGCGTTTCGTCGAGAAATAACTCACAGGCTACAGTCATACTCGCACGACACACACACGTACCGGTCCGTGTGCGCGACACCCGTGTAGAATTAGAGCTACGTCACGCCCGTGTTTTTATTTTTCTTCGAAACTACGAGACGGCGATGCGAACCCGCGACCTCCCGAGGTGCTGATTTCAGAGGCCAGCACGCTAACCACTAGACCAGCACATCGGTTTGTGTATTATGTATTGTTTTATATAATAATCACTTACTTTTTTTATGTTTTCAACTTAAGGGCTTGCACCTGGATGCATTTTTTTAAACATCGATTTTTTGACGTTTTTTGAGAATATATTATTTTGAGAATGGTCTCTGAAAATTTTAAGTCCATCGATTCAAAATTGTGGGAGTTATAGTCGTTTATAGGTTAGTTCGCAAACGGGCTAATTTTAAACGCGTTTTTCTGAATCGATCTATTCAAAACGGGTGATCACAATGTCTAAAAAATCACACACCGATAAACTTCAAATTTTACACGATTTTTTTACTTATCAAAAAGCAGTGCTTGGACAAAGAAATTTTTCTTCCGTTGCATGTTTTTTTTTTATCACCGGAAATAAAGCGGTTTTTCAACGAAAATCGAAACTCCCACTTTGGATAGCGGCCATTTTTTCAAAAAAATAATATTTTATTAAATCCTTCGTCCAAGCACTAGATAATTTCTTGCAAAAACTAAATGCGTTTGATTTTTCTATTTCGGACGATTTGTTTCCGAGCGAGCTGCACAATCTGCCACATTTGTAAATATTTTTTCAATACAAGGATTGTTAAAGGTATTTAAAACCATACTCTTAAATGTGTTAAAAAAAAATAAAAATCGGTACAAAATTACCAGAAAAATATCACGAAAAATGGGTTTAAGGGGGGAAAAATGATGTCGCAATTTCACCCGAAAGCAATCCACCGATCTCAATAAAACTAAAACCAAGATTCTTTTAATGTGAAGCGATGAAAAATCCGCTATGGAAGCATTGAAAACAATTTAATCAAGGGGTGACACCCCTTTCTTTGAGTGGTGCCCTTCTCCCCCCTTAAAATCTTTTTCTGTCGATAAAAAAGAATACGTGCCTAACAGTTTTCAATGCTTTATCACATATTTCAACAAAATCGAAGGCAGACGCTCAAATGATGTTCTTTGTGAGTGGAATCTAGGATAAAATGATATTAAGGATTCACTACCATGATAATAACGAAAAATACGTTGTTGAGCAGTTGAAATAAAAATTTACTATAAAGTAAAAAAACACGTTTTTTATATAGTTGAATATTCGGATCACGAGAAGAAAAACATAAATGTTGAGTAAATTAAATATCGATGCCAATGAAGCTATTTCACATTAAGTATTTACTCGAGAAGCTTCTTCATAAACGCTGAAGGGTATGGCGCGCCCCGGTTCTCAAAAGGAAAATTGCATTCTTTCACGTTCCTCTTTTCGAATCCAGATGAAACAAAGTAAAGGGAAATTGTGAAAGCGTTTATTTTCACATACCCAATTAGGGTTCAGGAAAAATCATTTTCACGCCAACTCAAACAGACAGACAAAATACCAAGTAATTATAGATGTCGCCCCAGCATCTCATTTTAAGGGGGCAGATACCGTTAGGCGAGAAAAAAAATTTGCTGATTTTCATGATTTTTTTGTAAAGGTAATATTTCTTCACCATTTTTAAGACTTATGTTTTATTACTTTTACCGAAACATAGTATTTAAAAAAATGGATCCCTAAAAATGGCGGAGGTATGGTCTTTTAAACTGCGTTTTCAAAACTGACGTGACGTGTAACTAAAGAACCAAGCGACTGATGTTGATGAAATTTGGTATAAATATTTCTAACCTTATTGTCTGAAACACGAGCTTAAATGTTTTTGACAATGAAAAAAAGGATTTTTCATTGCAAAACGTAGCCATTTTTCGGAAAATTTAATCTTTTTGTATGAAAGCGTACCATTTCATCGATTTCCAACATTCCTCACTTTTTCTTGGTTTATATTCGGCGTATTAGTGTTAATGAAATAAAAAGCTTCGTTGGTTTGTTTTCGGATTAATCTCGCCGACGCTTCGTGTCACACCGTCTGGCAACATCCACCACAACCCGTTTAGAAGACCGTACCGGTTTTTAATATTAATAAAAATACAAAAATACCACGTAACATCCAAAAGTAGTAATAAAACATACCCTAAGTCTAAAAAATGGTAAAGAAATCTTACCGTATAAAAAAATGATACAATAAAAATCAGCAGATTTTTCCTCGCCTAAAGCCTAGCAGCTTACAGCCCGATAAAAAACGAATGTACGACACGACAATTTTGTAATATCCCTAAAATTCTTGCTTATTTGAAATAAAAACTTAATAGTAATTAAGCATCATCATTGTCACTCTTATATAAAATTGAATAACGTATATATCATACTAAATACCATTTTCCGCTTGTGCGGGGTGTTATCTTCGAGCAGCAACCGCTTCGAAAAAGACTCGGGCTGCGCCTGCACATATTTTTGTTTCAATGCGGTAGGTAGGTACAAATACTGCCACGTGTGCTCAGCCATTCGAGCACCTATCGTCCCATATGCGACACTCGCAAAGGAGTCCGTAATGGCGTTCAGTTTTGCGTGATAATGCATTCATACGTATGCGAATTCACGAGGGTGCCATTCGTTTATTTGTTTATCCGAGATTGGTAAACAGGTTGGAGTAATCGTCCGTTACGTTTGATGCAACGAATCGTTGCAGGCACGCGTTATTGGAGCGGACGATATATATACACTAGGCGAAAGAATTGAAGGATATTGAAAAAGTCCGCCAATTTTAGGGTAATTTTCAAATAGCTGTAACTCCTCGAATAATGGTCGTACAGCAAAATTAAAAAAAAAATTGAAGGTGTGAATCTCTAGTTTTGAGATCTTCAGCTCAAACATTTTTTGCATCAGCCAATTTTTAGTAGCCATAAAAAACCAAAGTAAAAAAATTTCAAAATTTTTGCTCATCTTTCACAGTCTGCACGGACTTTAATAAAAAAAACTTTTGAATGATCGGATTAAAAGGATCGTCTAGCTGGATTCTTCCCCTTTAATTTGAGCGGTGGGAGAGCTCTGTACGATTTTTTTCGCTGAGTTGTCGATGTTCAAAACAAAAATGACACTTTTGACTTTGATGACTCATTACTCGGAGAGTAATGGTCGCACAGAAAAAAACCAGACGGTTTTGGAAACTTTGAAGTATTCTCTATGCTTTTATCATTTTTTTATCAAGATTTTTTTCATGCGGGAAAATGGATTTAAAAAACGTGAAAAATTGCATATTTACGAATGTTCTTTTAACTAAGGATTATTTTGCCAATATAGAATAGATTTTAAAAAATCGGTTTTTTTATTACCTCAAAGTATCCTAAAAAAGGCCTCAAAAGTTTAAACCCCTGCGATTTTTTTTTTTTTTTTCATTGTGTTCCGAATGATCGAAATTGTCGTTTTTGCCAAAAATGGATCAAAGGTTAAATCTACCACCTTTTATTCGTCTTTAGAGAATCACAATTTTTTTTTGGCACTGATCCGAATTTCTGGTGCTAAAAAATGTTGATTGTTGAAGAACGGGAACAAATTTTTGTTTAATGAAAAAAAAATTAATTAAAAAAAGCTAATTTAAAAAAAATCGAAAAAAATTGTTAGATTTTTTTTTTATAGCGCTGAACGTTTTACATGATACAATGAGCGATTGAAGTTGTTGGAATTCACAGTTCTTTGGATGTGTGCGTGTGGAACACACACACAAAGAAGCGTAAATCCAACCGAGCAACCTCTACATGGTACGCTTTAGGTTACGCTAATGCCGGTGGTGAATTAAATGTTTATAAAAAAAATCTTGATCTAATGATCGTGGGACGTGTGCGTAGGGTGCCGTATCGTATCGTAGGGATGTAAATTGTACACACGCACACATTCAAAAAACTGTGAATTCCAACAACTCCAATCGCTCATCCTATCACTAAGAACGTTCAGAGCTATAAAGAAAATCTAAAATTTTTTTTTCGATTTTTTTTAAATTAATTTTTTTTTGTCAAAATTTTTTTAAATTATTTTTCTTTTAATTTTCATTAAACAAAAATTTGTTCCCGTTATTCAACAATCAACATTTTTTAACACCGGTAATTCGGATAAGTGCCAAAAAAAATTGTGATTCTCAAAGGACGAATAAAAGGTGGTAGATTTAGCCTTTAATCGATTTTTGGCAAAAATCACAATTTGGCAAAACCACAATTTCGATCATTCGGAACTCAATGAAAAAAAAATCGCAGGGTTTTAAACTTTTGAGGGCTTTTTAAGGATACTTTCAGGTCATAAAAAATACGATTTTTTTAATCTAGAGAGAGAGAGAGAGAGAGAGAGAGAGAGAGAGAGAGAGAGAGAGAATACGTTCTTGCCGTAAATCGCGACGCATTGACGAAAATTCGAGACAAAATTCCACAGCGTACATGAACGCAACTCATCCGTGTAAAAATTCACTAAGTTTACTCATAAAATATTTTCTTTTTCGCATAATCGAAATGACAAGCTTTACCACCTTCTTAAGGTGACGAATCTTAGCCATCTTAAGGAGTTACGTCTAGTTGACTCAAGGGAAAAAATTCGATACTTTTTTACTATGTTAATGCATTTTTCTAATACAAATATTGTATAATTAAAAAGTACATGAATTGAACGTTCCACAAATGTTGTCTTAATGGGCTACATGTAACTACGTGGGTAAAAAAATTTCATTTTCCAAAAATATTCTTTCTCGGTAGTATCACCTTTTAGCTATATACCCTGAAAATTTCATTGAAATATTCCCAAAACTGAATGTGCTTTTAACAGTCGGCCGGGCTACCGGTAGAAGCACCATAATTCGAAATTTGAACTCGTTTTTCTCGAAACACTGTTTTCAAAGTCGGTGGACATGATATCTCGAGAACCACTTGATGGTTTATTTCCAAATTTAGAGGAGATGCGATGAGAAGCATTTAATGGTCGTTGACGATTTCATTTTTTTTTAATCGATCTTCATTATTTAATAGTTACGTAGAAATTCCGCCATTTTTCATTAATTTTGTATGCTCGAGTGTTAATTCGTCGCCACGTTGTTAAATTTTTTTAAATCGACGATCGTCAACGATTCGTATTTATTGTTATCTTGAATAGCCCTTTCGGTTTTTAGATTTCAGATGGACCGTTGAATAAGTTAAGTTTATTGTTAAATAAGTTGAATATATTTACTTTTAAATTACGCATCATTTCTATTTGAAAAGTGCATTGACGCTGTAAAAAAAATCGTATATAAGCTTTTTTCCCCTGTGTCAACTAGGCGTAAGTCTTTAAGGTTCATGATATTCTGGGGTGTGTTTTCATTTCACAATCGATCTTTGCATTTTCCACGCTTTAAAAAGTGTAATGTAGAAGAATATAAAAACTGTGCAAATTCAATTGATATCCACCTATGGAATTATAAACATTTCCGATTGATAAATACTCGTTCGTTCTCATTTGGTTAATATTTATAACTACCGAACACGGAATTTATTCAACCGCTTTGTTTCTTTAAACTATTTCGATCATTACAATGTTCTGAATATCTTTCAATAAGACCTTTTTCCAAACAAATTTGGAATATGAGACATTGCAATATATTGCTTGTGCATTTTTAATATTCTGCCAGGTTCGCAAGAAAAGTGTTTAATTATTCACAGAATTGAGAAAACAACGAGCCTTTAATTTCGGCACCTCATGGCTTATTAAAGTACAACCGATTTTTTTTTTGTTCACACAAACGTTCATCGTATTTTTCACACTTTCCCAATTATAATATAATAAAACGTAAATACTTTGCAGATCAAATTTAATTAAATGTCTGAAATCATATTGATTTCAAATTCATTAACACGCATGCATTCTTATGTAATTTATTTGTATAATTATCGACTATAATATTAACACAACCGATGCGTTCTCAATCATCGCAATTATGTATGACTCCATATATATATTTTTTTTTTATACGAGGGGAAAATGCGTTTGGCACCATAGGAGAGACACACGTTCTCTCCCGTGTGTCGGACTCTCCCTATGGCTTACCGACTAAAAACCTCCCCGACTAGAAATTTGGATCCGGCAGCCTGAAGACTGATCAGGCCGCTATCAAGCTCCAGTCCGTAATACCGTAATACGGCACGTCTGATCGGTGCCGGAAGTCCCCCGAACCAGTGGAAACTTAGTCCGGGCGCGAGTAGGCACCCTGAACAGGGCCAAATATCGTAGCCTATATGCCGCCGTAATATGGCGTCCATGGACACCGTGTTACAGCACGCCTGCTCTGTGCTGGATGCCGACCGGATCAGTAGGGCCTTAGTACGGACGCGAGAAGGTACCCTGCACAGGCCGAAGTACGGTATGTCGCCGGAATATGGCATCCATGGACGCGAGGTGACGGCAGGCCTGGTCTGTGCCTTGGGTGGATCGGATCGGTGGCACCTCAGTACGGACGCGAGGGGGCACCATAAACAGGCCTGTAGCCTGTACAGGTATGGTAGCCTGTACGTCGCCGTAATATGGCGTCCATAGACGTAGTTGGCGAGTCAAGATTTTGAGGTTAGGTTTCATTCACGTCTGCGATATAAACCGCATGAATTCGAATAATCTACACTCTGCGAGCAGGTAATAAACATGGGCTTATTGTTTATATAGAAACGAACTGAAACGATATTATTTAATAATACATCATTCCAAATATTCTTGATGGCAGAACTTAAAATGACTGATTAATATATATATATATATATATATATATATATATATATACACACACATACATACATACATACATACATATTATTTTTATGAATTTTGAATGATTGAATATTTGGAATGATGTATTATTGAATAATATCGATTCAGTTCGTTTGTACATAAACAATTAGCCCATGTTTATACACAAACGAACATGGAAAATGCACGAATATGTAAATAGAAAAATAGTAAATTCGCTCTTACATATATACATATACATATATGTGTGTGTGTGTGTGTGTGTGTGTGTGTGTGTGTGTGTGTGTGTGTGTGTGTGTGTGTGTGTGTGTGTGTGTGTGTGTGTGTGTGTGTGTGTGTGTGTGTGTGTGTGTGTGTGTGTGTGTGTGTGCGCGCGCGTGCGTGCGTGCGTGCGTGCGTGCGTGTGTGTGTGTGTGTGTGTGTGTGTGTGTGTGTGTGTGTGTGTGTGTGTAAGAGCGAATTTACTATTTTTGTCGAAATTACATGCATATGAGTTGCTTTTACAGCCTAAGGGCCGTTGCACATGGCGTATTGTCTACGCGCAGATCATGCGATACAAACGCAATACACACATGATCCACGCGCTTTTTGGGCTGAAAAACGCATATAGATCAAGTGTGTATCGCGTTTGTATCGCGTGGTCTGCGTGTAGAAAATACACCGTGTGCAAAGGCGATAAATGGGCAAAAAAAATTCAGCGGTAAAAATATAATTATTGTTACATTGCAATTATGTAACTTTGAACATCATACATAAAATTATTGACATTCTGTAGAATATAATTAGACTGATAAAGATAGGGAAGAAAAGAAGAAAGTTTACACAAGTGTGTAATGCTATTGTGCGATGGCTAAGTGTGCGATGGCTAAATAGGTAGCGCGCTCAGCTCTAGAATAAGAAGGCATAGGTTCAATCCTGAGGGTAGGTAAAAACTTTAACGAGGCAGAATATGTTTTAATTCAATTATCATATAGGCAGGAACATAAATAAGGTATATGGAAACAAAAGATACTAACAGCATTTTTTAATTCATAATTTTTCGATTGTTTTTATTGTCATTTCAGGCATAGATACGGCAGCCGGATCAGAACCTGCAAGGGTATACTGACCGGGTCCGTAACCAGCATCCGCATCAGGGCCGGATGCAAAAAGCGTTTCACGCCTGTTGAAGCCCTGATACGGCGGCCTGCAAAGTGCCGTAGTACGGAATACGGTATGCCGGATACGGCCCTAGTCTGCTGCGTAGCAAAATTTCTAGTCGGGTCATCTGTCCTGTCTCCGCGGGGTGGCAACACGTAAGTATAACTTGACCCCCGCGGGACTTGTCCATCGTCCGTTTCGTGCAGTTTATCAGTCCCAAGGATCCCGTTCGTACATCACCTTTGATTCCTTTGTCATTCATTCTCATTCACTCTCCAGGCATCCGTCCTCTTTCTTTCCTCTCAGAACTGCCTCGATAAACGTGGCGACGAGTCTTCGACGTGTAGTATCGTTCCAACTATGTTATCAGGTGTGATAGAACCTGTCCTCCGTTCCAGTTGTTGTCTTAGGGTCGTCCATCTGTCGCACGTGAAGAACGTATGCTCCACGTCGTCTAGTATGGGTCCGCAGTACTTACAGTCTGGCGTCTGTACCCGTTTCATGTCGTGTAAGTACTTGCGGAAGTAGCCATGTCCAGTTAGGAATTGAGTTAGGTAGAAATTTACCTCCCCAAAATCCCGCTCCGTCCACCGTCTTAGGTCCCGTATAAATCGCCTGGTCCACCTTTCTCCCGTCTCGGTCGTCCAGCGTACGTGCCAATTCGTCAGGGTCCTTTCCCTTTCACGCGTTGCCGCATCAGCCCTTTCGGTCCTTTCGTCGCGTTCGTAGATTCGTTTGCGTTCCGTGGCTAGTAGGTCTATAGGAATCACGCTCGCCACAATCGGAACCGCCTCAGCTGAGACGGTCCTGTATGCGCACGCTATAGTGCCCTCTGTCTTTGTACGTACGTCATTGCTTTTCTGTATTTTTTTACGGCGAGCGCGTCAGCCCAGATCTCTGCGCCATACAGGAGCATCGAGTGAGCCGTCGTCATCAGTAGTCTACGTACCGATGGTTTCGGTCTGTGCGTATTGGCCATTAGGCGGCTAAGCGAAGCAATCTTCACCGCCGCCCTCTCGGCCGTCTGTTTTATGCGTGGCCAGAAGGTCAGCTTCATATCCAGGATCACCCCCAGATATCGGTATAATCGTCGGTATCCGTCGTCTGGGTATATTTGGGTTTTTGTCTTGTATAGTGCAAGAGTCAGTCCGTGAGCCGTCATCCATCTATCGATGCGCCTCATGACCTGGTTGAGTGTCAGCTGGGCCAGATCTGCGTTTCGTTCTACGATCACCGCCGCCACGTCATCGGTGTAAGCGACGAGCGATGCGTTTCGCGGCAATTTCTAGCCTCAACAGGCTGTCGTATGTAATGTTCCACAAGTCCGGTCCTAGGATGGATCCTTGCGCAACCCCCGCGCTAATGTTACGGGTTGCCGGTCCTTCCTCCGGCTCGTACGTAATGTGTCTGTCATTAAGGTAGTCCTTCAATACCCGAAGGAGATAGGGGGGAATCCGGAAAGTACCTTCCAGTACCCCCAAGATATCCCCCCACCTAGCCGAGTTGAAGGCCTTCCTCACGTCCAGTGTCACTAGTATGTATGACTCCATATTACATCATGTGATTATTTAATTAAGCGGATGTAGTATCGTTCGGCCCTTTCATTTAAAAAATTAGGAAAAATTTACAAAATGGCGGCGTTTGAAAAAGAATAGGTACTCTGATTTTTTTCAATAAAATATTCACTTCTCGCGGTGGAAAAATAGCAATTATAAAACAGTCAAAAAGACGGAGGGTCGAACGATAACCACATTCGTAAAGAATAGAGTTTTTAAAAGTCGTTCTTTTAAGCTGACAAGGACGGCTACAATCACAACGCTTGACGATGTAAAATTTCAGCGACATGACCTGCGCAAGTTCAAATATCATGTACAATTGCGTGTAGAACGTTTTGAAAAAATTTTGAAATGATATTTCAAACATGTATAACTGTTAAATAATAACACCATAGAATAAATAGTTTCTCTAAATATAATTCCGAAAAAATCACTTTGAAAATGGATGTTCACTAGGATGACACAAATTTGAGCTCTATTTTTTTCCTTTTTCTCACCATGCAGTTATCTTCTTGAAAGAAAAAAAATTGCCACGGAAGCTGCGAGCGGTCAAAGAATATTTAGAGGTCGCTCAAGTCTCCCGAAAATTCAAGTTTTTGAGAGCGGAAAACTGTTTTTGAAGAAAAAA
Source organism: Ophion obscuratus (assembly GCA_964007375.1). Classification (NCBI taxonomy): domain Eukaryota; kingdom Metazoa; phylum Arthropoda; class Insecta; order Hymenoptera; family Ichneumonidae; genus Ophion; species Ophion obscuratus. Next base: position 50,975,504 of record OZ023319.1, read on the forward strand.
GGATCTATTGTTTTGAAAATTCGCAATTTCGAAGCTCTTAAGCGACCACTAAATATTCATTGGCCTCGCTTTCGCGAGGTGAATTCCAAATTGATAAAGCGTAAAATTCGTGGGTGAGAAATAGACGAAAAAAATCGAGTTTTTAATGAAAATTAAAATTTTTGGAGGCTTGAGCTACCTCTGAATACTTTTTGACCGCTCGCAGCTTTCGCGACAATTTTTTTTTTTATTCAAAGAAGATAATTGGACGGTGAGAGAAAGGAAAAAAAAATATGGCTCAAATTTGTGCCGCCCTAGTTAGTGTTCACACTAGAATACGGTCTTAAAGCTTCATATTTGATATGTGTTACGTGATTATCGACTATTATGTCATTTTGATTAAAACAAAAAAGATTGTGAACGAAACGATTTTTTTCAGCCACTCAACCCCCAGAAACAAATACTGGCTACGCCATTGCTATTCCCTTTTTCCAACATACTTTTGGACGCAATGTTCGTAATTGAAAAATAGAACGCGGTATCGGGTATTAAAATGTGATACGTTAATGAAACGCGATGGGACGCGATAGTGTGTACAATGGATTCGAGGGCGAATAAAAAGTAAAAAAGCATTCGCAGACCTGTGATAACTAATTAAATACGCCCAAGGGGCAGCTAAACGCAACGAAAATAAATGGGTCAAATGGAATATTGCAAACTCAAATGCAACAGTGTGTCTGTGTGTCTATACGTTCGTGGCTAGGTGAAAAAGTGAAAGAAAAAAAATACATTCGAAATAAAAATTAGAGAGACACGATGACAGGCGAGTCAACAACGAACCGGAAACGTTTCACAGTGGGAACGTGTTACAATGTTACTAGGGAGATAATCGTGAACGCGAGGGTGGAAAGCTCCGGGGCCTCCAAGCACGAGGCCTGTCGTCGGCTCTCTGACATGATTTGCCTATTCGTAGAAGGACGCGACTAATTATAGTCCAGAGTATATGGTTTCTGATCCATTGCCTCTCATTGCAGTCGACCAGCTTCCGACCCAAAGCTGTTTCAACGCCAGAACACCGCGCTCTCTTTAATTGCCAGTTCGCTCAAGCGGAAAAGAGTTTGATTGATTTCTCGAAAAGCTGTTTGGCCACGTTACCAGTGGAGCATTAATCGTTTGCAGGGAAAGATTTGCTGATTTTCATTATTTTTTTTTAAGGAATGATTTTTTTACTTTTTTACCACTAAGGGTAAAAGTTTTAGCAAGTAGTTTTGTTACTACTTTTGGCTATTACATGGTTTTTTTTATTAATCTTCTAAACTGGCTTTTCAAAACTGGCGTGACGTATATCTAAAAAAATTACCGATCAATTCGGATGATATTTGGTGTAAATCTTTCTATTCTAATTGTCTAAAACATAGTTCTAAATGTTTTCGACCATTTAAAAAAAAAGTATTTTTGATTGCTAAATGTAGCCATTTTTTCCACAAATACAATATTTTTTTAAGCGTACCATTTCATCGATTTTCAACAATTCTCACTTTTTCTTGGTTGATATTCTGCGTATGAGTGTTAATGAAAGAAAATGTTTCGTTGTTTTTTGTCAGATTAATCGTGACGCTTACGTGTCGCGCCGTTTGACAATATCCCTCGCAACCCGTTTAAAAGATCTACTCATACCTCCGCCATTTTTAAAGGTTAATAAAAAAATACCATGAACAGCAAACGTAATAATAAAATATACCCCAAGTCTCAAAAATGAGGGACAAATCTTTCCTTTAAAAAAAAAAATCATGTAAATCAGTATTTTTTTCCTCGCCTAAAGGTATCTCCCCCCTTAATCGTTAAATACATGTACGTCATTACCATTTTGATGAAACACAATGTAACGCTGAAGAATGATTTTTAAAAACTCTATATGAGGAAGATAATTCGTGTTTTTTTGGCGCAATCGCCATCGTCCCGATACAGCGTAATCTATTTTCGTCAACGAAAATACGGTTCGAAGTGGATGACTTCGATTTTAATAAAAAAAATTGGATTTAAAATAATTTTATGAAAAAAATTGACGAATGGAATTAATTGAAGTGTACTTAATAAAATGGAATAAATTTAATTTGTCTAAATGCACTTGAATAAAAATTCAAAAATGTTATATTTTTCATGGTTCTTTGTATCTCTTGTAGGCTTTTACCAGCCCATCCTTTCCACCTCCACTCGACAAGCTCCCCACGCGTATGAGTTGAATAAATCGAAAGATTTTACACGATAACATTAATAACACAACACTCGTTTGAACGCTCTCGATAGATTTACCCGGATTTTTCCATTGCAACCTTTTGTTTCATAACAGAGAAGATTCGAACAAGAAGTTCACTGTTATCGACAGCACGACCGAAGCACAAGGTTGCTAGAATAATTGGAATCAGGAGAGCAGCGAGATTGGAAAATGTGGATAGGATAAAAAGATCATGAACGAACCGATAAAGTTGGAAGAAAATCAACGTAGCTTCTGCAAAGGAGCCGCACAAAAATCAATGCAAGTTCCGGCACAATGTTATTTTTCCCATTATACGGGAAACATAAAAGTAAAAAAACAAGAGATTAATAACCATTCGGTGAATGAAATTTTACCTCTGTTTATTTGTCAATTACTCGGATACGATAGAAATCCGTTACGCCTATAGCGTATATGTATGTGTACACAATCGAGATTCGCGTTTCCATTTAACTTCTATGTCTATTTTCCTCCGTCAAGCCAGATGTCAAAGCCAGACACCAGATCTATCCGCGAACGCTGTTAACCATTTCTTTTTAAAGCCAGAATTCAAAAACAAAATATACACAGTTTCCCCAAAACGACTACCGTCCATGTAAAAAAAATCAAACTAAATTGCTACGAAAATCGTATCGTACAAATAGAGATTAATTGTCACAAAGTTCATCGTTGAGGCATTTACAGGTGAACATTTCGATGTTTATCTAAAGACGTGACATTCAAATTTTTATAACAACTTCAAGTTTGCACCAACTAAACTTTAATCATTGCCATTAAGGTGAGAGATACCTTAAGACGAGGAAAAAATTGCTGATTTTTTACCGTTGGATATTTTTTTTTATTGATCTTCAAAAATAGCGGAGCTATGGCACAGTCTTCTAAACGGGTTGCGGAGGATGTTGTCACGCGGCGTGGCACGTAGCGTCGGCAGGATTAATCTGAAGAAAATCAACGAAGATTTGTCTTCCATCAGCACTCATACGCAGAATATAAACCAGGAAAAATGGGGGAAATGTTGACAAACGATGAAGTGGTACGCTTTGAAACAAAAAAGATTGAATTTTCCGAAAAACGGCTACTCTGTGCAATAAAAAATACTTTTTTTTCATTTTCAAAAATAATTAGGTTCATGTTTTAGACAATAAGGTTATGAAGATTTATACGAAATTCCATTAGAAATGATCGATTAGTTTTTCAGCTATACGTCACGCGAGTTTTTAAAATGCAGTTTAGAAAACTGTACCATGTAACAGCCAAAAGTAGTAATAAAACATACCCTAATAAGAAAATGTTGCGAGGTCGATCTCTCCGATTTCGATTAAATTTGGCATGCTTGTAGGATAGGTAAAAATAGGCGACACGTATTTTTTTATATTTGCGGAACCCGATTTTTAAGGGGTGGAACGCACCCTTGGAAATAAGGGTGTTTTTCGTTTTTCGACGATAACGTTATCGTTCTCATCTCCCATGTACACGAAAAAGTAAACATTGTTGCAATTAAATTTTTTTTCATGTCTCGCACCGTTAAAATGTTATCGACGAAAAACGATAAACACCCGAATTTTGGAGGGTGCGTTTCAACCTTTAAAAATCGGGTTCCGCAGGTCTAAAAAAAAAATACGTGTCGCCTATTTTTACCCATTCTACAAGCATGCCAAATTTAATCGAAATCGGAAAGATCGACCTCGCAACCTTTCCTTGTAAGTCTCAAAATGGTGAAGAAATGTTTCCTTGTAAAAAAAATCATGAAAATCAACCATATTCTTCCTAAATTTATCTCCGCCCTTAAACCATAGGAAAATACAAATAATTTAAACCATAGGAAAATAAAAATAATTAAAAGACGACAAGAAGCACGCGATGATTTGACGTGAGAAAAAGTTTGACGCGTCGCAGGGGCCGGCGTAAAGAAAGAGCCTGGTCATACATTTGCCCATAGTCCGTGAGCATAATATTTATATATTATACCGATCAAAACACAGTCGTTGGGTCGACAAGATCGTAAATGTTCAAAAGGGGGAAAAACCCAAACTACGGCAGTCCAGTAATACGGCTTTGCCAACGATGAAATAAAAGAATTCGTTTTCTCGACAATTTTCATAGCTCAACGTTCACCGCCAAGCATTTGTTCCCTGCCGACTTTTTATCATGAAAGTAGGACATGACTGTGACGGGCCGAAAAAGGGTATTTTTTCCTATTTTTTGTCTTCTAGATAATTTATTCCGGATTTGAAGAAAAAAAAATGTTATTAAGCATACATTGAGCTTATTCCGTCTAAATTTTTATTTAAAAAAAAAAAATTAACAACTTTATTGAGGTGTAATAAAACCTCTGTATAAAAAAATGTAGTTCAACAGCCGGATCAATAACTTCGCAATAGTTGGTCTAAAAAATAAAAAAGTTTTATAATCTATGTAAATGTGGTTCACGATGTACTTAGACTTTTTTCGAAAAAAAAAATCACAAAATGGCGTGTTTAAAAAAAAAACGTGTAATTTTGGCGAAATGTTTACATATGTTCTGAGGCTTAAGGGGAGGTACCTGAGTAAACGGCGAGAAAAGCAGGTAAACTTCGGGCATTTTTATCTCAAAAACTAATGTTTCGATTGAATCTGGGTTTTTTTAAATTGGATAATATGTAGATTGAGGTATGTTTAGGATTTTTTAAAAATAAATTCGTTGATTGGAAGCAATTGAAACGCGATAATCTCGAAAGACAGTTTTTTAAGTCGGTGCCAGATGTAGTTTTGTAGATGTAGATAAATTTGGATACAATATTCTTCGATAGTTTTTCTCGTTCGCCACGTAGGGGTTTTTCATTTGGTTGAACCATTGCTTTTTTATGCAATGTGTATGCAATCCAAAATCGTCGGGAATTGTGAACGAAAAAATGAATGTTAAATTAAAACGGTCGCAATTCCGTCAAAAATGAAAATTTCAAAAAAATCATAGGTAGCGAACGAGAAAAACTATCGAAGAATATTGTATCCAAAGGACAAAATCGGACAAGCCGTTTTCGAGATACATCTGGCACCGACTTTAAAAACTATGTTTCGAGATAATCGCGTTTGAAAAAAAAAACCCTGGATCTAATCAAAACATTAGTTTTTGAGATAAAAATTCCCGAAGTTTACCTGTTTTTCACGCCGTTTTCTCAGGTACCTCCCCTTAAGAAATACTAAATTTTAAAAAGGCTACGTACAACGTTAGATACTGAAATTTTGGTTTTTTAAATTGAAAATCGGACAATTATAGATAAAGTTATGATTCCGGCCAGGTCGAGAAAAGTTGTTTCGAGAAAAGCGCGAGTCAAAGTTTTAGTATACATAAATCATTGCGCAATATTTCCACATGGATTTTTTTCAGCTATTCTCGAATATGTATACTTGGAGAAAATTGAGAAAAATGGATTTTTTTACTAACGGTCACAGTGGTGTCCCTCGACCAAAAAGAAAATATTTAATAAAAAGTTCGACGGGTACTTTGTGCCCGATCACACGCGGTTTTGAAATATCGATTACCGGAATCTGGCGAGCGAAAATCCATTGCTTCGATCTTCGATCTTCTTAAGGCGACAAATCCATGACCGCCGGAAATAAAACGATGATCCGAGTTGACGCGAAGCCTGTGTCTATATATAGTTGGTTTTGGAAACGCGAGGTGCGGAGTAGGAGGGCGAATTACATCGGAAATGCGACCTACATGAACAGGAAAACATTCGTTTGTTTGCGCGCGGTATAGTACCCGAAATAACACGAAAGCCCTAAATCAACAAGCGCGTGCAGAGATCGCCCGGCCAGCGAGTTCGTGGCCAAACTTCTCCCTTTTGCCCTAGATAAATACGTACGCATATGTATGTTTGTACATATATATATATATATATATATATATACTGAATATTAGTATGTTTATGCATATTATGTATGTTTGTATATATATATATATATATATATATATATATATATATATATACTGAATATTAGGAAAGGTGGCTTTGATGCATTCGACTTTGGGATCGTCCTCATAGTAGCCAATCTCTACTCAACATGTAAGCCTCAAAGTCTTCAAAATCAGCTTTGGATGCAAGCATATTGATATAAAGGTCATCTAGAGGACCCCCTGTTTCCTAAATCAGAGATTCGGATTAAAAAATACTGGGATCCATTCTCGAGAGTTAGATGTGCTGATAACCAACGTAGACTACATCGCGCTCAAAATTTTCGGTCTGCATATACAGGGTGTCCCAGAACTGAATGCGTATCCTGAAAGGAAGGGTCGGGGGTGAACTTCTCAGTCGATTGATAGAAACATGTGTGGGTCTGAGATCAACCCCTGAATTATTATTAATTTTTTTAAACGGGCCAATCAGGTACGCCCGATGGCCGGGAGCGCCGCACCTACAGGCACTCCTACTCGCGCGTATTGCTCATCAATGTACGCCGGCTCATCGGGCGTACCTGACTGGCCCGCCTTTAAAAATTGATAATAATTCAGGGGCTGATCTGATACCCACACATGTTTATATTAATCTACTCAGAATTTCATCCCCAACCAGGAAACGCATTCAGTTCTGGGACACCCTGTATATACTCGAGATTGCATAAGCATGTTACGCACAGCCATTGGCGTAGCCAGGCCGGGCCAGGTGAAGAACGCCTCCCCCCCCCCCTCCCCCGCAAAAAACCGATCCAAAATAATTGAATTCAAATAACCGATTAATTTTATTTGTTTCTCCCACGCAACCATGAAGAAATAGTTTAATAAAACTTAACTTATTTTTAATTATTAAATTAATGGATATTCAAATTTTGCATTTAAGTTAACTGTGGGCAAAAGCAATTCGATTTGCCGGCCAATACACAACCAGAAGAGTATTAGAAGAACAATATTCACTACCAATAGATAATATCAGGGTAAATTTAAAACCCCGATTTGAGAATCTACCGTAAGGTCATGCAGTGGGCGCATTTTTAAAATTGGATATAAAAAATTAAGAGGAATTCATCAATAATTATTTAAAAAATTTAATAACTGATACGTTAGCCTTAGATGCGGTCGCGATGTTCATGAAAATCATACTTTCATTAAAAACCGATGAACTAAATTATGAAAATCTAAGAACGCATGTTGGAAAGGCGTACTGCCCTAGCTTTTATAAATTTTATAAATGTAAGGTCCATTGGCAGAAAAAAATGGAAAATTAAGACTTATTTGATTGAGTACCGATTGATAATAAAGTTGAAGGAACTTGGAGCGGCCCAGTCGAGTCCAATTACGGTTTATGAATTTTTTTCCATGAACCTCACAAAATGCATACGAGGTATAGATTTATTCTGTAGATCTAATTTTTTATAAAATATATAATTAAAGAGCAATATTACCATTTTTATATTTCTATTAAGTGAATAAGAAAACCTTTTGTCTTACTACCAACCTGAAAAAGTACATTATCGATGATTATTATGAAAAAAAACCGGGTCAGCGAATGTTTTATTCAGCTCAGAATAAAATTTGGGGTCATTTATAATTATACCTATTTATACTTATGGCACAGCATTATGTATTATTATTATATGGTTTACGATGGGCAAAACGAGGTTTTTTCCTAACTGTTTACAAAGGTTAAGTTTGCGGTAATCCGTCGTTCGAAATAGTTAATCTTGGTGCGAAATAGCCAAAAAAAATATATCACCCGTAGCATGAACGTGTTGCCCATCTAACCGCACATAAAATTACATGCATTGAACTATTTTTATCTCTGGTATTGTAGGGTGAAAAAACTTTTAAAAATTCGTAAAGACTCAGTATAGTCTAGACAACAACATATTTTTCTTCAAGTTTAATCTTGGATTGTGGCTAACGCTCCAACCACCTTAAAGACTGGTAACTGGACGAAAGAATAATAAAAAATGAGTTGATTTTTTCAAGGTATTGCAGTAGTTTGATATTCATATGTTAAGATGAACGTGTGATTAAAGCTTTGTGTTTTATGTGTGTTACGTTATTATCGACTATTATGTGAATTTTATTTGAAAAAAGATACCCGACTAGAAATTTGGATCCGGCAGCCTGAAGACTGATCAGGCCGCTATCAAGCTCCAGTCCGTAATACCGTAATACGGCACGTCTGATCAGTGCCAGAAGTCCCCCGAACCAGTGGAAACTTAGTCCGGGTGCGAGTAGGCACCCTGAACAGGGCCAAATATGGTAGCCTGTATGCCGCCGTAATATGGCGTCCATGGTCACCGTTCCGACTAGAAATTTTACTTCGCAGCAGACTAGGACCGTATCCGGCATGCCGTATTCCGTACTACGGCACTTTGCAGGCCGCCGTATCAGAGCTTCAACAGGCGTGAAACGCTTTTTGCATCCAGCCCTGATGCGGATGCTGGTTACGGACCTGGTCAGTATACCCTTGCAGGCTCTGATCCGGCTGCCGTATCTATGCCTGAAATGACAAATAAAAACAATCCAAAAATTATGAATAAAAAAATTCTGTTAGTATCTTTTGTTTCCATATACCTTATTTCAGTTCCTGCCTATATGATAATTGAATTAAAACATTATTCTGCCTCGTTAAAGTTTTTGCCTACCCTCGGGATTGAACCCATGCCTTCTTATTCTAGAGCTGAGCGCGCTACCTATTTAGCCATCCTAACACTTGTGTAAACTTTCTTCTTTTCTTCCCTATCTTTATCGGTCTAATTATGTTCTACAGAATGTCAATAATTTTGTGCATGATGTTCAAAGTTACATAATTGCAATGTAACAATAATTATATTTTTACCGCTGAATTTTTTTGCCCATTTAGAGCCTTTGCACACGGTGTATTTTCTATACGCAGACCACGCGATACAAACGCGATACACACTTGATCTATATGCGTTTTTTAGTCCAAAAAGCGTGTGGATCATGTGTGTATTGCGTTTGTATCGCATCATCTGCGCGTAGACAATACGCCATATGCAACGGCCCTTAGGCTGTAAAAACAACTCACATGCATGTAATTTCGACAAAAATAGTAAATTCGCTCTTATATATATATATATATATATATATATATATATATATAAGAGCGAATTTACTATTTTTGTCGAAATTACATATATATAAGTTTTAAATTACATATATATAAGAAGTTACATATATATATAAGAAATTACATGCATGTGAGTTGTTTTTACAGCCTCAGGGCCGTTGCACATGGCGTATTGTCTACGCGCAGATGATGCGATACAAACGCAATACACACATGATCCACACGCTTTTTGGACTGAAAAACGCATATAGATCAAGTGTGTATCGCGTTTGTATCGCGTGGTCTGCGTATAGAAAATACACCGTGTGCAAAGGCCCTAAATGGGCAAAAAAATTCAGCGGTAAAAATATAATTATTGTTACATTGCAATTATGTAACTTTGAACATCATGCATAAAATTATTGACATTCTGTAGAATATAATTAGACCGATAAAGATAGGGAAGAAAAGAAGAAAGTTTACACAAGTGTTAGGATGGCTAAATAGGTAGCGCGCTCAGCTCTAGAATAAGAAGGCATGGGTTCAATCCCGAGGGTAGGTAAAAACTTTAACGAGGCAGAATAATGTTTTAATTCAATTATCATATAGGCAGGAAGTGAAATAAGGTATATGGAAACAAAAGATACTAACAGAATTTTTTTATTCATAATTTTTGGATTGTTTTTATTTGTCATTTCAGGCATAGATACGGCAGCCGGATCAGAGCCTGCAAGGGTATACTGGCCAGGTCCGTAACCAGCATCCGCATCAGGGCCGGATGCAAAAAGCGTTTCACGCCTGTTGAAGCTCTGATACGGCGGCCTGCAAAGTGCCGTAGTACGGAATACGGTATGCCGGATACGGCCCTAGTCTGCTGCGTAGCAAAATTTCTAGTCGAGATTGTAAACGAAACCACGTTTTGGGTGCCTCCTCCCCGCCCCTAGCTGCCACCAGAAAATAATGCTTGCTACGCTAATGTACACAGCTAAACCTGACACTCTGGGTAATTGCAGAAACGAGCTTTACTACCACGTACGAAGACTCTCTCTCTCTCTCTCTCTCTCTCTCTCGCTCTCTCTCGCCCGTACATGCTGGCAATCAAACAAACGTCCGTTTTTTCCCTCGCTCCGCCTCATACAAAAACGCATGCACACGCACCCACGCCGACACAAACATATTGGCCATGAATGATATCAGAGAGAGAGAGAGAGAGAGAGAGAGAGAGAGAGAGAGAGAGAGAGAGAGAGGACGAAAAGCCCGGGCTCTTTTTCCCTTTCCGGTTTGGGTTTTCCTGTCACCGCTCTTCGCTCTTTAATTCGACGTGTCTCCACCTGTTTATGGATTAATTACGCGCATTAACGTTACATCCGCATGGGAGTATACGCGTGAATGTTTTATCGCTCGTGCAGGATGTTCGCTACTGCGCAAAATATATATGCGCAATTTGCGCAGTCTGGATCGCTCGTATATGCACATATGATGGATCAATATACAACGTGTATTCGTTTAGGATGGCGGACCAGAGACTGCCTTAATTTTTTAAACATCATCGTGCGGCAACGTTTGCTCTGTATAAATAAAAAAAATTACCGTCACACAAAACATGTTAAGATACCCACTTGAAAGCACCGGAAGTTTGACATGAATATAGATAGATGAGGAGGGATGAATAGTTAGGATTTTTCAATATTTTTTTCGAAACAATGTTCCATATTAAATCCAAGAGAAATATCCGGGGTATTGAACAAACAGTGTCATAAGTATACCCTTTGAAAAATTCCAAAAACGGGATTTTCGAAATAGAGAGAAAATTCTCAAAAAAATCATATGTATTCAGAAAAATATCATAATTCATTCAATATCCGAAAAATCAAGTTAGCCAGAGATTTTTCGAACAAAATTATGTTTAAACACTTTATTTATACATTTTTGGCATTCTTATTATTCACAACCGATGTTCTTGGCATCTTCAATACGGTTGATTTTTTTTCAGATTTTAATGTTATCGCAAAGTACTCGAAATTTTTACCGAAACTCACTTTTAGTAGAATATGTACGTGCAATACATCCTTGAAGATCGTTCACGATCTCACTTTTCAAAATCGATTTTCATTTCCTAATTGTAACGTAAAAATGGCGACTTTTTTCATAGATTTTATATGCTCGAGTTTCAATTGCCCACTAGGTTGTTAAAAAGAATGATTTTCAAAATCGACCATCTTCAACGACCCGTACTTATTATTAACTTAAATAATCCGTTTGATTTTTTACATTTCAGATGGACCGTTTAAGCTACATCATCTGCCGGAGGCCACTTTTTTGTGGTTTAAAGGATCTCTATATATGTACCTTTATGTTGTAAAAATTGTGTTTCTTTTTCACTGACCGTTTCCCAGAAAAAAAATCGGAATTTGGCCTTCTTGTCAGGTCTCTAGGTAGATATAACCCGCTAACCAGAAAACGATAGACTGGCGGAATGAAATCGACAGTGTTGGAAGACCCGCGGTCGAACGTGACTGCCGTGATCCCTCGCGTTATACCGCGGCGGCCTCGCGGTATAACGCGAGGATTAATACTTGGATGGGTGACCGCTTAGCCGCATATCGACTTGGGCGCACTGATGACAATTTTGCTAATTTTCCTATGTTGACATAACTGAAAATCGGTAAAACTGCTAGGCTGTCGGAATCCAGACACGTCATACTTCAGCAATGACATACAGTAGAACATCGAATATTCGAATCAATTGGGACCGAAGATGGTTTGGATAATTGAAACGCATTTTTTTTCTAAAGTGACAATATAGCACAGAGATTGAAAGAAATTTTCGGGACGCATTTTGTCAGAGAAAGAGTTGAGATATCGGAATAAGCCGACCGCGGTTTTCTGGGTCTATCAAAGCCCTATTCACAACGAAAGATTGCGAGGTTGATCTCTCCAATTTGGATTAAATTTGGCATGCTTGTAGAATGGTTAAAAATAGGCAACACGTATTTTTTTATATCTGCGGAACCCGGTTTTTAAAGGGCGAAACGCACCCTCGAAAATAGGGGTGTTTTTCGTTTTTCGTCGATAACGTTATCGTTCTCATTTCCAATGTATAGTACACGAAAAAAGTAGACAATATTGCAATTTTATTTTTTGTTATATCTCGTACCGTTATAGCGTTATCGACGAAAAACGAAAAACACCACAATTTTTGGGAGTGCATTTCAACCCTTAAAAATCGGCTCCCGCAGATATAAAAAAAACGTGTCACCTATTTTTGCCCATTCTACAAGCATGCCAAATTTAATCGACATCGGAGAGATCGATCAAATCGCAACCTTTCCTTGTTAGATGGGTTGAGTACAGGGCCGCTGTTGTTTTTGTATAAGTGAATAAGGAATCTAAAGTTGCTTGAAATTCCTTTTTTATAATATACATAGCGTTGTATATAGATCTAGTACATTGAATTATAAATGTAGATAAATGTATACGTTTTCCCCGAAATGTCTATTTGGATGTTTTTATATATGTATCTATCCATGTATATATATACAGGGTGAGGCACATAAAGTGTTACAGAGCAATAGCACTCAAACTATTGATCATATACAAAAATGTTTCAGACGAAAGTTTCAGTGTTCGAAAAGGCCGTCATACTGGACCACCCTATTTTTTATCGGTGGAGGCGCTGAAGCTACGTCAAGGTCAACTCCACTTTTCAAAATGGAATGGTACATTTTTTCTTCAACCATCTTGTGGAGCACCTCAAGCCGCATAAAAAACATTTGAGGGTCAAAGTCGTTCAAGGTCATCCAAAAGGTTCGCAAAGGCCATATATATATATATATATATATATATATATATTGCGAAGTGCACCATATTTATGAATGTTAGTCTCATCCAAATTGCCCATTGCCACTGTAGTTTGACCGACCTACATTAACCATATAGCGACATACCACGAGGCGGAAACCGCATCAGGCCTCGAATTCCCGCAACCAGCCCGAACGCAATTCGGAGAGAATATTGCGATTTATTTGCATAAATAAGAGAACACGGTGCTCGTATCCCGGCAATTGAAATCATTCGTAAACATGACCCTGCAACGAGTACTGTACTGTTGTTAAATTAATATCGTAGTGGGTTCGTACTACATTCACAGTGCGCAATTAAAATCCTGGTCGCACAACGTTGACTCTGAATATCATCGTATTCGACGTCTTTCCGCACAACCGTTTAATCACAGTAATCGGGGGCGGTGTTTGGAAAAAAATGATAAACGAGAGTGGCAAGGAATCGTGTTAATGGGTCTGAACAAGCTTATGATTTCAAAAATGCGATCTTTCAATTGCATAGTTCCATATCTGAGGGTTTCAACCTTGATTTGCAACGCAGATATTGTGAAAATTTCTATAATTTCGCGGGTTATGACGATTTTTGTGATGGGTTAGATGGCTCATTATTTCTTTTGCGATTCAGCCATTTTATGCAACGGTATAAATCGGATCTCAAAATCTATTCGTCCTATTAACTTTACATTCGGACAGAGCATTGTTTTGTAACATATTCTATCGTGTGACACGATGATTTTTTTATATTTTTAGACATTTGTTAATAAGAATTTATTGCAGTTTTTTTTTCGAAAATCAAACTTTTTTCTACGGCGCGAGGATTTCGTAATTTTTAAAATTTTACTAAAGTATCCAGGCATACACAAGTATTATTATTATACTAAAAGTACATTTTTTTATTTTTATTTTCGAACCTCCCTAGTTGCCAGGACCACCTAAACCGGTTGGCATGCAGCAACGGCGACACTTTGTTTAAATAATAACTTCATCGTTAACCAGTATTCTAGAACTGAAAAAAAACTACAGCTTGACAAGACTATGTGTTAATTGGGTGTAAAATTTTGACGTGCCCATACGGACGCTTTAATCAGAAAAAAATATTTGAAATCGACCTGCTTTTTTGAGGCCCCAAGCTTATGCAGACCCGTTGAGACTAAGAATTCAAGCAGGTGGAAAATCGTCATAGTATTCGCCGCAGATATTCCCTAGCTTCCTAAATTATTGGCAAAAATAATTGAAAAAAAAAATCTTTTCGAATATTATGGAGCCCATGATCGCTTTGGTGGAGCAATAAGAACGAATTTTACTGTTGTATTGATGTCGTCGAATAAATAGTATTCGTTTATGGCACACTTTGACAAAACCTCGATATGGCTTTATCGTTTACCATGTAGGAGTTCAATAAAAATTCTATGAGCACTTTGATGTAAGAAATGCTATTCAAGCGTGTTTCTTGAAAGTCAGAAAACTGGCCTGTTTTTCCGACACGCTACAATATGCTCAAAGGAGAGAAAAAATTTAATGGTCCAGAGCTAAGGCGATTTGGCATATACATGCCTCGTATGTACACTACCGCTCAAAAGTTTGGATTCACCAGTCGATATTTCTTGCCGCACTAAAAGTTAGGTCCGAATAAAAAAATATATAATCGAACTTCACAAACGGTGTTTTGAAGGGAACAAATTCAATTTCGTTTTGCTTTTTTGAAATATTAAAAAAAATCGACCCGATATTGGGCGCATAACTTATCGATGTTTGTTCCCTTTTTATCCACAATAAACTTGAAAGGGGTAGCAGAAGCTCCATTTTCATTCTTTAAAAGTTTTGTACGATTTTTTTTTCGCATCGTTATTTCATTTATGGTTAAAAAAGACCAATTTTGGAAAATGCAATGTAAATCAAGAACTATAGGGCTTGAGAGAAAATGCCGGAGGTGTAAAAAGTTGCGCAAGTTTATACTGGATGGCCTGGAATCCTTTTTTGGAATTATCCTTCGAGATTTTTTTCTCACTATTTTCGATCGAAACTCTGATGGGTAGGATGGTTTAACTCAAAAAGTATGGCGTTTAGGACAAAATATAAGGAGAAATTCTTTTAATTTTAGATTATAACTTTGCGTGAATTTTTCCAGAATTGTTTTTGAACATTTTTCGAAATTTCTTCAACCGAAACTCGTAGAATCGTCCAAAAAAATCGTTTGCGTATCTTGAAAACTATTAAGTTGGAGACAAAATATCAAGAGGGGAAAATATTGCAGTGTCTCATTTGAAATGCGTTGACATTTCTTCAGATTAAACAAAAATTGACAATCTTTCAAAAGCACCTAGATGACGTTAACAAAACATTGTAAAAAAATTTCGAAAAAAATCGGAAAAAATTCGGAAAATATTCAAGCAAATTTAAAATTGAAAATTAAGAGTTTCTCCTCATAATATTTCGCCGTAAACGCCATATTTTTCGAGTTAAACCATCCTACTCAGCAGGGTTTCGAGCAAAAATAGTCAAAAAAAATGCCACAGGAAAATTCTTTTAAAATTCCCGGTGTTCCAGTATAAACTTATACAACTTTTTACTTCTTTGACATTGCCTCTTAAACCCTATAGTTCTTGAATGCCATTGCATTTTCCAAAATTTGTCTTTTTGAGCCAATAATAAAATAACTTTGCAGAAAAAAATCGTACAAGATTAAAAAGAAAAGTTCTGCTACTCATTTTAAGTTTATCATGGATCAAAATGGCAAAAAAACATTCTATAAGTTATGCGCCCAATTCTCGATGGTCGAAAAATAGCCGGGAAATGGTCACGTACAAAAGTGCGTACCGGGTTGAAAAAAAATCGTAAAAAATATTTCAAAAAAGCATAACAAAGCTGAATTTGTTCCCTCCAAAACTCCGTTTGTTAAATTTGGTTATCCTTTTTTTAACGGAGCTATCTAACTTTTAGCGCGGCAAGAAATATCGACTGGTGTATCCAAACTTCTGAGCGGTAGTGTACATATGTGCATACATACATACATACACACACACACACACACACACACACATATATATATATATATATATATATATATATATATATATATATATATATACACACATATACATCTATACATAAAAGTAAACAGCTATACCCTTAACAAGAATTGCGCAATTTCGACCCGCTGGAAAACGAGAAAATGAATGAAAACCTCAGAACGACTCCCGAGGCCAAGAAAGAGATCGGGAGAGCGAGAGAGGAAGAAAGAACGAGAGAGAAATGCGCCATTCGAGCGTCTGAAGGTGCTGTTCCATTGTTCGTATTAACATTGCTGGTGCCTTTAACGATTTTCCGCGTTTACCGCAGCGTATTAAATATCAATAAAGAAAGACGAATAAACATGTTATAAGAAAGTGTAGGATCCTCACCTAAGAGACTATCTATTTATTTCCACCCGTTATAAACGCAGTGCGTTCATCAAAATGTTGCACGAGAACACTCATTTTTTCGGTATACCTATACGTCGTCTTGGCATTCGTTTTCCTAGATTAAAAAAAATCATATCTCGACGGTGATTACATTTGTTTCCAATGGGAATAAAATTAAGAGAAGTGAGTAATTGTTATTTTGAATTCATCTTTTGTCTACAAATTTTATGAACGTTTCTCATTTTTGTCGCGTTCATATATTTTTGTCGTGCCGATGATTCCTTTCTTTTCACCACCATCGTTAGTCGTGGTTCACTTAATTCATTATCTCCTATCACCCCACCCCCCTTCTCTCTCTTTTGGTTTTCCATTCCCGCTATCTTTCCCACCCCCCACCAATTTCCTCCTCCAATTACGTCTCATAGATTCGCGGCTGAAATCCGCGGTAAGTAGATGTTATGTACGGGAAGTTTGATCGCCTTCCCTTCACCATCTGCACGGCATTTGCCTGTGTGTGGTATTGCGCTTATATAATATTTCCCCACGGAGCAGATTTATCGAGAGACTTAAAGTGTTTGAATTCCCCTCTCGAATACTCGCGAGCTTTTCTCGGTCGGATATATATATATATATATATATATATATATATATATATATATATACACATACATACATACATACATACATACATACATACATACATACACACACACACACACACACACACACACACACACACACACACACACACACACACACACACACACACACACACACACACACACACACACACACACCCACCCACACACATATATATATATATATATATGATATAAAGTTCCAGTCCCCGGATTAAGAAATTATCCTCCGCATATGGCTAAGATTGGTGGAAGTGTACACTTTGCAGAGTTTACATGTTTGAATAGATGAGACACTCCGAGCATTTTTTGAATTATGCCTCCACGAACATGTATGCAAATATGTGTGTGGGTATGTGCGTCTATATATATATATATATATATATATATATATATATATATATATATATATACACATATGTATACACACGGCTACCGGTTATTGGTCGCGACCCCGTGAAAGAGGTGTTTATTGCTATCAAATAACCCAGTAATGCTTCATGCAAAAATCAACCATTTTCGAGATATTATTATTTTTATTATTTTTATTTAGAGTGAATGGAGGGCGACTGAAAATTCATTTAAAAAGCTGTTGTATGGAATCGAACGTTTTTTATTTTTTTTAGTTTGAGGACACAATAACAAAGAATTATCGACAATGAAATAAGAATAATCTGTAAACCGTTTTTAATTAGGGGTCCAAAACTCTGCAAGTTTAATAATTCTTCTTGTTTTATTGTTGATAATTCTTTGTTACTGTGTCCCCAAACTATAAATAATTGAAAATAGTTTCATTCCATATAACAATTTTCTTTTTATAGATTTTTAAAGTTGCCTAAACCTACTTTTTGGGAAAAATTTAAAAATAATATCTCGAAAATGTGTCACTTTTGAATAAAGCAGTAGTGGGTTATTTGATAGCGGAAAACATGTCCTACATCCCTTTCACGGGATCGTGGTCAATAACCAGCAGCAATGTACATAAACAGGGTGTCACAAAAGTAACGGGACGGCTAAATATTTCCGCAAGTAAAACAATTTCCCAAAATGTTGAGATCATTCTTGAAGTAACTTTTTCCAAGGAATTCAATGGTGACCTTCATTTTGACCTTGGCGATGTCTTTCAAGATTATTTCAAGGCCAACCATTGTTTCTTAAATGGGAACCCCCTTTTTTGACATCAGCAATCGATAGAGCGGGAAATTTTACATACAGATATGTACTTAAGTCACCGGTCACCTTTGACCTTGACGGTCACTGCAGGGTTAATTAAACTCAAACACAGTATGGATACCTCGGACAAGAATAGAAGCTTCTTAAATTCTATCGTTACGACCAAAGTTATCAATTTTAACAAGGCGCATCTAGTGGTGACCTCGATCGTGACCTTGGCCATGACCTTCAAAGTGATTTCACCGTCAACTTTTTTTTGCAATAAAAACTCCCTTCTCGACATTCGCAATCGATAGAACGAGAAATTCGACGTACAGATACGTACTCAAGTCATCGGTCGAATTTGACATTGAAAGTTAAAAATTTGATTTACTTTTAGCATGACCCAGGAACAACGACGTGGACGTAGTAAATTATGTTCCCTTTGGGGTGCTTGATTAGCGTGAGTCCGCGTGCCTCTCACGTTTTAGGATGCTTGATTAGCGTGAGTCCCCGTGCCTCTCACGTTTTGGGGTGCTCGGTTAGCGTGAGATGGCCTCTCACGTTTGCTTTCGTTCCCTTCAAAATTTAGAGATGATGTTCAAACTGGAACCCTTGAGCGTCTTGACAAAAAGCTAGGCGACTGTAAAAATGAGTCACAGCATTACAAATCATCTCTCTATCAATCTAAGCAGCCTCTTCCAAAATCCGAGACTGCAGTTTATTTAAATTCTGTAGTATAGTTGAGTCAACTTTACTCTTCAAATAACCCCAAAGGAAATAATCGAGAGGCGTCATATCAGCGGATCTAGCAGGCCACTCGATTTCACCTCTTCCTCCAATCCACCTGTCACGGAACTCAAGATATAAATATGCCCGAACGTTCCCACCGTAATGAGCGGCTGCTCCGTCTTGCTAATACCATGTATTATCAAAATTATCACCAGCTACCTGTTACTACGAACTTACCAGGAATAAGCTACTCTTATTCCTAGTACAATTTGATTTCTGAGCAGCTCTTCATACGTATTGGCATTGAGATTACCAACGATAAAGAAAGGGCCTATAAGTGTATCATTCAAAATGCCAGCCCAAACGTTTACTTTCTGTGGATATTGACTGTGACTCTCCAACATCCAATCAGGATTTGTGTCGGAACAATATCTACAATTATGTCTGTTAACTTCACCTTTTAAAGTGAAAGTAGCTTCGTCTGAAAAAAACTATATTGCACAAAAAAGTGGATTTCTATCGATTCTGTCCATCATTGTTTCACAAAATTCAATCCGACGATCAGGATCATCTTCGTTAAGCTCCTGTACCAAATGGATCTTGTAAGGATGGAATTTTATGTTTATCAAAACTCTTCGTACTGTTTCACGAGAAACATCCAGCTCGCTACCGGCTCGACGTGAGCTGAGATGCGGGTTTTCAACAAATACTTGGGCAATGTCCGTTTGCATCTCCTGAGTTGCTACCAATTTTAGCCGTCCCGATCTCTCTAGGTCCTTGACAGTCCCCTGATTAATGAAGCGCCGTAGAGTCCTTTCAATTGTTGATTTTGAGACATGAATTAACCCTTCTTCATTACGAAAAGTGTCATTAAATACCATTCGAACTTCATCATAAGATCGCACTCGATCTCCCCAACCACGCATCATTATAATAGATATCCTTTCTTTCTCCGAAAGTCTAACATACGCCATGATATTTTAGCGAGATTCAGTGAGATTAATATGCAAATTCAGTTATAATTCGCAATGTTCGTATGATTAAAAAAGAATAGTGACGAGGACTCTTACGCGAGTTATAAAATGTGATGTGAAACAATTTAAAAAGCTTCTACCCCCCGAGGTATCCAGACCTTGTTTAAATTTATAAGACTTTAAAGCAAAAGAATTTATGAATGTAAACGTAAAACTGTTCGTTCTATTGATTTCAAAACTGAAAAGTACTGATTCCTATATTTATTTAAAGTTGACCTTGAAATCACCTTGAAGGTCATGGTCAAGGTCACGATCGAGGTCACCACTAGATGCGCTTTGTTAAAATTGATAACTTTGGTCTTAACGATAGAATTTAAGAAGCTTCTATTCTTGTCCGAGATATCCATACCGTGTTTAAGTTCAATTAACCCCGCAGTGACCTTCAAGGTCAAAGGGGACCGGTGACTTGAGTACATATTTGTACGGACAATTCCCCGCTCTACCGATTGCCGATGTCAAAAACAGAAGTTGATCTTGAAATAACTTTGACGCACATCGCCAAGGTCAAAATGAAGGTCACCATTAAATTCCTTTGGAGAAGTTACTTCAAGAACGCCCTTAACATTTTGGGAAATTGTCTTACCTGCGGAAATATTCAGCCGTCCCGTTACTTTTGTGACACCCTGTATATGTAGGGTAACAATCATAAGGTGGCCAAATATTTTGTAAGGGTCTTAAGCAGGGATCTTTCTACCGAGAAAAATATGATACTTCATGCTTTTTCAAGTCCTCGTCCAAAAGCAAATGCAGCTATCCATGTGTTGCGTTGTTCTAACTTCCAATGTACCACAGGGAATCGATACAATTTTAATGTACTATTCTTTCCCGTATTTTTGCAATTCATTACACAAGTTTCGTGGCTCGTTTTTAATCAAACGATACCAAAAATTTGATTGCAAAAATGTCGAACTACACGGACACGAGTTTGACAGCTAAATAACTGAGTTTGGTGCAATTTGTATCCACCGCCGGTGCTACGTTCAATTTCCCACACTATACTCTGCATGGAGCCTATAGGTGACTTATTATTTATAGTGCATGTATTTATATCTACGCCCACTGGTAACCTGATCCTCTCTCTACTCCTGTTATTAAAGTTGAAGTTTGGAACTAAAATTCTGCTCGTTCTTGCTCCCCAACATCGTTTTATCGTCCCCCCTCTCTCTCTCCCCACCTCTCTCTCCCCCCTCTCTCTCTCTCTCTTTCTTTCTCGACTCGCCTCTCTCCCTCCGACTTCATTTCCTTCATCAACCAACGAAATGCCCAACCGCAAGTTCGCCAGGAATTTCCAATCGCGAATTATTGGGTGGTTTAACCTGAAGGAGTTGGTAAGCTCCTACAATAGTTCGGTATAAATATTTCATTGGTACGTTCCTTGCTTTACGATGAAACGCGAGATTATGAAATATTTCAAATACTTCCGGTTCTATTAACCAAGGAGTTTGTCTTCTTCAGCAGTAAGTTAAGGACAAACGATACTGACAGTCTTCCAATAATGATTGAAGTTTGGAATGAAGTATATACATTTACATTCTGCCATCAAATGTCAATAATAGATTATTGTTGATATATTTGCGCTCACTTTTCGATCTTCGAATATGCAAACACGATTCGCAAATGGGTCGCTCTGCTTTAGGGGTGAGCTGAGAATAGGTTGACGTTTCGCGAAAAACCGGATAGGACTTCTCTTTCGTCGCGAAAGTATAGGAGAGAAAGTGTCCGGAATGGCGAGAAGTGCAGTGAATCATTCCATGAACATAAATTAACGTAACGTCACAGAGCTGGTTAATTAATTGAGCGAAATTTGTCCTAAACGTGAGTAACTGCCCGAGCCAAGAGAGAGAGAAAGATAGAGGTAAAAAAATGAGAACAAATTAGAGAACGTGATAATTCAAGCGAGGACCCGAGCGTCACTTTCGAGCATACAATTTGTCATTTCTCCGTAGAAATCTTTGTTTGAAATATAAAATTCTTCTTCTAAGAGGAATTCCTCTTTTTCGAGTCACGGACGTCTCGAGTTGAGAATTGTTTCCACAGAAATTTCAGACAGAAGATTTCGAAAGTATGACTCGTGCATTTTTAAGGGATTACGTGGGTTTCGATGCAAAAAAAAAGGATATTTTCTCTATTTTTTTATAAATATAATATATTTATTATTTTATTCAAAATATTGAGCACATAATAGAGCAATATTTCAGCAATTTTTTTTAAATATTGCTAAAAAATTCATCTCAAAATTTAGAAAATTCAGCCAGTGGGACCTGGTTTCCGGAGACCTCTAAAAAAGCTGTCCTCGTGGTAGGCAGGATAACGCATGATAGCTTTATCTAAAGTTAAAAAACAATTTTTTTCTGTTGGTATATAAGTATAGCTCGTGATTGAAGGAAGGATAAAAAATAATTGATTTTGAATTTTTGGCCGACTTTTATGCAAAATAGTTCAACTTTGGTACTTTTATTCCGATTGACTTAAAACTTTGGGAGAATATTCTAGATATATTCTACTATTAGGTAATAATTTTTTTTTAATGCATTTTTTAAATTGTCAAACTCACGTCACCCATTAAATGAACAAGATTAAACCACTGAGAATAATTACTTTCATATGGTAGTAATTACAAAAACGACGCTAAATAAAATTATGTTGACACATCGACCTTTTTCTGAGGAACTGGTAAACAGAACGTCAGTATTTTGCGATATCACATTTTGAAAAATAATTGAATGCGACGTATCCGTCGTATAAAAAATTCTCGCCGTTATCTCAATTTTAAATCTATTGTGTTCATCATCGAAAATTGGACGATATCATAAAGTTTTCATAAACTCTTCATTGGATGCGATTATAATGTCGGCGGGCAAACAAAATGATTGTTCGCAAATTATTATCTAAAAGTTTTCAACGAAAGAGAATATATATTTATTCGACCAATCCGAAAGATTCGAGTTGAACAAATATTTATCGTACAGAAATCGTTCGCCAAACTTTTCGATTCGCCGAGGCTGCTCGCACGGTCGTCCAACTTTTCTGGCCCAAAACCACGAGAGCGCCCGACTTCAAAACGCCGCTTCATCGTCTAATTACCACGGGCAGTTAACCACGCTACATTTAGCGTAGTTTGGAAACTACTTATCCATGCTCTAACGCCAGTAAATTATAAAACTCTATCCATACGTACGCAACCGTGATGGTTTACGGTAAGATGAGAAGCAAAAATCGCCTAGTTCCAACGTCAGCTTCGAGTTTCTCGCGGAGTCACGTTGAACTATCTACTCCCGCGGTTATTTCTCTTCACACCACCTTCAATTAGGAAAGTTCAAATAAAAACCGGAAAAAAAACACATCGCTTGCTCCAAGTTGGAAAAGCCGCTCGTGTACCGATATCGAACATTCGACGGATAGAAAATAAAACCGAAGTATCGTTAGGAATTCAATTCTGTGTATATCCTTCGTTTATGAAGTAGGGTCGCAAAGTTTGCCGATAAATGTTGAGGAGGGTTTGCTGCCCTCCATCTATTGCATGCGCCCCACGTTTTTTGTTCAAATAGGAACGTTGTAGTCCTTGAAAAGACGCGTCGATCGAGTATTTGATCATCCCTCTCCAATAATATCTTCACCCCCAAAAGAATTGTTGAAGTATTGAAAAAAATTGTTTATTGAATAACTAAAAAATTATCGTTTTTTCGGGGATGGTTGAAATGTACGAAATGTAGTGAATGACTTTCTCTATATTTTCGTTCCTATGGACCCTTGAATTTTGCTTTTTCGAACCCCTCTCAGGGGCTGAAAATTCAAAATGAAAATCAGGGAAAACTATTGACCGAAAATAAAGAGATACGAGTTTGGCGCTGTGGCCAAAAGCTAGCTGAGGGTTCAAACTACAAATTCTTCCACGGCGGCGAATTCATGCGGTCAATAGTTTTCCCAGAATTGCACTCTGAATTTTCAACCCCCGAGAGGGGTTGAAAAACCAAAATTCACGGGCGGTGCATAGAAACAAAAATATGGAGAAAAATCGATTGCTTTTTAGTTATTCAATAAACCATTTTGTGGTATTTTAACCATTTTTTGGGGGGTAAAGAGATTATCGGAGAGTGATGATCAAATACTTGATCGACGCGTCTTTTTAAGAGCTATAACGTTCCCATTTGAGTAAAAAGTGTACGAATTTTTCTAAAGAGTTATTGAATTAAAACGGATTTTTCAAAATCTCACCCCACTTTTTCACCCCCAAAATGAACTCCCTCATGGAAATTTATATATGTACTTCGTATATTATTATTATAAGACATTTGTAATTACAATATATGCGACGTATATGCCATATATTTTGTTTATATGGAAAATATATGGCACATATTCTAGAATTTGGCGCTTTTTTTATATGAAAATATATATAAACTAATATATGTGCCATATATGCGTTATATATGCACTATATATGTGCTATATATAAAGCCATATGAACAAACTATGCTATATCATCAGCAAATTAAAAGTCAATATCCCGAGCATGTGCGGTATTCAGAATATATATTATATATTATAGGAACAGAGTAAACGAATTTCCTGGTGGGAAACAAGCTGCAGGATATCTCACTTACATTTATTAAAATTACATTTTTTATATTAACTTTATGTTGATGCTCATAATTATTAATGGAAATGAAAATATTATCCAACTTTTATAAACATTTTTTATTCGCAATGAATGTTTTTTCAAAAATCGAAAAATAACGCGTCTCATTTGGTGCCTTTTGATGGAACTCGTAAATACTTTATTCGTGGTTTTGAGAACATGTTTTTCTTCAATAAACATTGCCGACTTTCTTATCTGATGTGCGGCTTAACAATGACAGCTAATTATCTTAAATAACTTTTCATCGGACACCCAGCATATAAACATAATTGTATATGCCTTCACGTATAGTATATTGAAACAGAGTAATCACATTCTCGTGAATTAGGTAATTTATATACGTTGGTCGATTAGTGCTCATCGGTCTTTTTGACGTTCGCCTCTCCTGTATTTGAGACATTGCATCGAGATTTAAAAAAGATTATTTTATGGGAAATTCAATTATTGTTACACGGATGACCAGAGTTGATCACTGGTAAATCGAGGTCGATTTGGAAGAGCAAGGATCTTCTCGTCGAGATATCGATGTTTCAATCGCTGCCTGGCTGTCTCCTTTCTACACGCGTTTTGCGGCGACCGCTTAGCCGTCAAGCATTTGTTTATATCTTTATTCATTGCATTTGTCGATGGTTACTAATTCAGTGCTCGCTTCGTCACGCTACGCAAAAATTTTTGTAACAATGAGAGAAATATTGCATCTAATGACTATTATCAACACGATTGTTTTACAATTTATTACATTACCGGCTGTTATACGCGTGACTTCATCCGCATGGAATTAGTTTTTTTTAAATCTGATCAGACTTGCGTTTTCGCGGCATATAAACAGAAGCAGAGAAATAGGAATACGATGACGATTTATCGCAACAAAACGTAGTAAGAAATGAACATCTAAGGCAATAATTGAAAACGCATATTGTGCTACAAAAAAATATCTAACCGAAAATAGATAACCGTTTAGCGATTTAGCCGTGAAGAGGTGTTTAACAGACAGGGTTACTTTCACATTTATAATATTAGTGCGAAATTTTATGCACGATTGTTTTTTTTTTTTTGTTAAAATTGTTTATATTTTCCTACTAATATTCTACGTACTTGAAGCTTTTTCTTTCTTTTCCCAAATGCACATAGCTCTGTACAAATCTGATTGTACTGCAAATCATATATATATAACGTCGTGTAATTACTACGGAATTACGTCGCACGTGCAGGCTTGTTTCATCTACCTGATTTTCGACACCATACACACGACAAATAAAGTTGTAGCATGATATGTGCGCTTTTATAAAGTACGGACGAACAAAATCACGGCGATTTCAATACGAATGAACGTTCGGCCGAATGGGTAGCGAATAGAAAATGTCAGAGTGCTATAGGTGTGCATGGATTCATTTATCTGAAGGAATGATAAACTAATGAATGAATGCTGTCGAAGAATCTTTCGTAATTCACGAACAATGCATCAGCTTCTTAAAAAAAATAGGAAAAGCGTAAAATATCACCTTAGATATCAATAAAAATACCTCATTAAGGACATTATTTCTTTGTTTCAACCTAATATCGTTAGAATTTATTATAGAAAATTCAAAACTGTCCCTTATGGCTAAACTTTTCATTGCTGTTGCGTTTATTCTAATAGTCGTGACTTTGGTAGAACATTTTTATTCATTATTAGCCATTGAATTGTGAACCTTAACACAAATTTCAAAAATCATATATGAAATTTGAATCTTGTTTTGTCGATTCACCTTGGCTCCGCTGGAGGCTGTGAAAACATTAATTGTATTAGTTTCTTTCTATAACGCAGGGAATTTAAATAATGATTTGTGGGATGTGAAATGGTGTGCATACCTGATCCGGTAGCTTTCTTTTCTCTTTGCGGTGTAGGTGAAGTTTATTATTTATCGATATGCCCAGTCCCGTGGCGCTAAATGTTTTTGGGAATCGAGTTTGTACCGTATCTGAAAGTCAGTCCAAAAAATATTTTGAAACATTACTAATATTTTAATATTAAAGTAATATTTTCAACAAATTAATAAAATGAAATTTTAAATAAAATTCGCATGAAATCTAGCCTCACAGTAAATAGCGTTCAATTTTTTTTTATCCAACGCTCTTATACACGGCTGATCTGGAGAACCGGCGATTTTGTGCGCCCCACCTCTTAGGTTGCTTTGCAGCAGCATTTCGATAGGACATATTGCGCATAATAGCGAAAGTGACATTGCGGTGTACGTTGTCTTCGCACACCCCCATTGACTCTGCCATATATACACATTTGACCCTTTGGGACCAATCCGCACCTGATGAGGAAAAAAACAAAGAATGTCTAGGAATGAGTGCTGAAGAAGAATGAGTTTTACATTAGAAAGATGTAGTACTAATAAAATCATCAAAGTGCGGTAATAATACCAATACCCAAAGTACACAGGAAATACTTTTCTTTACCGAATAAAAACGACAACACTAAGAAGTTACAAATAATTATAAACACCTCGAATAATATAACTTGTGAAATTTCCTGCAATAAAGGTGTACGTAAATTTTGAAAAAAAAGTTCAAAAGGATCGGTTAGAAAAAGTTTCATTTTTTTAGGAAAAGCTTCGTACTATGGAAATTTTTTCTTCATTACATCAAATTTGGGCATGTAGGACGGTCTAGCAAAAACGTATTTTATTATACTTTCCTCACAACTATGTAAGTAACTTAATACAATGTAAGTGTGAACCACAGTGAATCGCAACTCGAAAATATGTACAATTGATTTAAAAAATTAGTACCGAATTTTCATGTTACATAAATTGAATGAGGCTTTTAAATTGTTCAGTCTTAGTTTGTATTACTTTCATTTTTGACATTTTTACAACAGATGATGTTTTTTCGAACATTATCTCATGAAAAACGTTCACTGAATTTAAATGCAGATGCGACAGTGTTTCAACGCAAAGTAATTACGAAGAATTTAAAATTCGAGACATCTGACTGTAAAAAAAATGTATCGTATCAAACTAGTAACAAAATTTCCTAAAAAAAGGCAACGACAAGGAGTCTCTACATGGTCGTTATTTTTCGGGAAATTATATTCAATCGCTGCGACGCGAATTTGGCTGCTATTGTCATAAGATTCAGTTTTTTCTACACAGTATTTAACAATGCTTACCATGAGATGAAGTCTGGCAAAAACATTGGTCATTTTTAAATTGCTATGAAAGAGTTATTAACAAACTGTTTAAACATTCGGGAAAAATTAGTGAACTTCATTTTTTCACATCAAATACATTCACTCTTTTTACCGAATACACATGAACTCTTTCTGATTTCTTTTATGTTTGAACATTATCTTGTACATTTTGAAAAAATTATAAGAAAATACAAATTATTAGTAATTCTGGTACACGAAGGTGCTCAAAATGAACTCTAAAACGGTATTAAATTCAATAAAAATTTCCCATAAAATAAAAAATTATTTTCCCTTACACAGCCTCTGGAAAGTTTGAATAAAGGGAATTTGCAAAACGATTACAAGGTTCACAAAAAAATTATAAGTATGTGGCAAAATATATGAATTTATTGGATACAAAAAGAAAATCAGTTCTGAAAGCTTACGATTGTTTGTCAACAATTTTTTAATAACTTTTTTATACTGTTGGTATCTGAAATCACTATGCTTGGAGCTTCTATATGAGTGAGTTTTTTCTGGTTTTTTACATCGCTAAAAACTTGAAGTTTGCATGCAATTTCAATGTACCTCTAGATCATTCTTCAATACTCATAAGACTACTTTTTTGTGATTTCTTAGTTATCAGATTTTTAGTTTCATTAAACTATAAATATACATGTAAACACGCGCGCGCACACACACACTCACACACACGCGCGCGCGCGCGCACGCACGCACGCACGCACGTGATAAAATAGTTTGCAAATGCAATAACATTTTTTTACGTAATAATTTTCAAAAGATTGCAATCGATAAAAATAAAGCTTTATAGCACTCATCTATTGAACTCATCTATTGAACGGTCACTGTTAACGTTTAAATACAAGAAATATTTTTTGCACAAACCGATTTTCCTATAAAAACATGCCATATAATTTTCTCCCAAGTTCAATAATTAATGACATGAAAGATCCCAAAGTTTAAAAAAATGAGACATGCCACTTAACATAAAATACGAAATGAAAGATTGCGATGAGATTATTATACATACGTATATATGTGTATATATATATATATATATATATATATATATATAACACACCCTTCGGTCGTTCTGTTCAAATATATCGGCAAATTAATGTTTACTGTGTATATATAGTTCTCAAAGAGAAGCGAAAGAAAAAATCGTACAACTTACCAGACACTTCAATAATTAATGCGTCGTAACATCCCCACCCTCCAGGTGGTTCCTGCTTGAAGCAAAGCCACTGAACTACGTACGTCTCATCGTCATTGACGTCTCTTTCCGATTTATATGTTTCATAATCGAAGGATTTTATCCAATCAATTGGTATCCCCACTATATATTTTTTATCGTCTTCACCTCCAATCTATTTCACCAATGCAAACTTTTTTTTATCGCACTACGAACAACAATAAAGTTTACGTATAATACATGTGATCTCAAGAAAAATTCCGTACACGAAGAGGAAATTTTCAGAAAAGTTACCGTGTGTCTCTACAAACGTGACAAAAAATGGGCACAATGTATAATTGATCAGTGAATATTAAAACAATTAGAATAATTTTAAGGAAAAATGTCTTCAAAATTATAAAATGTATAATGCCCCATAGAATTGTCCACATGCAGCATCGTAAAAATTTGGGTTTTTTTAATGGCCCCTTTTCAATCGCTGCTTCTACCGCTAAGAAAATTTCATATTCTCTTTCGAATAAAACAAAAACGCAAGTTATTAACGTTACGCACGTTAAAACGCGCGTTAATAATTAATGAAACAAAAACGCAAAAACGAAGAAATTTTACCGTGGTGCTTGAAAATTTTTCTCGTACTATATGGACAATCAGTACACAATAGAGACGATCAAGTATTTTTTTAACGCGCAAACAAACGATTATTTGTTTGATTTTCTGTAAACATTTTCGGGGCAGCATTGTAATTTTTGTGTTCGTGATCGATTCCGTCACGATTATCAGGAAGTACGATAATTACGGCCGGATTCACCGGTATATATTCTCGGTTTTTTTCTCTCTGGGTATCACGCATGATGCGTAACAAAATCCAAGTCTCGCGGTGGGGCAATGGCCAATAATTTGGTTAAAGAAAGCATTGATCACAATAACAACTTACCTTATGTTTTTCGTCGGTTGAAAATTTCACAAAAGACCGGCACAACAAATTAGCAAAGTGGCGACCAGGGAAGAACGACTTTGTTCGACGTGCCATTGCCTACTAAAGAGGGATGGTCGACCCAGCAAATATGAAAATAGCCCTGGCCAATCGGAAACATGACACAGACACTTGTATTTACATAAACTGTACATGACCGCTGATCTGGCAGCCGCGTATGATTTGTTTACGTGTAGAAAGATGACCGCATAAGTAAGAAACGCGGTAGTCGAACCTTTGTTTCTCTCGCGTTTTCTTTCTCTCTCTCTTTCACTCTGCCTCTCTTTCTCTTGCTTTTCCCTAACCATCTACTAATGCACGAAGAATACGCGGTCAAAAAATCAAAGGCCGAGCAAGCCGGGCAGTTGAGCAATATATATATATATATATATATATATATATATATATATATATATATATATATATATATATATATATATATATACACGTTCCTGGTTCATAGTTTCAAGTATCTAGCTCATCCGGAAGTTAATTTAAAATCGGCTGCAAAATTTGTACCGAGCAAACAAACAGACGACAAAGACAGCGAGTTAATAAAAACGTGGTAATTATTTTAAAAAAAGGAACTTTCGTGATTTTTTTGTAGAAAATCGCGTACAGGTATTCACATTCGTTTACATAAAAAAGTATGGTTTTAAGTATCTTTTACAATTATTGTATAGACAAAATATTTATAAATGTGGTTAACGACGATCTTCGGATCTCGGGCTGCATAGAATGATTTATCAAAGATTTTTTAATACCGCATTTATCGCCTCAAATATTGCGGCTTCGAGGTAAGAGTACAGAAAATGATGGGCGACTTCCCGGTTTTTCTTGGGCCTCTGGCCCTAAGTTGGCCAGTTGCGACACTATTCGGGATCTGTGGGGATGCCGTAGTCGTCGTTAATGTGGGGCTAAACAGAGCGAACGGAATCCGAATAATTAAATATGTTGAACCATTATATTATGTTTCAATACTGAAAGATGAATCGATGATACAGAGATGTCTAACTACGTGGCTTAAAAAATGTTTACAACGAACGAACTCGTATCCACATGGATAACTTATTGTAATTAAAATTTTACTTGAAATAATGTGAGGGAGGGTAACTACGCAAAGGGGACAATTGGAAGATCTAATTAAAAGCGGGTTTGAAGAATTACAACCGGGTTTACGGTAAGAGGTCTGCGTGAAGATGGAACCGGCGGGGTTGGAGGTGGGGAGGGAATTTGCTTTCCCTTCCCTTGCGGTAGGAAGGATTAACTACTTCTTCAGCGATGAGCGTGTAAGGGGGAACCACTTTTCAGCGATGAAGATCCGCTTCTTCAGCTGCAGACTTACCTTTCGGTAAGTGCAAAAGACTACTGATGAGTCGGTCTGCGAGCCGAGCTTTATGGACTAGCGCGTACCATGAGGATAGTCGGGCGCCTCAAGCGCTTCGTTTGAGATCCGAAGCTTCGGGGAGTCGAAGCAGGAACGGGAACATACACTCTAGTACGCGGGTCTTCCACCGCGGCGCTGGAGCAGCTCGACTCTCCGGACAAAAGTAAACTTCGCGGATGTTTCGTCTCGGCGCTGTAGTCGCTCGAGTTTAGGGTGTGAAATAACACGAAGTGTCGAGTCGTGGTCCGGGGATATATTGCGTCGCGTTTGACAGCTCGACGACTCGTAGTTTTTTATAACGTGTATTGTGTTTAAATTATTTATTAACGCAAGGATTTTTAGTTTTTATTAACGGAGGCATATTTACATCGGGGTACTCGCCTCGCTCGGCCCTCAACGGAAATTCCTCGCTTCGGATCTGGTAAATGTAAATCTAGACAAGTATCACTTGTCGAGATTAAAAGGAAAAGATAAAATAATAAAACAAAATTAAATTAAATAGGTGCATGAGCGTGTGTCGATTGTTCTAATAGTTTTTGTACCGGAATCTGTTTTAAGGTTATCCCCAGAGAGGTATCCACTCGGTAAGGACCTTACAGAGAACTTAGGTAAGGTTTAAACTTCTTAACTTAAATAATACTTTTCCCACCTACGTACCCGGAGCTCAAGCTCCTTGCCCCGGTGTCAGAGGCTTCGTCCAGGATTGCCACCTTGGCGAGTCTCTGCGTCACAGCGTTGGAGCTCATATGCTCCGGGGTATCATTGGTCGCATGAGTGTATCGCGAGGGTATGAATGATTGGTGGACGCGAGGTGTGCAAATGATGTGTATGAATTGTACGCAATGCGTACAAATCGTGTATGAATGTTTAGTGCAAGGTGTGCGAATGGCATATGAATATATTCAATATAATTTTCTAATGCTTTTGTATTTTTTTCAAGTTTGGAGAAGACGCACGAACGAAGATGGCAGCAAATATTTTAGCGTACGCCAGGATGGCGTACAACATGGTAGGTACAATAGTTTGTGCAAACCACTGTTTGAAAAACGTCCTTCGCGATAACTACTGCTGCTCGGAAACAACTCATTCGAAATAAAAAAAATCAAACGCATTTAGTTTATGCATGAAACGATCTAGTGCTCGGAAGAAGGATTTAATAAAATTTCGTTGATAAACAAAACTGGGAATCGAACAAAAAAAATTCCCTCCTTCAAGCACAGCTCTTTGGTATGTGACGGAAGCTTGTAAAATTTGAAGTTGATCGTGGTCACCAATTTTTAAAAAGTCATTTTTCGCTAAACCTACCTATGAACGGCCATAACTCCCTCAATTGTGGAAGGGTCGAGTTCAGTCTCATCGGCAGTGAATGTCTTACAATCAACGTCCTTAAGGTGTCGTTCTTCGATTTTGTTGAAACTTATATATGTTATGAAGTATTGGAAACTAAGCGACACGTATTTCTCTTTATCGGCGGAAAAAGGGTTTTAAGGGGTGAGGCCAGCCCTCGAAAAACGCATCTCAAGGGGTAATATTGCCGTTTCACCCACAAGCAGTCGACCCATCGCAATGAAACAAAAACGAAAATCGTTTTAATCCGAAGTTATGAAAAATCCACTAGAGAGTTATCGCAAAAAAATAATGAAGGGGTGAACCACCCCTATTCGAGACCTCATTTCACCCCTTAAAACGGTTTTTCTGCCGATGAAAAAAATATGTATCGCTTAGTTTTCAATGCTTCATAACATATATAAGTTTCAACAAAATCGAAAGACGACACCTGAGGGATGTTCCTCGTCAGCGATAGAGATTAACTATGGCTGAATTCACGATTGTTCATAAGTGTACTAAATCGATGAAATTCGAATATTTCTTTCTTATTAAGGGGTCTTCTCACTTTAGACGTTAAGAAGGTCATTTTCATGCATTTTTTAAATAGATTTATGTTATAGATATTGATCTTAAAGTTGTTACACTTAATAAATACACTTTCGAAAGAAATTTTTGAAAAATTATTTATTTAAGTCACTATTTATAGTCGCAAATGGTAGTTAAAAAAATGACCTAAAAAAATTGCAGGTCTGCGCTGTTGATAAAATCTCGAAGATGGATCATCCGAAACAAACAAACCCAAACAGTTTTAGATTCAGTATGTTAATGGCTATAGCGCCTATCATACGATTTTTTATATATGCAAAAATAACAAAATGGCGGACCTTTTTCGATGAACAAACAAAGAAAATGTTTTTTTTCACCGTTTTGGCAAAAAAAAGTATATATCAAAATATTAAAAAATCCTTGATATGTGCTTAGCTATAGTTGTAGAGAATATGTGGTTAACATTTCATAAGCATCGGTTCAGTAGTTTCGAAGATTTTATCAACAAGTCGTCGAAAAACGTTGTTTCGAGAAAAACGCGTTTAAAGTTTGTTTGAGTTACATGAATACATTTTTTTATTAATTTAATGTATTTCGAAAGTGTATTTATTAAGTGTAACAACTTTTATATCAATATCTACAATATAAACCTATTCAAAAAATTAAAAAATAGCCTTTTTTAGCGTCTAAAGATAGAAGACCCCTTATATGAAAGTGAAAATGTCACGTGAACAGTAGCTTCGCTGCCACCTAAAGCTTTCAACATTTTCTTTCCATTTCGACAAAGCGTTAAAAGTATGAAAAATTAGCTCACCCGATACAGCAGGTTTTGGTATAAGAACACAGCAGCACAGCAAAACAGCAGACAACAGATGTCTCGAGGTCCGAAATCTCGCATTCCGTAATCGAGAGCTCGACGATTTTTCGCAAAAAATCCATCCCTCGCATCCGTTGCTCGATTTGGACGAAAGTGGGCAATCGATTATTAGGCCCTGCATCTTCAAAAGTCCTGCTTCATAGCTTTATCGTTCTCACGTGCGTAAAAATCTTCACACCGTTGGAATGCCAAGTTTTACGATTTTTTCACACCCAATTCTTCACTCAAAATCTTGTCAAACACTTTGTCATTATCGCATGTCCACAAGAACGTACCCTCGAGAATTTTTTTACGAAATTCCACACTCGGACTTGAGTCTGAGTCACCCCCGTCAAAATATTGCAAATTCAATGCCACGATAAAAACTTATTTCACTCGACAAACACGATAAGTAAAATTTGACAGAGGAAACAACCTCTTGCGGAACTTGCCGCTCTATTGTGTCATTGCGGACACACAAAACACTCTTTTCTATTGTTCCCTTCGTCGAATTCTCGAACACGGCCTCGATGTATTTCGGGCCGCAAGAGTCGCGGGATCGAAACGAATTCTTTTTCACCGTCCCACGAATTGGCAATCAGATTTGTGCTTGTCGTTTTCTCACTATGTTAATACGCGGATGAATTTACAAAGGAATTTAACGATTTTTGCGGCGTCAATTTTAACGATGTTTCGAATTTACCATCGATTCTATTCGATCATATATCCAGAGTCAATCCAAGATCGTTCGAAATCAAGACACAGCGCAGAGTTAAAATGATTTTTTTCGCTGTGTTCAGAGAATATTATTTTGATCACCACGACTTGTCTTATATATTTGATTCTGTTTTCTCGGCTATCGACAAAGTTTGCTGATGACGAGGAAAGACACTCGATATTTAAAAAAAAAATTCAGTTCGGTTCTTGTCTTTGGCGACTGTAATCCGTTAGTCCCCCGATGTTATCGAGATATTTCGCATTTTTGTTGCCTCGTAAAAGCGTTCTCTCTCTCGCAATTTCTGGCTGTATCGATGGAATATAATGGTTGCCATCAGCGCCGGGGTGGTTCCTCTCAAGTCATCGCGATCCTCGAATAGCTCGTTGACACGTATATATGTCTATATACGAGTGAACATATCTGCAAATACAAAATGCCAAAAATATCCATGACAATCGATCAAGCTACATATGTGAAATCCACCACTGCAGTGTACATATAAATAGACGTATATAAATCCATACGCAGATATTGAAACTATCATAAACGCGTGAAAGATCTGGCGAGAGTATTTTTGCGAATTGAAAAATCGCGTAGCACGACCGAACCTTGTAAAAAGTGGAAGGAGAGAAAGCAAGAGAGCGACTTCCCGTGATAAATGAACTGCGGGTCTGGCGTTCGGCGTGCGCCACTCGTGTTCGCATAACAAATGTACTTCCCCTTGTGCGGAGCTGCAAAAAATATTGCGAGGCTAGGGGACTGAAGCGAAAAATCACTAAAAAATCTACATAACGTTAAAAAAAAGCGCGATAAGAAATTCGGAATGTGACATTTTAGGGTCCCGCGTACAGTCGAAGCTTTTTTGCGGGAGCCACTTTTTTTGTCAATTGCACCGACGGTTTTTCGAACAAAACATCGTTTACATCGGGTTTCTCATTTCCCCGACGTTTTTGCCCTCTCGTATGACTTCCCTCTCGAGAAATACGAAACTTCAAACAAATGATGCGTGCGGAACAATTTGTCTATGCATTTTACACAAACGCGGAACAAAGCGTGTGCATTTGTATAATGTAGAGGTATGGACGTATGTACGCAGGAGAATTGAACCCGACAAAAATATTTAAAAATAACTTTAATTCCTGGAATTTCCAGCATCGGGAAAATATTATACGGCTTCCCTGTTTCTCTCTTTCTTACTCTGGGTCATTGATTCGTGGATCAAAAAAAAATTCGCCTCTACATGTTTCGGAAACTCTCTTTGATTTTCCCTCACATGCCCCGAGGCCGCGATATTCTCAAGCCGTGGCTTGTCGAAGTTAAATTTAACCCGCTGTCACTCAAAAAACCACGACTAAGAGCCGCATGGCCGAACCGAAGTCAAACGAACGGAAACAAGGTGCCCTGTAAACATGAAACGCCTCCGCAATTCTTTCATGCAATCTATAGACTCATTCGCACGTCGATAATCATGCAAGAACCGTACCAGTTCGTATGTCATATATATATATATATATATATATATATATATATATATATATATATATGACATACGAACTGGTACGGTTCTTGCATGATTATATATGTATGTGTATATATATATATATATATATATATGTGTATCAAATTCCACGGCAATCGGATAGCAACGATTGTATACATAAATCTTGTATTTTTATCTCCATTTCTCTGCTTATACGTGCAGCAACTAGTGCTTTCGATGGGCTATTTTTTGTTATCCCCTCACGTTTAATTAAGCCCGAAAATTATGGACACCACGCACGGTATTATTGCTCGTAATTATGCCGAATAAATCAAATAAACACCGTGGTGTAGTGGGTACTCATCGGACATGAGTATATTATCTTTTGCGCATTATGTGCTCGTAAACTAATAACCGTGTAGAGACAAAAAAAGATTTAAAAAAAGAACTAGGAAAAAGGGATAAAAAAGGACTAGGAAAATAGTGATAGAAGGACTATGAAAAAAGAGATAAAAAAGATCTAGGAACAAAATAAAGACGAAAAAGAACTGGGTAAAAACTGAAATAAAAAAGGACTGGGCAAGCACCGCCGGTAGGTGGACCCGAATGCATTTCATTGTGGCTCCGCCAGATTGATCTGATACCAGTAATCAAATGGCCCACGTAAGCACCGCGCTAATTTTTGACACAGAACTTTTTATCGATACTGCGTTTGAATAGGCGAGTGAATGAGCAGCGATTGTATTTTCGCAGTGCAGTTGAAAACGAATCCAGAATTTCACTTTGTTCCGAATGTTCCATTCGTTTTTTACAATCAGATTTACAGGCAGATCACGGGGACGTGTAAATAATTGCAACCCAGGGATTACAGTGGCGAAAATTATGAAGAGAGGCACCTATCCC
The DNA here is from genome assembly GCA_964007375.1 of Ophion obscuratus. NCBI lineage: Eukaryota > Metazoa > Arthropoda > Insecta > Hymenoptera > Ichneumonidae > Ophion > Ophion obscuratus. Next base: position 51,012,783 of record OZ023319.1, read on the forward strand.
TTGTACAATTAATTAATTTGGAATGCGTTTCGTGTATATATGTATGCAAAGATCCAATGCATACACGTTACACTAACACAATGTCGAAATCACGCGCTAAAAGACTCGACGACAGTCAAAAATTAACTACCTTGCTCTCAAAAGCGGATACTTTGCCGTGAAAGGTCATCAGCTCTCGTAAAGAAGTCGGACACATCACCGGTGACGGAGAGAAAAGAGAGACGAGAAGTCTCTCGGAAAGAGCTAAGGGGAGAGGGTGTGTGTGTGTGTGTGTGTGTGTGTGTGTGTGTGTGTGTGTGTGTGTGTGTGTGTGTGTGTGTGTGTGTGTGTGTGTGTGTGTGTGTGTGTGTGTGTGTGTGTGTGGGTGTGTGTGTGTGTGTGTGTGTGTGTGTGTGTGTGTGTGTGTGTGTGTGTGTGTGTGTGTGTGTGTGTGTGTGTGTGAGAGAGAGAGAGAGAGAGTCCGAACGGAAAGGAGGGATAATTCGAATTGAAGTACAGCTAAGTACGTAGATAATTACATCTGAATGCTAATTAATGTCCCTCGGTATGTCCTGTAGGTATTTTTTTGTACATGTTATACCTATACACACTCGCCGCTTCCACACGGAAAAGTTTTGTTCCTGGAGGGAATCCCTCTCCGATTTACCCTTGTTTCACTCCTAACAATTTTTCGAAGTCGGAAAACCTTCCGACTCTATACAACTTTTAATTACTGCTTAATAATGGAAAGACAGAAAAATCGTGGCTCATTGCATTCTCCAAAACAATACGAACGCGTCGAGTGACGTTGGCACTTTGTATTTTCGCGAGAAGGCCGACTTCAAAAACGTCAACTTGGCTTGGACGTTTCCTCTAAGAAACGGTGAGCGACAAATTTCTCATTGTTTTCACTAATGATGGTGACTTTCGTAATATGGAATATATAGTAGTGTGGAATGGTATATATTCGTAATATGGAATGTATTCGTAGTGCGTATATATAGTAAGAAAATAAATATTTTATCCACCTTGTCCAAAGGGAGTTGAGAAAGTGTTAGGGATTGGGTACAATGTTATATAAATCTCCTTAAGAGGTTAGGCCACAGTAACGGGTATAAAATCATGTGCGAATTTAACAATTTTTTTCGTATGAAAAAGTGATTCACTCATCAAATTAATTACACATCTATTTAGTATGGATATCAACCTGTTAGAAAATATATCGATTTTTTTTCGATGTACAAAATGACCGGCTCCTAATATTTTCTTTTGTTATCTTTTTCTTTTAGGCGCTGTGCGGCGTGACATTTAGCATCCACAATTTTGTGCCTAGAACAAAAAACAAAAGTTCTCGTCAATCTACATTAGAATACCTAGAGAAGTACGTACGGAATTTGAAATGTATTGTTTTATTCAAAACTTGTACGTATTTGAACTTGAATATGAATTGAACTTAAATTTTCAGTGAAAAATTTCGTATAAAACTGCTCATAAAATGAAAAGTTTTCGATTAATCAGAAATTCCGTATGTACTTGTCTGCGAAATGCAATTAGGAACATATTTTTTAAATTTGAAGTAAATCGAGTGAAAATTGTTGAAGTTATTTGTCACGCCAATTGGAAAAAAGCTGTATTGAGAAAAACGCGTTTACAGTTTTACATATGCCTCTGGCCGTGTCAGAGGTAGGCTTACGTTATACGCTCAAAGTCGGTAAAAAAAAACATTTGTGTGCTATAAATCGAATAGTAACTTATTCTTATCATGATAAAGCACCGTTTTAGCGGAAAAAAAATATTTTTTGAAAATTCTACTGTGGCCTTACCCCGTAAGGGAGAAGGTACCTTTGCGAGGAAAACATTTTCCAATTTTCATGATTTTTTTTTTAAGGAAAGATATTTTCACAATTTTTTTAGAAATAGGATGTGTTTATTATATATCTTTAAAAGTGACGGAGGAATGGCCCTGTCTTCGAGACTGCATTTTTAAAATTGGCGTAACAAATAGTTGGAAAACCAAACGACCGATTCTGATGAAATTTGCCATAAATATTTCTAACTGTCTAAAGTGCCATAAATATTTCTAACTGTCTAAATATTTCTAACTGTCTAATTTCTTTGCCATAAATATTTCTAACTATCTTACTGTCTAAAACATGACCCTAAATGTGTTGGAAAAAGTGAAAAAAAAAAACGCATATTTTTATCGCCAAATGTAACCATTTTTTCGGAAAATTCAATCTTTTAGTTTCAAAGCGTACCATTTCAACGATTTTTAACATTTCTCACTTTTTCTTGATTTATATTCTGCGTATCAGCGTTAATGAAAAAAAAAACTTTGTTGGTTTCTTTTCTTCAAATTAATTCCGCAACCCGTTTAGACAGCGCCATACCTCTGCTATTTTTAAAGATTAATCGAAAAAATACCATGTAACAGCCAAAAGTAGTAATAAAATGTAGCCAAAGTCTCAAAAAAGGTGAAAATATGTTTCCTTTAAAAAAATCCTGATAATCAGCATTTGTTTCCTCGCCTAATGGTATCTCCGCCTAAAGGGGAATAACGCTTAATTCTATTCTGAATTGACCTAAATACAGATCTCTGTCTGATTATAAGATTTCTTAACTTTGATCTCTCGTGTAATTACGACTTTCGCATTAAAAGAAACACAGTGTATGTGTGTGCGCGCATATAAAGATATATAACGATATGTATTCATTCTGTCCATATATATCTCCTCAAAGCGCAACGCAAGAAGAACCGCACAGGTGCAATGAGGCGTAGATGCAAAACACGTGCCTCCTCGGAGTTATGTCCTATAGTGAGACATATATAGCATCATAGTATAATACGTATGCACGCGTTTCGCGTTCCTCCCTGCTGCCGAATCGTCCCAAGCTTTTGGCATACTGACAATTCCGTGCGGTACAGAACTCTACTAGAGAACAACACTTTACGAGCTTGATCCACGCTAAACACACGCACGCGTTCCCGAGCCCCGTGACTTCGAGTACGGGAATCTCGCGCGCGCCAGTATAGTTCGTTTTATTTTTATGTTCCTCCAACTTTCCCTCCCCCCGCCCTCCCTCACTCACTCTCTCTCTCTTTAGCTTCCTTTGTATTACTTTGTGTGAATTTGTAAAGTTTCTATGACTTCTCATTAATACTTACTTTTACGTTTTTGTGCCACGACGTGGACTGAGCAATTTCGATTTTACATAATTTTGCAAGATTCATTCTGCTATTCTTTAATCGAATACGATGAGTATGATTTTTTAAAATATTTTTTCGTTATTCCTTTGTCATGGTTAATATCTTTTATTTTGTTTTATCCATTTTCATTTTATTAAATGTAAAGATGAAGAGAGCAGAAATTTAAATTGAAATTCATTATTCGAAATTTTGCCCAACATAATTTATGTAGGTCATAACATATAAATATATATCTATATATACACAGTACCGGTCAAAAGTTTTCGATTACTTTCGATAATTGCAAAATTTTCTATCAGTTTGGATAATTGCATGATTATCTTAGAATAATATAATTCATTTGATTTCTTATCCTGCAGAGATACTATATATCTCCATAAAATGAATTATTTATTCTAGTATCATTTTACAATTATCCAAAGTGATCGAAAACTTTTGACGGGTGCTGAATATTAATCAATCCATCAATCAATCTTACGGTCTCTGTTTTCCCATGATTCCCTCAATTCAACGCAATTTTCTCGTTAATAAATGGAGTCGTTTCCAAATTAAATTGTAGGTATGTTTATCGAATAAATTATTAATTCAAATGAGAAGGAAATTAGGAATACGTGGGGCGATCGTAATTGGTATTAAATGGGGATAACTTACGGGTATAGTTATGATAATTAAAACCGTGTTCGAAGTATCGAAAACATGCTCACAGCCATCGGACACCAACCAGAATCTATCGCTCCCTTTATTCCGTGATGGTATTTGAATTTAAAAATCTGTCTGGCTCTCTCTTTCTCACTGTCTGTTTTCAATAACAATATCCTCATTATTGCCTTCATTTTAAGTGATGTTCAGATTATACAATGAAGTAACACAAAATCACATGTAGATATGTTTTCGAAACAAATGGATCATTAAAATGCGAACGAAATGATGAATACGTGGAGCAATCGTAATTAACATTGAATAAAAAAAGAAAATTACTAGCATATTTATGGCGATTAAAATTGCATTTAGATTATCCAGAATATGTTTACAGCGGTGCGGAAAAAAAACTAGAACTTATAACACTCTTTCTACCATAATGTGTATTGAATTAAAAAATCGTGTCAATACATTCTCGAAACATGACAATTGCTCTTGGCAATAACATTTTTGTGACTGGACGGATTTCATTACGCGCCAAAGACGAGCCCGAATAAACGCTCTTTTATTAAAATTGAAACGGCATGAAAAAAAAGAGGTCATTTTTTCATCGAGCTTCGCGAATATCTGCGCGTGGTATTTTATTTCTGTCCGGGGTAGTGAGCCTTTGTGACGGCAGTTTTTAATGAACTTTAACAGAGCAACGAATGCCGCTCTACATTTGTATCTTTTCAATATATTTCACATGTAGGTTGGGTGTCTATGAGTGAACGTATGCGCGTGGGTCAGGTATAAAGAGGATGCAGGATGACGCTTGGTGCAGAACGATCACGGTAGAGAGAGAGGGAGGGAGAGAGAGAGAGAGAGCGAGAGAGAGAGAGAGAGAGAGAGAGAGAGAGAGAGAGAGAGAGAGAGATGGACAGAGGATTCAAGGATGCAAACAGCACCCTATGAGGAAAGGAAATGCAGTGATCACTCTGTGACCTCGATATACACGAAGCCACCGTCGATTTTTCCTAACCCAAGAGACCTTTTGTCTTTGTTCCACACCCACACTGCATGCACATAATTACGAAAGTTAATTAACTTTTGCAGAAGATGGAAAAAAGCACAGTGGAAGAGAAAGAGAGAAAGGGCGGGAGAGTCCGTAAGAAAATCATGTGCAGTGACAGAATGTCAGATTAAAACGTCCGCCCTTCGCTACGAGTCGGTTCCCAACGAATTAAAGTATCACTGTCCCAACCTGATTCTACGAAACGTCGCTGGACCTCCCGTATGGCCGCACAGCACGGGACTACTGAAACGGACACAACTGGAAGATGAGCCAGAAAGAAGAACGGAATGAGCTGGAAAAAGTCCTTCAGCGCCGGAAAAACTATGACCCTTGTTACGAATGGCATAAAAAATGTCCAACCCAGCATGATTCATCGGAATAATTAGTTACTTTCGCAACTATTCCACTTGTCTGGGTCAAATGTTTCGATTTTTGTTTCTGCAACTCGGGAATAAATAATACTACATTATAGGGGACAAAATGTTAATCCACTTGTCTGGGTCAAATGTTTCGATTTTTGTTTCTGCAACTCGGGAATAAATAATACTACATTATAGGGGACAAAATGTTAAAAAGCGCTATTGGATAGATGTTAGATTGTTAAGTTTTGAAGATGAATTGAACGGGTTAGGGGGAGGGGGATCCCTTTAGCCGAGTAAAAAATTGGCTGAATTTCATAATTTTTTTTAAGCCGAGATTTCTTCACAATTTTTGAGACTGAGGATATTACTACTTTTTGGCTGTTACATGGTATAGCTAAAATATCATTGACCGATTCTGATGAAATTTGATAAAAATCTTCCCAGCCTTATCGTTTAAAACATGATCGTAAATGTTTTTGAAAATTAAGAAAAGAAGTATTGTTTCTTGCTAAACCATTTTTTTCGGAAAATTGAATCTTTTTGTTTTGAAGTGTACCATTTCATCGATTCTTAACATTTCTCACTTTCTCTTGCTTCATATTCTACGTGTGAGCATTAAGGGGAGATATACACCTAGGAGCCGGAAAAAAGGTTATTTTTGTGATTTTTTTCAAGGAAAACTATTTGGAATTTCGGGTTGGTGTTTTAATTATCCAAAAGTATATACATTCAAAAATATGTTTAATTTTCTTTATTCAAAAATATCAAAAATATACAAGGATATTTTGTGATCCTTGGAGCGTCGTAAAAAAATCTGCGTATACGGTACCCACTGGCGTTTCTTCAAAAATCATCTGAAAAAAAAGCCAAAAAGATTATTAAATTAGATACTATAATCTAGTACTTGTCATAGCCGATTTTGAAAATATCGATTTATGACAAAATGGCGGCCGTTTGAACATAGTGATTTTTTTGCCAAAAATTAGTTATTATTTTGCCTATAAAACGAAGCCTAAGTAACGGAAAAAAAATCCTATGACAAGTACTAGATAATGGTGTATAGAATAATCACAAACAACCTCAAGACAATCGGTTCATTGGTTTTCGAGAAATTTTTGGTACCGATTTGAAAAACGTGGTTTTGAGAAAAACGCGTTTGAAAATTTGGGAACGAATAAATCATGAAATTTGTCTACTTACATGGAATCATCGATATCAGGCCCATAGTGTAGGTCTTCTACGGTCGACGGAATGTTCATAGCTTTTAAATCCTCGACCTTAACCATCTAGGTGTAAATCTCTCCTTAACGAAAGAAAAATCTTCGTTGGTTTTCGTCCAGATCAAACGCGCCGACGCTGCGTGTCACGCCGTCTGACAACATCCACCGCAATCCGTTTAGAAGACTGCGCCATATCTCCACCATATTTGAAGCTTAATTTTAAAAATATATATCATGTAACAGCCAAAAGTAGTAATAAAAAATACCCTAGGCATCCGAAATGGTGAAGAAATCTTTACTTAAAAAAATTATGAAAATCAGCCATTTTTTCTCGCCTAAAGGACCCCCCCCCCCTCAAGTGGTTGAGAAGAATTTTCACCCAGCAAATTTTGCAATTCGACATCTTCAACTTTTTTCGCCTGACCTGGTAATTGCTTTGTCACAAGGATTGCAATCGCCACTTTCGAATCGACGAAATCAATCTCTACGCAAAGTTCCAGGTGGTGCGGACTCCCCATAAGTCTGTAAGCAATCGGTATGAAACTACAAATCGGAAAAACAACTTGTCACGGTCCACTTTGAAGCTACCCGTTTGAGACACCTGTCCCAACTAAATATGGCGTCTTTTGGCTGGAAGTTAGGGACCAAGGAGACTATAGGGAAGGAGTCTTATCTTCGTATTTTGGCGTGTCCGTAAAAGCGTCCTGAAACAAGGTTCCGCGTAAGCGGCGCTGCGGAAGCTAGCAACCATGTGCTTTATACACGCGTATGTTTTGCGCAACGTTGTTATCAGCTGTCTGTGTTGTTATTCGCTGTCACATAAGCTGGCAATTCTAATTTTCTTAACCTTAATTCATTTGATAAATACATCTCATATAGCTGTAGTAGCGCCTTGAGATGTTTCTATATTTAAGTCGTAGTGCAATTACCCATCTAATTACGAAAAAGGACCTAAAAATGGCATACCAATTTATATCCAACGTAAATATAAATTACCTTCAAATGTAGTCAGATGGCCAAGATTATAGTGTGTAAAGTATGTACTAAATGTCAGCGTCTGTGACATGCGAGTGTAAATTGCAGCCTCACATTCTCGTACCACTGCGTCAAGTGTAGTGCTTCACACGAACCCGGAAAATGCTCTTGAATTAACTCATCAGACCAACAGCTTCTCCGCTGGGCAAATTGCAATAACCCAGATAACTCAGTGAACTATAAGTGATTCCTATACTACAAGTTCATATACAAAAACGCTAAAAAAGTGAGAAAGACAACGACAGCTGAAAAGTGAGAAAGACAACGACAACGACAACGACAAAGTGAGAAAGACAATGACAGCTCATCGAAAGAATTGAAGCGATACACGCGAAATTCACACCGGACATATCCTATGCACAAGTTATGGCACCACCCGCAGCGGCAGTAACAACACAGAGATTCGCTACGCAGTAGCGAGCATCATCCGCAGCATCACAAGACTCACCGCTACTTTGAGCAATCATCTTACATTTTATATTTATTTTAATAATATCAAGACTCAAAGATGCCGATAACAACAGCCCAAAGTCTACAATCTAAATAACACTAAGATGTATTTGTTACGGTTGATTTTACGCACAACATCCAAACGCTGGTACATCCACATATAGCACCGCACGAGGTACTGGTTTCGATTCTCGTCTCGTAAATTTTTTTTTAACTGCAATCATTTGTTTATTTTAAATGATTTTCTATGTTCTTTATCGGTAAATACTTCCTCGTCCGATACTCTTTCAAAGTCGCCGTCGCAAGCAAACAATTTTAGTGTACGATAGTTGTTTTTTTGACAAGCGTTAACAATTAGCCACGATAATAGTCAGGTTCACCGTGTGCGCTGGCTGTATTACTATATTTGTGGTACACGAACGACGCCTACAGGCCATATTTAACACCATGTTTCAGGACGAATTTTCGGACATTTCTTATACCGTCTCCCCAGACAAAGATTGGACTCCTTCCCTATAGTGTCCTTCTTAGTGACACAGAGTCACCCAGGCCCTTGACACAGAGCAGTTTCAGTGAACCACGAAATGTCGCCCGCCGCTAAAGGCGCTAGGAGTCATGTGCCCGGCCCGGTCGCGCGCACGTAGGCATATTGCGTTATTTAATGGCAATAATAGTTATAATAACACACCTAGTACACTAAATAACTTTAATATGTTTTGATAACATAACCTCCAAATAATGCGAGATGCGAATAAATGCAAATGGATGGATGCGACGGTGCGAACGATATGCTCTACGACCGATTTATATATATATATTGTGACGTGATTTTTTAAGACACGTCACAGAAAGGCTACCGATGATCAAGATGTGCTCTCGATGCCCGGGTTGCGACCCATCCGTTTATGTTAAGGGTCTTTTCTCTAGCATGTTTGTCTCGTTACGTTGAGGTTTTGGGTTGTGTTTTCGTTTTGGTTAGGTTGGCGTGCGGAACTCGGTCGAGCGGCGTGTAGCTTGACGTACTGAGCAATCCCGACCGAGGGATGCACCCAGTGAGGCCTCTCGGGGAATCGGTGCACGCCCGGCTGAAACGCCGGCGCCCCACCGTAGTGGTGCATCGTGCTGGAGAGTGGGCCGTTTGGGTTACGGGCGGAGGCTGGAGGCCTCCGCGCCGCGCTTCTGGAGAGAAGCTTTGCCCGCTTTCGCGCGGTGACCCGGGGATGCGATTCCCGAGAGCCTCCATGTTACCGATGAGAAAAGGTCCCGATTTGTTACCGTTCCGTTTTCGGGGTAACTCGGGCAGAAAATATAGATTCCGAAAGGAATATTCTAGCAGAATATTCCAGCTCCCGAAATAATATTTCAGCTCTCGATATGTGTGTTGACATTTTTTCTGTTAACGCGCTCTGTCTCGCTCTCGCATAATCCCTCGCACGCCGGCCTTGGTCGCGCGAGGTACAGAGTTGCTAACGAATCTTAGCGTGAGACGGTTGTCTCCAAAATCGCGATCGCTCCCGATTTTCCGGCTATCGTAACAGAGTTGCTACCGAACTTTCGCGTGAGACGGTTGTCTCCAAGATCATGATCGCTCCCGATTTTGAGAGGTATCGTGAAAGAGTCGTCGATCAGACGCCGCGATGGAGAGACGTGTCGTGTCTCTCTCGCGCTCTCGTTCTCGCGTAAGAGGCACGTCGTCGTGCTCTCTCGCTCCCGTGCGTATGTTGTTCCGTGTGCATTTCGCGTTCGCGTCAAGTTCGTCTACGTGTAAGGTTCCCGGGTGGTTAATCCACCGGCTCCCGCACAATAAAATAAAACCATTGTTTTATTTTATTAGTGACGTTACCGTCATCGCGGAAGTGTCAGATCCCGTGATCGCTCACGCTACTCCCCAGTGAATCCCGACCCCTCTACCACAACCCACAGCCTGAGCGGCCGTGCAATACCGCATCCGTCCTCCCTCGTGCAAGTGCATCCAGGTTAGTCCGGTTATACGATTCCGGCGATACAAAAATCGAGGAGGCCTCCAGACTCCGAACCCGGTTAGGATTCCGGGATACCAAAAATCAAGGAGAGCTCCAGTCTCCGCTTGGTGGGTCGGGTTGGATCCCCCTGACCCCAGTTTAGTCCGGTTGAGACATCCGGCGATAAAAAGTCTCTGGCGCCCCGGGTACTGCGGATGCACGCGCGCGGGGTGGACGGCCGGAGGTGACGGTTTCTCGCACCAGATCCCGATTGTGAGTTCTCGTTGAGTTCTCGTTTCCGTTACCGTGGTTAGAGAAAATATCCCCCGTCACAATATATATATATATATATATATCACGATAAGGGAGTAAATTAATGTAAACCTTGATGTCCCAACTAATAAACGAACATTTATTCAGATTTCTTTCACCTCACAGTACAAGTAAGTTTTGAATCGCCCTGTATCGTGGTTTCGCGCGCTCGGCGGGTTTGGCTGTCCCGGCTATTGCGTACCGAGGAGACGGGGCTTACAACAACTCGAACATTCGTGAGCCTCCGTTGCCCAGGGTAACGAGTACGTCCCTTTTTATGATGACCGCCGTTTCGTGTATATACATCGTTGAATTGTGTGAATCTCACATTCTTTTCGAAATTTTAAATACTCCTATTGTCGCGTCTCCTTGCGTGAGTGTGTGTGTAGCACGATCTTCGCGATTTCACCGGTTCGGCCTTGCTCGGCCACTTTGTTGTTGTTCTTTCTCTCTTGCTCCCATTACATGTTTTTATCTGTCCTTCCAGCTGGCTGTCAGATTTAATATTTTGACGTTTATTCACGCGGGATTTGTCTCGAATTTCGTGATTCTATGCTTTCTCCTTTAATTCATCCAATTTCTCTTTTTAACATCTATGAGATTATTGATTTCATCTTTTTTCCTGATTGTCGCACTTTTTCTTATCGGATGTTGCTAATTCTTCCCTTCCTGTACTTGCGCCTCTCTGCTACTTTCCTTGTTCAGTCACTTTTCTTGCCTTTCGGGCTCGGACATGCGCTTATTTCGGTACTTATGGCAAATTCCACGTCCCATAGTCGTGAAAGACAAGCATCTCCGCTCGAGATTCGTGCGAAAATCGTTTAAAAGGATACCCAAATTTTCTCTTTTATTATTCCGGCTCCTTTCCTAAACGGTCACTTTCCCCGCTGCATCAGTGGGTACTTGCATCCGGTACTAAGGCCCTCCTAATAAGAGAGATTCCCTAATTTATTTGGCTCAGTTGCGCCGTCCTGTGCAATGCTTTCCCTATCGATCCCTCTATTCCCTGTTCGATCCCTGTTCGATCTTTTCCACGCTCAAAAAGCCTGTACCACTATCTCATTTCGGTACTCACTCTGAAGCTGACTGAAAACAAGTAGGCCTTTCCTCCCTCGAGGTGGCCCTTATATACCCCTGGTTCCGCGCTCTTTTCTTCCCCCTCCCCAGCATCCTTTGTTGAGACGGAATGACACCTCATCGCGGTCGGTATGGTAGAGCAATTATAGATACCCAAAAATCTCTGAAACGGCTCTTCAGATCCCGTCGAAACTTTGCCAAACGACGTCAAATAGATAGATGAACAGCTGTCTGCCCCTCAAATTTTCTGAATTTGAAAAAAAAGTCGATTGATTTATCATAAGGGAATCTACGTTTTTTTTTCTTCTCAAATTCAGAAAATTTGAAGGGCAGACAGCTGTTCGTCAGTCTGTTTGACGTCGTTTGGCAAAGTTTCGACGGGATCTGAAAAGCCGTTTCAGAGATTACCGACCGCGATGAGGTGTCATTCCGTCTTAAATAAACTTTCCTTGCTTTTTATTCGACCTTTCGTTTCTTTTTGTCTCTTTATTTCCCTTTTCCGGGGGATGGCGCCACTGGGCCCTTTTCTCGGTTTATTCCTGTATCGAATATCACCTGGAGGTAGTGACAGCTTATCAACATTGTTGTCTTCGAATAAGTGGTGGGGGGGATCTGCGCCTGAGACGGACCTATCCGTCTCAATTTACACACACACACACGCGCGCGCGCACGCACACATACGCACACACACACACACACACATATATATTGTAATGAGGTCCTCTACTTTTTCCTTTGTCGTTCTTCTCCCTATTTTCTTCCCACGATCCTTACTGCTGATGCATCTGTGCAAGTGGCCCTGAACTAAATTTATAGCATCCGTCTATCTACATTTGGGATATCATTCCCACGCACGGCTTTCCAAATTCTTAGAAAACCTATAACGAAAGCCCTCCTTGATGCGTCTCGATCTTCGTGAGCGGCGCTTCATTATAATTTATATCCTCCGGCCAGCTGCATTAGAAATGCCGTAACTTTCCACTCCCTAATATGGTTTTTCAAGTTCTCGAGAAACGGATATCGAAGAAAATGCAGGGCCAACGTTCCTAACGTCACGTATGCCCTTCGTCCCACCATCTTGATTTTCCCACACTCCATCCCTATAAGTTACCTCCGTTCTAAGCTAAAATAGTCAGTAAGTCTCCGAATACTGTATGACGCCGAATCTCTGTCCGTCAGTTATTTGAATAAACTCGTCTCAAGTGGCTCAATCCGTGTTAACCGAGTTATTCCGTCCTACAACTGATTTCTGGAGCGAGTCAATCACTCCTACCCTCCAAAATTATATTAAAAGTGTTTATCCCGACATCACAATTGGTGCTAAGTGTGAGGCGTGCTGACTAATCTACGCTGGAAACATAGGACCGATTGACGACACTCCGAGTCTACGAGGGACGACGTTTTGAACTGGATCCACGAAAGGAATCGGTGAGTAAAGATTCATTTACTCGTTATCGCGAACCGCAAATTATAACCACCGATTCCGAAACTGACTCAGTAGATCAAACCGAAATGTCGTTGTCTGACGTAAACGCAGCCATCAAAACGGCGTTCAGCGGAATAAAAAACTCAGATTCACAAACCGAAACGGAAGAGATCGCCACGAGCATTACGCGTGCATTACCTGAAGATTCTTTTGAAGAGCTAACACCGAAGGAAGCTCTAGAACTAAACCGTGAATTCGATGGTAAATCTTTGGGGGTCGAAACTTTCATTACGTCAATTGAAGATGTAAGATCACAAGTGAGCCGATCAGATTACCTTCGTCAATTAATAATCACAACAAAAATATTATCGGAGACGCGGCTAGAGAAATTCAAGAGTACGAGACAAACACGTACGAACAGCTCTATGAATGCTTATGGATCCTCTTCGGAACCTAGCAACCGGTCATCGTTTGGAGAGACAAAAGATCGCTAATGTTTAAACAAAAAACCGAAAGTGTTTCGCGATTTACGAATAGATTTTTAGAAGTACAAAATCAGCTCCCTTCCGTATTAGCTAATTCAACTGTAGATGAAACACAAAGATGATTTCTTTTGGAGTACGAACGCCAACAAGTGCTCGACCAATATCTGTTAGGGTTAAAAAAAGAGATTTCGACTGAAGTACGGGTTCAAAAACCGGAGAACATTCGAATGGCAATAGCTCGGGCACAAGCGACAGAAGCCTATGACTACACAAGAGAGATGATGACGCGCAACATAAACATCACTGAAAAGAATACAGGTAGCTCAGAAACCCGCAAGCCGCCCCATCATAAATCTTTCGGGACTCCCTCAGCGTCACCGTTCTCTTCAATAACATGCTGATATTGCAATCGCATGGGTCACTCAGAACGTGACTGCCGTAAGAAAGCATACGACTCACAAAAACCCCAACAAGAACGTACCGCAACAATCGGGTTTTCACAACGGGCAGTCTCACAATTACCGACCAACGGGAACAACAGTCAATTACATACCGGAAGGAGAAGCCATCACTACGACACAAGAAAGATCCCCCGAGTCAATTCCATCGAATCCGCTAAACGAGTCATCAAACTTCCCACACGAACAGCTAGCAGAATAGGCTGTTTTCTTCTCGATACCGGATCAGCCATAAATCTAATTAACATCAACATTTTAACGGAAGAATCGCAGATAAATCGGAACATTAAAACACCGTTCTCCATGGGCAATGAACATCATGAATCCTTATTTGCTGCTAAACAAGATTTTCAAGGAAAGAGTCACATCTTCCACGTCATTCCAAATGGCTTTTCCTTGGAAGAAGACGGATTGATTGGTATTCTATTTATGGAAAAGTATCAGGTAAATATCGGTATCGGAAGAGAAATTTATTTAATGTTCGATGACAAGCGTTACTTTATTAAAATTCGCACGATGTCGAAAATGGAGCAGCCGTCACAGACGAAGATAACCCAAAAGGCGTAGTACCTTGCGTTTTCGAAGCCAAGGACTACGAAGCCCGAGTACCAGTTATAAATGACTCGGAAGAACCTATAACGGTTACAATTGACCAGCTGCACGGTACCCCTATTAAGGAAATCGCCTGTCTACCGAAGGAGGAGCGCCAAGACGCAACGAAGGATGCAGCCCGGGTCAACGCTATTAGAAGTACGAATTCCGCCGAACGCATCCTATCGTTGAAGGAAAACATTCGACTCGAACACATCTCACCAGATCAAGCAGAAAAGGTCTGGGATATCATCGGCAGTTTTCCAGATTTATTTGCTTTACCTAGAGACCCACTGCCAGTTCCAAAGACAGCATAGCATCGCATTATCACACCTGTGAACACGAAACAGTACAGGTACCCACCAGTTACAAGGAAGAGATCGACAGGCCGGTAAACGAAATGCTGGAAAAGAAGTTAATCGAGCCGAGTGACTCGCCGTACAATTCACCAATCTGAGTTTTACCGAAGAAGTCGGATGCATCAGGGAAACAGAAATGGAGGATTGTGATTGATTTTCGAAAAAACTACCCACGATGCTTATCCTCTCCGATGCATCGACGAAATATTGCATCAATTGGGTCGAGCGAAATATTTCTCCGCATTCGATCTGGCTTCAGGATTCCACCAAATCCCGATGAATGAGCAAGACAAACATGAAACGGCGTTCTCCACACAATCAGGCCACTACCATTACAACAGGAGGCAGTTTGGGTTAAAGAACGAGCCTGCAACGTTCCAACGCATGATGAATAACGCGTTGCGAGGGCTAATCGGAAGCACATGCTTTGCATATCTGGACGACATAATAATCTGTGGACAAACACTTGACGAACATAATAAAAAATTAATTGACGTATTGACTCGTCTTCGCGAATCAGATTTAAAATTACAGTCCGATAAGTGCGAATTTCTACGACCTGAACTAGAATTTTTGGGACACGTAATTTCGTAGGAAGGAATATAATCAAATCTGAAGAAAACTGAAGCAGTGCAGAACTTTCCTAGGCCAAACAATCAAAAACAAATTAAGTAATTCCTAGAACTGGCTGGGTATTACCAGAAGTTTATTAAGGATTTTAGCAAGATCGCTAAACCGCTTACGGAACTTTTGAAAAAAGAAACAGCATGGTCATGGACAGACAAGCAAGAGCAATCGCTCAATTTACTTCGAACAGCATTGACAACATCGCCAGTTCTACAATATCCTGACTTCAAGGAATCTTTCACCCTCACCACCGACGCTAGCAACCATGCGATAGGCGCCGTGCTATCTCAAGAATCCCTGGGAAAGGATCGCCGCGCTGCCTACGCATCACGCACTTTCAACAAGGCAGAACAACGCTACTGCACGACTGAGAAAGAAATGTTGGCAATAGTCTGGGCCGTAAAACACTTTCGACACTATTTGTATGGGAAGAAATTTCAAATCGTTACGGATCATTAGCCACTAATATCGATCCTCAAAACTTCAAACCCTCCAACAAATAGTCACTTGATGAGACTCAATCTAAAACTCGAGGAGTATGAATACGACGCAAATTATAAGAAAGGGACGTTAAATACTAACGCTGACGCATTATCACGGATTTACCCGGTAACTACGCGCCAAGCAAAACGCAATGACTTCCAAGATAAAGACTCAGAAAATCAAGAAGGAATGATCACCGAAGAAGTTGACGGCATAGAAGAACCTAGCAACCCAGTGGAAATGACTAATGATCGAGGGACAGAAAATGAAAATTTCCCTCTCTATATCGAATTTGAATTATCAAAGGAAATTCCGCAAGTTCCTCAAATCTTAGAAGAGATACCATTCAGGGATACACCGAGAATCAATATCACGGGTCAACCTGAAGACACTAAAGAAGAAATGCACCTTGATTTTTCAGCAGATGAAATTGAGTAGTATAACGCGTTAGTTGAAAAGCTATCAACGATCAATGACTAAACGAAGATTTTCCTAGGGTGCAAACATCTAAGGGAGAATCTAATTACGAAAATGAGAATTAAACAAATGATCTCATTTATTTTATTAAAGAGAATTGAACCACCGCTAGTCTACCTTTAGGACAGGGAACCCTGCGAGCCAGATACAGAAGAAGAAAGAATGGAGATCATAAAACAACAGTATGGGACAAACGCCACGAGGCATTTTGAAGTAACAAAAACTCTCGATCGTGTAAAGGCTGTTGCTACCTGGCCCAACCTACAAAGGGACATTGAAGACTACATCCGTAAATGCGACACGTGCCAGAGGATCAAGTTCGTGCGAACACAACCACGAGCAGAAGCAATAATCACGGATACACCGGAGAAGCCAAATGAAAAAATTGTCTTGGATCTTGTGGGGCCACTGCCTGAAACCTATGCGGGACACAAGTACATCCTCTCTATACAAGATTAGCTGATCACAGGAGGCCCAATCCACCGTATCAACATTGGTTAACGATTTCATCTGCATTCATGGAGCTCCAAAAATGATCTTAACCGATGGTGAACGAAACTTTATTAACCGGACGTTCAAACACCTGGAAAAACTCTTCAAAATTTCACACATGAAAACAACAACATTCCATCCTCAAAGAAATGGAAGCCTTGAAAGAGCACATGGTCCAATTAAAGAACAAATCAAAACATGGATCTACGACAATCAAGAAGATTGGGATAAAACATTGAAATTTGTTTCCATGGCTTACAGCACAGCGAAACATGAAGGAACATGATGAACGCCATTTGAAATGCAATTCGGGAGGAAATCTAACATCGCGAATAACTTTCCAGTTCAGCAGACCAACGTAACGACCGACCAATACTTCGAAGGACTGCGGGTTGATCATGAACGTATCGTGAAAAGAAGACGCAATAATTTAATCGCAGCTAAAGAACGCTACAAGGCAGTCCAGGATGCTCGCATACACCATCCCGTACCCATTTTTGCGAAGGGCGACGAAGTTCTTGTTGCTCAAAAGAAAACAAGACACCCCTCGATCCGAAGTGGGAAGGACCAGCCATTATTTTAGAACATTATTTTAGAACGTCAACTACGAGATATTGCTTAATAATAGAAGAAAAATAATCTCCGTTAACGAATTAAAACCTTATCATAGAATCTAATCAAAAATTCTGTGCAGGCGTTTTGTTGCTGTTACTTCTTCCTCTCCTTGTAACTTGTGTTACATCCAACGAAGTAAGGGTGGAACCACTCGAAGCACCATATATATATGGAAAACCTGGGAAGTGCCGTAATCTACCATCAAACCTGGACAGTAGTCAACTACGTCGACAACACCGAAATAAATCTACATCGGGATGAGCTGGATATGGCTTCAATATCCTTGTCAAGAATATGCAATGGAACCGACAAAAAAAGGACTTGCGCTGAATCAGCATCAATCGAAATCCTTCGACAAAGGTTAATTAGAATAGACTCAAGAAGATCTAGATTAATGAACATAATTGATTATAGACCCCGTCTCAAAAGAGGTGTTTCCAATTTTATCGGGGACATTAGTAAAATTTTGTTTAGAACTTTAGGGAATTCCGATGCCGAATATTATGACGATGAGATTGATAAACTTCATACTGATAATAAGAAACTGAGTACTTTAATTCAAAACCAAACGGCGATAGTTAAAGGCATGGCATCAACACTTTCCAAACACTTTTCCAACACTTTCCAAAAAAACTTGAGGTACAGGAGTTTTAGAGGACGCTGATTATAAATCTGAACGCAGAATTTGAAAAATCCAAAATGTCGGATCCAAGATGGCGGCTATAATACCCCAAAACAACCCCAAAACCCTCAAATACCTATTTTTATAAGAATATGCCCCAAAGTTTCTTCAATAATGATTTTTTTTAAAAGGTTTTTTTAGAATTTATTTACTAATATGAATAAATTGGTATAAACAATAAAACCTCTGCACATGAATGTTAAAGTTGTTTAAATCAAATAAAAACTATTTTTTAATCGGAAAAAAAACCTTTCGAAATAAGTGGTCCCGTACGGAACCACTGTGCTGCAAAGGGTTAATGAAATACTATTCGAATATTATTGGTATTTCAATGCAATATTCTACCTAACTATATAATTTCTGTATAATGAAAAGTTCGATAAATAAAAAGATTGAAGCGCTTTATGAAATTCGAGCTAAAATTAAATTGACGAATTTTAATTAATTCAATAAGTTAATTAGAAATTATTATTAGTAATATGATAAATATGTGTTTAACTTTTTCATCTCAAATTAAATCATTGAATTGCATAAATTGTAATTGTACAAAAATGTGAATTATCCAGAGCTCATCCGTAAAATTTTGTTCGAAAAGCGGTTGAGTAAAAGTATATTTACTAAGAAAATCTATTTTTTTCGTGTTTCCTACAATGTAGTCACGACAGGTATAAGAGAGGAACAATTCGCGTCTTTCGTTTGACCTCTGTCTATTCTTTCAATCGTATCAGTTTTATATTCAGTAAAGCCTAGCTCGTCGCCAAATGAACAACGATGCCTACGCACCGCGTGTTACGGAGCAATATTTTCTTAATTGGCGACGTTGATTCGCAAATTACTGGCAATAAGTGCCGAGTAAAATACAAATTTTCAAAGTGTTTTTTTCAACTTACATCAGCTAAACCTTCGTCAAAGTGCTACGTTAGTTGCCTTCGTCAAAGTGCTACGTTAGTTGCCAAAGAAGTTTGTGTTTTTGGGAAAAAGCCGGTATACCTGTGCATCCATTACACAAGTGTATTGTAAAGGTAGAAAATCTGTACAGCCATTTTCGATCTGTATAAAAAAATGCTGGTCAAAAGCATAATGAAGCCAAAGAATCAGATTTGAAAGAGCAAATAGCGTTGCTTTTTGATATCGCTGCATCATCTGTAAAGCTCCAAACAATCGATGAAAAAACTATGCAATTTTTGGAAAATCAAAGAAAACCAGAGAGATTTGGATTCATCGGCGATGTTGAATCTATTCACGACCGAAATATAACCGATGAAGAATAGGATTTTATTTTAGAAAAGCGTGAGAAAGCGAAGTACGAAAGAGAACACAGTACACTAGATAAGAGAAATTTTACTTGATGTAAAAAGGGCTCTAAATATATTATTAAAATTATTACTAGCTTGACTTGTGTTACAACAATTCTGTTTCGAAAATTTTAATTAACATGTCATTTATACATCCACCTAAAAAATTGAAATACTGTATTGTGTTGCTATAAAAAAATTCATGTTCAAAAAACGTGTAAAAAGTTTTTTGAAATTACAAAATATTTTTGAATGAACTGAAATGTTGTTTATCAGGATTCACTTTCCTACACATTTGAAAAATCAGTTAATCCAAAAAGATTCGAAATTTTCGTCAAACATTTTCGTCAAACTGTTGGGTCAAAACAGTGATTTTTTCGTAAGCCCCCAATCGTTAAAGTTTTTCGAAAGATTCCAAATCGATCATAGCTTTCTAGATAATGAAGTATCGGAGTGGCACTTCGATAAAAATTATCAGTTTGGCTTGTAAATTGTCAAAAAGTTCAGCGTCGTTAATGCTGTCGCAGAAAGAGGAATCAAGCTTATTACGAAGTACAATAATAGATTGACGTACAACGAGGAACAGAAACAATATATCGTTCAAATTGTTCGTGAATATCACAAAAAGTATCCGGATATCAATGGAAATACTTTGCTTCGACCGCTCCACTAATGAAAATTTACCTCGTCATTTTTTTTCGATTGTTTTTTCTACTCACAGATTTTTTTTCGATTAAATTGGATTTTTAATCGATTGTTCATTTAATAATTATATTGGATATCATGACGATTTATTTCAGTGCAATGAATTTATGCCTCGGATGCAATTCAAAGTTTAAATTTGATTCTAAGTCAATTTGTTACTTTTGATAGGAAAAAAACTTCGGCTGCATTTTTGGTTCTAATCGTCTAGTCTAGTCTAGTCTAGTCTAGTATAGTCTAATCTAGTTTAATTTAGGCTGAAAATGTTGAGTTGAAAATTGCATCACAATATCAATAATAATATTTCACAAAAAATGTTTAAAAATATGAAATCGAGGCTGTCTTCATAAAGAGTGAAATTGTGGAAATTATTACTGCATAAATCTGTAAAAATTATGTTTTGAACATCAAAATGTGTACAATATGTGTGCCTAGTTTTAGATTTTTTGCACCACTATTATGAGTTTAAGAAATAAATATGTTATATCTCAGCAAACTACATGTGTTTTGTCATTTAAAATTCAACTCCTTACAGGCACCATTAAAAAAAATTTAAACGCCTTCAAACTTTGCACAATTTTTTTTTAATATCTTGATTGTGTTTTTAAGCGCGGAATTCGAAAATTCAAGTTCGACCTAAATTGCGGTCACCCTAATATATATATATATATATATATATATATATATATATATATATGTTATATATATATTAGACTGATTCAAACAAAAAAAATTTTTCTGGATTCTCGTGCTATTGTTGGGCACTGATAAAACAAAATTTCTCTAAAAAGATGGGCGCGGTCACTCAATTTTTAGAGGTGGCTATCTCGACTTTTTTGTATTTGAATTTTTTTAACGAACGTATTGCATTTACACATAGTCATGGCTTCGGATTACGGATAAAAATCGGAAAAGTTTTGAGTTTGTTCTTTTACAAACATAACAGAGAAAAACTGACCATACGTCGAAGTGCACACGAAACGATGAAAGAAATTTTCGAACAATGGAAATGTGCTGAAATTCCAACGCGTCGATTGAGTAACGCAATCTTGAAATCAATAAAACTCCATCTAGTCTGGAAACAACTTTTAAAAAATCGAGTTAAAAAGAATTTGCCGTCACAAATATCGAAGGAGCGTAAATTTAAGAGAGATTTGGACAAACTGTTCAACGTTGCACATTTTCTTTCTGCCCAAAATGTTAACGAACTTGAGAATGGCTGGGAAGAAATGTAAATGAGTTTGAAGATAATATAAGCGTAGCATTTTGAAAATGTAAATATACGATTTATGAATAAAAGCTTATAATTTAATTTTTCGTAAAAAGTGCAAAATGTTAATGCGTATAAATAAATCTACATGAATAACGAGAGTAGTATAGACGCCATTATTGATCTACCTGGATTTGAATTGTGAATATTGCACCCTTTTCAAATTGTTAGAGTTTATTTTTGTTACGAAAAAGCTGCTGGATGTGATTTTTATCCGTAATCCGAAGCCATGACTATGCTTAAATGCAATACGTTCGTTAAAAAAATTCAAATACAAAAAAGTCGAGATAGCCACCTCTAAAAATTGAGTGACCGCGCCCATCTTTTTAGAGAAATTTTGTTTTATCAGTGCCCAACAATAGCACGAGAATCCAGAAGGAAAATTTTTTTTTGAATCAGTCTAATATATATATAACATATATTTATATATATATATATAACATTTATATATATATACATATATGTTATATATATATATCATTGATGTTCAAAACATAATTTTTACAGATTTTTGCAGTAATAATTTCCACAATTTGACGCTTTATGAAGACAGCCTCGATTTCATATTTTTTAACATTTTTCGTGAAATATTATTATTGATATTGTGATGCAATTTTCAACTCAACTAGAGCCTAAATTAAACTAGACTATATATACATATATATATTAGGTTGTGCGGAAAAATATCGATATTTTTTTTCGGTTGCATCCACTAAAAAAAGGTGAATTAAGGTAAAAAAAAGAAGAAACCTCGAAGGAGAGATCAAAAAAAAATTATTTCGAACGGCGCATTGCATTTGAATACTTTCCATAAGAATAACACAGGAAAATAGTGGTACTCCTGAACGTCGTAGTAAAACTCTTCAGAAAAAAATCTCACAAAAATGTCATTAAGATATTCTGATAGAGAATTGAATTCCCTACAAAAAAAGTTCCTACGAACAATTAGCTTAGAACAACCGTTCAAGTGGTATCGCTGTCTGAAATTGAATTGTTTATTTAAGCGACGCGCGCGCCATAGCACACGCTGCCACGGTGCGGCAGCATGCGGTAGCTGGTAGTGCAACATTACAAGCTTCACACTAGCGCCACGAACGGGAAACCGCGACATTTATCCCCCATTTTGGCCCCAAATCAAGATCTGTCACTGCTACAAAATTTCATTCGTTATTGCAAAGTGAATCCTGTAGTAGGGGAGGCTGCCTCGAAAAAATTAGCTAGCCACTTGTGGTACTTTAACGAGAAAATTGTTGCTTTGTCGTTTTTTGACAATGCTGTGCCGATAAGTGTGAAGGCAAAAATGGTACAAGCTCTGCAATCTCGAGAAAAATCCAAAAATCCTTCCGAGTGAGCAAGTGTTAAAAAAAAATGATTAGGAAATGGTGCTGAAAAACGACATAAACGTTTTCGTTACTCAAGAATCCTTATTTCTTTTCCAGCAATTCAATTTACCTCATGATTTTTCGAGAGTATTGAATGTTGGCCGTATATGAATATATATTGTTCTGAATATATATTCAATTATGGCCGGAAAATGCGACTTATTTGAGTTGCTTAGATTTTTTTAATCCAAAAGTCGTTAATAACGTAGCCGAACGTGGTGTCACTTTGGTAGAAGCATATAACGGTGCATTAACAAAAAACGAAGGCAGCTACAATATTTATTGTGTGTAATGCAGAATCATCGACGGAAGTACCCTAATTGCAACAAACAGACTCTTAAAAAAAGGAACGATGATTATCAAGCATTATAATGTAAAAACAAATTATTTTATCTTATTAAACCAAATTAATCGAATAAAACTTTTCGAAGCACGATCAATGATGGACGTCGTTTCTTTTATATTTCTTGTTGTACTTGATTCTTTTTTGTATCAGAGAAATATTTTGAGAACTATTCCATACAAATTGTATGTTAGAGCAGAATATTCTCTACAAAAAAAAAACCCAAAAAGTTTTTTCGTAAAGCGAAATATTCGATTTTTACAGCCTTTCGAATTTTTTTTTTCTATCTATTCAATTTCGAACAGCGATTCCACTTGAACGGTTGTTCTGAGCTAATTTTTCGTAAAAACTTTTTGTTGGACATTCGATTGTCCATGGGAATATGTTAATGACATCTTTGTGTG
Source organism: Ophion obscuratus (assembly GCA_964007375.1). Lineage (NCBI taxonomy): Eukaryota > Metazoa > Arthropoda > Insecta > Hymenoptera > Ichneumonidae > Ophion > Ophion obscuratus. The sequence continues at coordinate 51,036,171 of OZ023319.1, forward strand.
ATTTTTTCCTGACAAGTTGCACTACCACATTCAGAAATCCCAATATTTTCCTGGTTTATTCCTATGGAAAATATTGAAATGCATACGCAATTCGAAATAATTTTTTTTAGCTCTCCTTCGAGGATTCTTCATATTTTACCTTAATTCACCTTTTTTTGACGGATGCAACCGAAAAAAAAAGTATCGATTTTTTTCCGCACACCCTAATATATATATATATATATATATATATATATATATATATATATATATATATATATATATATATATATATATATATAGTCAACCAGGGCTACACAATATAGTTATACTCGAACGACAACGCTGGGGCCAGAGAGTGACCACTTTCTTACCATAGGAAAAGTCTGCAGTGTCAGGGGCATGGAGCCACCCTTCAAGGTGCTACGAGCGACATCTGTCGGTACTAAAGTACAAAACTCCAAGGAACACCGACAGCCAACCGGCGGGTTTTCAACGCAACCACCTAATATTTCGGCGTGGGCGTACACACGACGCACACGCATCTACACCTGAGTGCAAATAATGTTCTATACGTAGAAGTTTCAGGTACCACGGAAAACAGTTGATTTTATGCAATAGCCTCGTTTACATGACAAACCCGAGCCACGGCGGACGATACTCTTGCTTCTATGACTAACAAGCACGTAGACTCCCAAACGATACAGTTTTAGCGGTGTATATATGTATCCTGATGACACAGATTCGGTACGTCAAAGCAGCACAGGCTACTGCATATGCCTTTCGTCAAAAGTTGATGGCGTATGTATATACGCTCATGACCACGTTTGTGCCCATATTTACACGTATCTCAATACTGCTGTACTTCTGTACATTGCGTGTTTCATATTGAATCAACGATTCGAAATATATGTGCAAGAAGTTATGAACGACGAATAACGGAAGGAAAAGATTGCTACTAGTGTGCTCTTTGGCAATTTCCAGTAACGAATGTAAATAAGAATGAAAACAAAACTCAAACGTTTTGACAGCTCTGACAGAGCTTATAGAATTTTTTGTACCTTTTTACGTGACGAAAAAAGTCTACCGGTTGGTAGAAATAGAATTGTTTTTCCAGAATTATTGTAAATTTACTTCCGCTGGGGATAAAAAAGGCGAGTGGATTATTCCACCCGATAAAGGGGTTGACAAGGGTGCATAAATTATGTTTAGGGGAATCCCTTGAGGTCTGAGCGAGGAAGAGGTTAGCTTCGAAAGCCTCGTATTCATACACGTAGAAGAAGACATAGTAGACGGACGGTCATTGTTTAATAACGATTGTCTTGAAAAGTCGTCCACGATCATGAGCGTTACGCTGGAGCATTTTGCTCTTTTTTCTGCATCAGACTGTACAAAGGGCTTTTTGAAGTCTACGCTTTGACGATATTAATCTTCCAGAGTTCATTGACCCACACATATATTATTAAGGGTCTGAAGTTTGCATCGTTGGATTCCAACGAATTTTTTTTGTAACGAAACATCAATCTCTCTAACTTCAATTCCTGTCTGTCACTCTCTCCCTCCTTCCTCCCCCTCCCCCCTCTGTCCTACTGTATTCTTATTTTATACTAATCGAACGTAGTTTTCCCTCTTCGTTGAAATACATGTATGCAGACCGTAAGATTTTTTTTATTTTTTATTTTATATTTTTGTATGTTATAGAGCTTTTTCGAACGGCAATTTTTACGGTAAAAAAAATGACGTTGTATTCGTGTTCGAATAATTCGACCGTGCGAATTTCCGCTTTCATCGTGTGCGCGGTAAAAACACAGTAAACGTTAAACCCCAGCAACACTCGCATTTCCATTTTTCCGGCGAATAGTTTTCGCGCATCGCGGAGCGCCACCTCGCGGACTAGTGCATTTTGGACAAACGCTTTCTCGAAACGCCCTCGTTCAAAGGACCCTCTGTTGTCGAGCAGTTTTCGCGCGCATTTGAGCGACAAGTACACGAGCATTTTGCCCGGGCGGACTCGTCCAAGTGGATAAAATACCGCAAGCAACAATGTTTAGTGACAATCAACGAGTGTTGCGCATCGCCGAATGGAAGAACATTCAAAGATGCGATCGTCTCTCTCATCCATGCAATACTGAGCATTGTCACGAATACTGTGCGGAATACGTAGCGGAATTCGTCTCTTATTGTCTATTCTCAGAGCACGTTGACTCTTTGGGCAAATCTCCAACCGTGTGGGAGCTTTGGCCAATGCTAGAATAGTGAACGATAGATTTTCATCAAATCCCTGCACAATGATACATCTCGATCCGGACTCGAGAATTCATTTCTGAATACATTCTTTGAAATACACTACTCCAAAAAATTAAAGGAACAGAACAATTCTTTAATTTTTTCTAGTGCTTTGTAGCTTTGTTTCTATTTGAAAAATGGTCCCATCGAGATGAAAAAAAGCATTTGAAAGCTTCAAATTTCTAGTTTTGAGATGCCTTGGTGAAGCATTTTTATCAGCTACGGTTATTGCGCTATCATAAGAAATAGCGGGAGAATTAATTTTTTCCACATTTTTTTTTTCAAAGGTCCACGGGCTCGGGATTTGTTTTAGTCAAATCAATGTATAGGCCAGTTAGCTTGTTTATTCAGCTTCAATTCGGTTTTTTTGTCTCTCTACGTCATTTTATTGCTGAGATATCTGACTTTGAATGAACAACGATTGTTTTGTCTTTGATTACCCATATCTCAGCAACCAATAATCGCACGAGGAATTAAAGGGCAGCTTTGAAAACTTGAATAAATTTCCTACAAGGCCCGTTCATAGATTTTTGAGAATTTTTTTGTCACTCTCAACATTATCTTGAAAAAAGTACAAGAAAATAACTTTTTCTGGCTTCTCATTAAATCTATCACTACTTTACGAATATTGATGAAAAAACCAATGTTGCCATGTTTTTTTAGCTTAATGTGCCCCCAATAGCCCTGTAAATTTTCAAATTTATCCATCGAACCGTTTCTCCGGATCGATCGATCAAAATTTTACAAAACAACTAAAGGAACAAGTGTATTGTTCCTAAACATCGTGTAATCATCCTTAAGGGGAGGGTAGGAGTTTCAGCGTGAAAAAAAACACTTTTTTTTTCATCTATATGGATAGAGTACATTTATAGCAATCTTTTGTTCATTGTTAAGTGTCATTTCAAGAACATTCCGTGAAATTTATATGCGAAAATATCCACAAACAAGCCGGTGACAAGGCTTTTCCAAGAACGCCTTTCGAAAAACACGATTTGCGGTGTTCACTGTATCTCAGCTAGAAATTATCTGAAATCAAGTACCATTAAAATTTAGTCAAAGTTTGATCAAATCCTCCCCCAACGGACTTTTTTTTCATTTCCAAATTTTTTATGGTCATGTAAAGTGAAAAGTGCTACTTTCACGAAAATTCCACCATTTTGGGGGTGGAAAACCCCTCAATGTAAAAATAAATCTCAAACTAACCGTTGGGGGGAGGTATTTTATATGTAGAAAGTGTTAGGATTGGCAAAAAAATATCGATGTATCGATATATCGATATTTTTTGTTCGACGTATCGATATTTTCAGGCTATATATTGTATTTCGATATATCGATATAAAATATCAAGTATCGAAAACGTATAAAAAACGATATTTTTTCAATAGAAATACCGACCCCGTTGTCGCCACTGACCATACTGCCACCAACTTATCTGTTCAAGTAGACAAAGTTGGAAGTAAGGCCGCTCCGATCCGTGTATGTATATAAACTCGCCACTAGCGATGCTGCCAACTGGACAGACAAGTTGGTGGCACTGGTGGCACAGTAATTCGTGAGTATGTGACTTTATCCATGTTAAAAAATTACTCTGTGACTGACATAAAAAAAACTAACCTCAAACTTGGACATCATCTGTATAATATGTGCCTCAATCACACATCAACGATTCAACCAAAGAACATATATTACATAGAAGTACCCTAAGTACAGACCTTATGGGAGCGCTGTCACGATTTCTTGGGGTGATGCTTAGTTATCACCCCAGCCACCTAAAGCGCTGCCTGTATCAATGTGCATGATTCATCCAAAGAATATATGATCTTTGATTGTGTGTGGCACACCGATACGTCGCCACGCCTACTACCGGCAAAATTATATACTACATTTCTGTGCCAACTATCGACACGGAACCTGTTCTTCCATGTAATATATGTTCTTTGATTCAACGCAACGCAAGCACAACTCGTCAATCGTGATTGCAGAATTCACAAGTAACAAGTGTTTTGTTTTGCGCAGTCATGCCCAGTGTGGTATGGAAGTGTTTTAAAGAACCAGTTATTATTTATATAAAACTTTAGATCACTATCATAATTCTCGGAAAGGATGTCATCCGTCGTTTGGTGTTTATTGGTATTGAACTAGGCAGAGATAACATGACCTGTTTTATAAAACGAACTAGATTTCGCTAATATTGTTATCAAATATTACCCATATATCGATATATCGATATATTTTTTTCAATATATCGATATCAATATCGATGTTTAAAAAAAATATCGATACTTTTCGGGCCCTTCCGACAACCCTAGAAGGTGTGTACCAAGTTCGAAATAAATCGGTCATGTAGTTTTCAAATGGCAGTGAACACGGACTTTGAAAAACTGGTTTCGAGAAAAACGCGACACCGGCTTGTTTGTGCATATTTTCGCGTACAAATTTTACGGAATGTTCTTGAAATGACACTTAACAATGCAAAAAAGATTTCAATAAATTTACTCTATCCATATAGATGAAAAAAATTCGCAAAAAAGTGTTTTTTCCACGCTGAAATCCCTACCCTCCCCTTAAAACGAAAAGACCCATGTTCTTCGACTTTTTTTACAACTTTGCACTAGTTGCTTGTTGAATTTAAGAGAAAAAATTCGAAAAATTACAAAAAAAGAAGTTTATATTTTTTTATTTGTAAAGCATTTCAGATGATAATACTGACTCATTTTTCACACGATTGGGCCTTTGCGCAACATAATTTCACTCATCTTTAGTTGCATAAAATTGCAACAAAAGTTGATACTCCCAAGCTGTATTCACCAGTCGATCTGAGAACTTGTATGCGATTAATTCTCGATATTTTCTGCAAAGGTTATTAGGTTTACAAAAAACAGTTTTGTTAAAAAATTATCTTTTTTTAAGAAAAAAACTAATTAACAGTTTTTTTAAGTCAATTTTTTGGGGTTTTTTTCTTTAAATTTCTGGTAAAAAAAATTAATCAAAAGTTTTTGTAAACTTTTCCTTTTTTTCAATTTTGTATCACGACTAATTCTGCAAAAAAACAAATAGTTTTATGTAACCCAAATAACCTTTGCAAAAAACATCGAGAATTTAGGCTGTATATGGTTTACGATGAGCAAGATGTGGTTTTTTTTTCTAAATGTTTACAAAGGTTCAGTTAGCGTTAATCCGTTGTTGGAAATGGTTCAACTTGTAGCTAGATAGCCAAAATAAATTACATCACCCGAAGCGTGAACTCCTTGCTCATCTAACGGCACGTAAATCGTTATACTTTTCTAATCAACAATAGATTAAGCATAATAACAAAAAGTACTAATGAATTATCACTTTTACAGTAGGTCAAAGTAATAATTCTTATGCTGTTATAATATACGTACGAATCTACAATCATTTGCCTCTTTAGGCCTTAACGGACTACATCTACCTAGGTGGGTCAACAAATGGCATTTTCCAATAATATTTTTATTCGATAGTATCGCCTTCGAGCCATAATCCCTGAAAATTTCATCGAAATGTTCTTAAACTTGAATGAGCTATATAGCTTCTAACAATCGACCGGGCGAGCGGTAACAGCACCATACGTCAAATTTCCCGTCTAGAAATTTTAGTCGGGAAAAAGTACTGTCCCGGATCTGCCTTCCCTAGATAATATTGGGCTCTGGTCAGGCCTTCCACCCTGGAATAGGTTCGCAATGGAACGGGTGTAAGGCTCGGTCCCAATCCGCCGTTCCCTTTCTGGGAAACTGATCAGGAACGGGCCTTTTTTCTAAACAAAAAAGGATTAATTGTTTTGAGAAATTTACAGAGCGTCAAATTTAAGAGTGGGAAGAGTAAAAAAAATTGCAAAAATTGGAAATTTCGAAGCTCTTGAGCGACCACTAAATATTCGTTGGCCGGCTAGAGCTTTCGCGAGGTTATTTTCAAAAGTATAAAGCGTGGAAATTTGAATTATTGGGAGGCTTGAGCGACCTTAAATATTTTTTTACGGCTCGCTGCTCTCGCGACAATTTTTTTTCTTCAAAGAAGTTAATTGGATGGTGAGAAAAGGAAAAAAAATAGAGCTCAAAACTGGGCTTTGAATTCGAACGATGTCCAGAACTACACCGCGTTTCTCGGAGGCTTAAAGAATCCTACAGCAAACCCCTTCATTTTTCAAGCTGAAAGACACTTCTAGATGTCGCACTTAATGAAAGCTGCATTGCGATGGCTCCATTTTAATCATTCTTCAACCAAGCTTCGAAAACGATCCGTTGATCTTTGCACGAAAGAGTATACGAGTTGAATTAAAGGCAATAGCAAAAAAATTAAGGCGTCTTCATTCGATATTTATTTAGCGGAAAAAACGTTTGCCTGGTCAAAGAGGTGCGATGGGTGAATTTGAAGAATATCGATCTGGGCCACAGTAATTGTAGTTTATTAACCGCCGGGCGGACCATTCGCATCGACACACGTCCCCATCGGTCTCACCTTTTCTACTTTCGAAATCCATTGTTCGAGTATTCGCTCAATTGGTTTTTCGTGTACGAATCGAATCTCGGTCCGTATCCCTTGGACCTCTCTCGTAATCCTAATTTCACGTATTCGGCAAAAATATCTCCGCTCTTTTATCATCGAGGGAGTGAGATCGTGAGGGGCGGGAGGAGGAAAAATCGTAACTCCTGCATTACTACCCCTATTTCAACTCAATCCTTCCTTTCTCTGTATCCCGCTATTTTTCTCACTCTCTGGCTCCCTCTTCCTCCTGGCACAGGAATCCCCGACAGGACGAAGCCTTCGGCTACGGAATTTGGCTATCACGTCGAAACATCCTTTCATGGATTTTAGTGTCACCGGTATTTGGTGCTTCGGTGAAAATTCGCTCGTAACATAAAATTATTACAGATCCATGCTCGTAACGCTTCCATTCTCCTGCTCCGATGGACGATAAGGATTTCTTTATGTGTGAATGTACGGGCAATTCGCGTAAAATCGATTTAAAAAATGAGAACTTGTTCTCTTTAATTTAAATTTCTTACTTTCGATTCTCGCTCGATATAATCCAAATTGCGAAAGTTATTGATTTTATTCGATAAATGAAAAACTTCGGATAAAGAGGCACTGAAACACTCAAATATTTTTCTGTCCTATTATCAAAGTTCACATTTTCACTTCCGGTGCACTTGTCACACTAATGAAAATTAAATGTTGTCGATTTAAAATAAATATAAATGGCACGTTGATCAATGGCGACGTTACCGCCGAGATCGAGCACTCGATGACTTTATGTCGATCGGAAATAACGCGTACACACGTGATACCGGTCTAAGCGTACAAGACGCACTGAAACCTCAAACCTCGGCGATCGTTGCGTATACCGCGTGTCTTCCGTCTCTCTCTCTTTGTCACTCTTTCTCTCTCCCTCACTCACTCTTTCGTTTCTATACTTTCTCCCTCGTTCCTCCAACAATACCCTCCCGCGTGTCTCTCTAGTGCACGGATACGAGAGCCCAAAAATATGTGTAACATACACGGGACACTTAGAGCCAAATTGACTGCTCACTGACTCGACAATGGTTTTCTTATATTTTCCATTACTTTTTTTATTCGTATGGCGCTGGAAGCGGTAATGGCCAAGACCGAATGATGGCAAACGGCCATTTTTTTTCCTTTTATCAACGAGTCTATAGATCCAATTGAAGGAAGTGCATTTCAGGGACATCCCTATTGATTTGAATAAATATATTTTCCAATGTAATTCAACGTGAGATTATTAATCTTAGGAACCTTTGATAATTCTATACTGTATTTGTGCCACTTAAGGTAGTACAAGCGCGCTGTCTTGTTTTGTATAGATTCTGTTCAAATTTTAATCAGACATTGTTCATATCATTATGCATGTTTGAGTGAAATTTCAGAACAGTCGACTATTTACATTGGGAGATAATGGGTTTTAAAATGGAAACTTTCAACACTGCAGGATCTGCATTGAAATTTATTTCTGCCCCTATAATAAGAAGACATGGCAACACCGCAGAACAGTATTGTACAATATTTCGAGAAAAAAATTATTATCGTGTTCCTAAAGTTAAAAATGTTGTCATAAAAAAATATTTGCATTATAAATATTAATATTTTATATTGGTTATGTTATCCTCATTACCAATCAAAAGTGTTGGTTCATTCATAACTAATTAAAAACTTTGTTCAATTAAAAATTACTTCCAAATAAAAATTTGTGTTGCAGTATTATTTTTTAAATGCCGCGCAAACTCACGTCATTGGATACGTGGAACGATGCGGTCTTCTCATTATAGGGGACAAATATTTATTACGGAAAATTATTTTGTCTAAATTTCAATGCAGACCCTCCAGTGCTAAAAGTTGCAATTTTAAAACCCAATATCTCCCAATCCAAGTAGTCTACTGTTCCGAAATTTCACTAAAACATGCATAATGATATGAACAATGTGTGATTAAAATTTGAACAACATCTATAGAAATCAAGATTGCGCGCTTGTACTACCTTAAGATCGGAGCCTGAATCGCAAGGTCCGAAAAATCGTTTTATTTTATTGTCTGAATTGATAGATAAACTATCCAAGAATATATTTATAAAGTTACAGAGGCCAAGTGTAAATATTTCCAAAGATACGAGGCCAAAAGCAGAGAAGGGATTGATATTTGATAGATATTTCCTCCTATTAAAAACTTTGAAGCTCGTTTTCCTCCAGTTTTCATTTTCACGATTTTTCTAAATTGCCGAGCGTGATGGCAAAAAAAACTAAACGACCTATTGAATCTAACCAAAGTTTATTTTCTTCAGTATGGAAATCTCTTCAAAGTGAATTAAAAAAGTCGTTGAAAAAGTCTTTTTAAATCATTTTTATAGCACGTTAAATTGTTTTTTAAACACATTTTTTTTTAATCTGAAAAAAGTTATAATTCCACGATTTTTTCAGTTTTTTTTCTGAATTCACCTAGAAATCAATATATGACAATTGAAAATTGTATTGGATTTTATTGTTTCAGTCAAGAATTACGAGCTGCATCTTTCCCGCCGATTCGGGACTGCAGTGGCAAGACACACGTGGAATAGGCTGGTAAGTCTACAGTCATTTATTCTTTGAAGTTGAAATTTTTTAATACATTTCAAATATACATGCACAGATACCTCAATGTTTACTGGGCTCACTTGTTTTTTTCCCTTCTAAAAAAATACCCGAAAAAACGCGGCAAACGTAATATCGAATTTGAAACAGCATTTCATTTGAGCCCTCAATTTCCATTTCTTTCATTTCCCAAGGAATTCCTTTTATTGCCTAAGGAATGATAATTGTACAACTTTTCCTTCGTAGCTCAAATACCGATCATATTTCCGCAAGGGGTGCGCATAAGCTTGAAATGTCGAAAACAAAATTTTTTCATCGTCTAGTTTTATAGCCTAGGTTTCTGACTAATTTGGAACAAGAATTTCGTTAAAATCCTTAAAATTCAACGGCATACTTCATAACATTTTCTACCGTATGACTGAATGATTTTTAGATATGTTTATCCATCAATTAATAACAAATTATTGCAGTCGATTTTGTCGAACTTTTTTTCACAGTTTGCCATTTTCATTTCATCATGCTAAAACTGGGTTTTTCCAATTGTCATTTTAGAACACTGTAGTTACCGGAACCACCTGTACCAATTGGCTATGCAGCAACGGTGGCACTGTGTTTAAATAATAATAATTTCATCGTTATCAATATTTTTGAACTTAAAAGCCAAAGTTGGCAAAAATACTCTCTCTCTCTCTCTCTCTCTCTCTCTCTCTCTCTCTCTCTCTCTCTCTCTCTCTCTCTCTCTCTCTCTCTCTCTCTCTCTCTCTCTCTCTCTCTCTCTCTCTCTCGCTCTCCAACACTCAGTGCGATCATCTCGCGTGTAGTCAAAGGCCTCCGTCGACCGCCGTTTACACTGGTGCGTATCGCCCCTGTAGCACACACGAGAGATTTGTCGTCGTCATTGACTATATACGCCCATACAGCGTGGCATTATACTTATATGTATATACGCGTACATATCCATTGGTATGCATATATAGAGGTATATCAGTACGCGGGCTCGCGTGGGCGGAGGGTGCGAGCTCGCTTCAAGCTCAATCGGAAGAACCCCGCTCTATCGCACTCTTACAACTGATATATACGCGTATACCCGCTGCGAGTTCTCGCACTTTGGTGGCGTCTCCGTTTGTCGAGAACAGCCTGATGAGAACGAGCGGAGATGCGAACGCGACTCCGATGAAGAAAAAACTATACGCTTTGAATGCGATAGGCGTACCGAAAGTCCATTTTTTTCCATTCTTGGTCTTCTTTTCTATTATCATTGCGTGGAAATTCTTGAATAATGTACAGGTGATCCCAGGACAAAATATCAAGAGGAGAATCTTTTCTAATTTTCGATTTTTAATTTTCTTGTTTTTTGAAGAACTTATGGTTGAATTTTTTTGTCGAAACTCGTATGATCGTCCAAAAAATTGATTCGCGTATCTCGAAAACTATTGAGTTACAAACAAAATATCAAGACGGTAAAATGGTGCAGTGTTTCGTTTTAAATACGTTGGAATTTTTTCAGATTCTTTTCAATTTTTTTTACATAGCTTTAAAAGCACCTAGACAACCTGCAAAAAAACATTGTAAACATTTTTGACCCCAAACAAACATTTTTGAACCTAAACAAATCTGAAAAAATGTCAACGTATTCAAAACGAAACACTGCAACATTTTTCCTTCCTGATATTTTGTCTCTAACTCAATAGTTTTCGAGATCAAAATTTAGAAAATAGCTTCGACCAAAAAAATTTCGAAAAAAAATTCGAAAGAATTTAAAATCGAAAATTTAAAAAAAAATCCTTTGTCACGTACAAAAGTTTGTACCGGGTAGAAAAAAAATCATAAAAAATATTTCAAAAAAGCAAAACAAAGCTGAATTTGTTCTCTTCAAAACGCCGGGCGTGGCAAGAAATATCGACTGGCGTATCCAAACTTTCGAACGGTAGTGAATGTCATAAATCATTCTTACTCTATTCTAAATATGCCCCATCGTAAGCCATGCAGAACCTTTGTCCATCTTACAGTCAATAAACGCATTCCATCCTACTTTCGTCTAGTGGTTCTGAAGGAAAATGGTTGCGCAGCGAATTTTGTATTTCTCCATAAGAGCGGAACCGCTCTCCATAAAGAGCTCGAAACGCCGTGGCTCGAAACAAATAGTAATCTGTGAGAACAATGCCTGGTAAATATGGCGGATGAGGTAGAATCTCCCAGTTAACTCCTTTCAGATAATTCTTGACGGATCCATGAGCATGTGCTCTGGTAGGGGAGAAGCAGCATTTATCGGATAGCTGCTTAATATCGGATAGTGGACTATCTCGAGTTTTGGCATAGCGACATCTGTTTTTTAGTTCATACGCTAATAACAAGTCGTAAGATGTCGGCACTGCAAAGCTTTTGGTTGCCTAGCAACAAAAATGGCATAACAGTAAATAGATGTTACTTTTCGCCAGCGTAAAAAATTATTTCTTGTGTTAAAAAGTGTTGTTTCCATTGAGGAAAGTCCAAATGATTTATGTTTTTGTTATTTTTATGCACTATTGTAGCATCTACTTTACTTAACAAATATATTATATATTTGTTAAGTAAAGTAGATGCTACTTAAGAAGTTAAGCTAAGTAGATGCTAAAGCAGATTCTATTTTTATCGACGACTTTCCATGCGGTTTATCATCAAATTTATGCCTACCATATCGTTTAAACCACTTTTTGCACATACTTACCAATGGAGCATATTCTTTGCAAGCAGACGATTTTTCGGTACAAAAGTAGACATTTTCAAAACGAGAAATGCATCAAGAGTCTACACTTCAGTCGAATAGCATCAAGTACGTTTAACAGCTGCGTACGGACATTTTGAATACGAATATTACCGTAAAACGAGGCTACTTTGTCAATTTTTGGGGCTGCTGTGACAGAGCGCCAAAATACGTTTTATATGTGTGCCCAGCGAGCCCGCTTGACCTTCTGTGGCGGGCGGCGGGTGCGGGGAATAAACTTGAACACCAATTCGTTGTTCAAGTTTATTATAATGTTGCTAAAGTTGATTGTAATGTTGCTCAAGTTGATTTTTATCTCAATGACAATTATAAGACTTATTAAGTGCCTATAATAGCACCCCAGGTACTTGATATTTTTATGTAAAATGTTTCCTTAAGGGAGGGCACCACTATAACTGCCCATTTTCGACCGTTTCTTTTGATTTTTTTTAAAGAAATAAAATACATGGTCTACAGAGCTTTTCGGATCCATAAGGTCTATATTGAAGTATGTAAAAAAAAAATTGTCAAAAGTATACAAAATGGCGGCGCACGAGTCACTGTAGCATCACTATTTTTCGGCCAATCCCTGTGTTATAGCCGAAACTTGTAGTTGAGGCTAGAACAAGAGATTCACAACGCATCTAGACTTTCGGGATTGTGAACCTCCGTTTATAACTATTTAATAATTGATCGGGTCTGCTATTAACCCCTTGACTGTGAGTGACACGCATAGGGGCAAAAAACAGTCATGCCATTTTTGTGTCATGTCCCGTATAGGGGCATGATATCGTGTCATGACACGTATAGGAGCATGATTCTACTGCATCGAATCGATGCAGTAGAAATAGGTTGTTTTTCAAATGCCCCTATACGTGTCATGACACAAAAATGGCACGACTTTTTTTTACCCCTATGCGTACCACTCACAGTCAAGGTGTTAAAGCGCTTGACGCATCTATCTGATCCAGGGCAAATAAGGTTAAGGAGAATGAATAAGCATCACTTTTAGTTTTAAGGCTTTCACGGCTCTTTATGTAATGAGAAGAGTATGTGGCTTCCGGATGGAGGCCGTGTTGAGAATCAGCGTTGTGCCGACGTTTCGCAAACGTTACAGTCTGCATCATCAGGGCTGAGAGCTCCGATACTGAAGCTCTCGTGTCTCACGTATTCCTTGTATAGTTGCAGTCATCGTTCCAGATCGGTTCCAGGTCAGTTAAAGAAAACCGGGAGGACGGTGTGCCAAATAGGATTGACGTGATATCCTCCATCTCTGTTCAGATTGTCCGGATGTTTTCGGATTTCCAAGCCTTCTCGGTGTTTCCTGGAAAAATAGCTGTTTGATGGGGCCAGACTTTGGGCTTCGTCGAACTGAATGGCATGACCAGTCTCCATCCAATGTTCGGCCAACGCTGATTGTGTAATATGGCCACATTTGATACACCGTTGGTGTTCTTTGATCCGTGTACTTATCTTCCTTCCGGCTTCTCCTATGTACACTTTACCGCATGAGCAGGGTATCTTGTATACTCCTGGTGTACTTAATGGCGGTCTTGGGTCTTTTGCACTCGGAACCACTTGTGCTACTTTCTTCTAGGGTTTGAAGATGACTCGCACGTTATGTTTTCCAAGGACCCTGCCTATGCGATCGGTTATGCCCTAAAGGTATGGAAGGGAAGTTGTTGCGGTTATTTGTCCTTCTTTCTCCCCATCAGATGCTGTAACCGTTTTCGGATCAGCTATTTTTCTATGTAGATTTTTTATCATTCTTTCGATGTTGCCTGGTTTGTAGCCATTATCTCCTAAAGATTTCGTAGGTGTTCTAGTTCAACATCCAGGGAGTCTGGTTCGGAGATCGCTAGAGCTCTGTAGACCAGAGAGCTTGTGACCGACTGTTTTTGGGAAGGGTGGTGATGGGACGTAGCGTGGAGGTATCTATCCGTATGTCTTGGCTTCCGGTAAACTTTATGGCCCAAAGTGCCATCGTTTCTCCGTTGAACCAATACTTCTTGTTTTATCTCCATGGTGAATTGAATATTGGGGTGCTGGGAGTTGAGGAAGGTTGAGAAATGATTGAGGTTTTCTTTGCCGTGACTCCAAATGACGAAGGTGTCATCGACATATCAGAACCAGGTGGAGGGCTTGAGGGGAGCTTCTTGCAGAATTCTGTTCTCGAAGTTCTCCATAAAGATGTTAGCGATGATAGGGGAAATAGGGAAACCAATGGCTGCGCCTGAAGTTTGTTCATAAAACTGGGATTGAAATCGGAAATATGTAGAGTTTAGGTAATGTTCTATGAGGGGCAGTAAGTTAGGGGCAACGTTTTTGGGTTTTTTAACTATGCTTAGAGTTTTTATTGGTTGGGCCGTTTGTAAACAGGGATACAACATCGAAACTCACTAAAATGTCTTCTGGTTGTACCTTGATAGACTGAATCTTGTTTACAAAATCCCGGGAGTTTTGGATATCGGAGTTGTTGAGGCCTACGAGTTCCTGCAAAGGTTTACAGAGAAAACGTGCCAAATGACATGTAGCACTGCCTATGTTGCTAACAATGGGCCTTAGTGGGATGTTGTTTTTGTGTATTTTTGGCCGACCGTAAAGCCTGGGTGGTAGGGATTCCTTGGGTGTAAGGGCTTTGATTAGGTTTTCCGATAGACCAGCCTTCTTTAGAAGTATTGTTGTTTTCTTTTCTACACTTGATGTGGGGTCACGTGATAATTTTTTGTACGTGTTGGTGTCCTCGAGCAGGTTCATAATTTTACTGCAGTAGTCCGTTTCATCCATGATGACAGTTGCATTCCCTTTGTCAGCTGGTAGGATTAAGATGTCCTTGTTTTTTTAAGAAAAACTTCTCGATGGTGAGTTGCCTCTAAATTTTTGTGCCAATCAGCAATTTTACTTGTCTCGAAGTGACGAATTTCGAAATGAGTTCGCCTGAGCGGGTTCCTGTGTTCTCGCTGGAGTTCGTTCGCTTTACAAGTTGCTGAATAGGTCGTCAGCATTGTGGGGAAATAGGAATTCCGATTACCCTAAATATGCTGGGTTCTGCAATGTGAGGTGTCGCAAGTTAAAGGAATGTGGGATTTCCGAACGTAAGGTATAGTTTGTACACGTATTAACATTAACCTCTCTCCGCGGCACGCAGTAAAACTGTCGTAGATTTAGTCCCGGAACTAAGAGTAAAATATTTTCGTTAATTATATGGTTTTTAGCAGTCAAGTACGGAAGGAATAAAAAAATTATTAAAAGAAATATAGAGACGAGTTTGAAAAAAAGTTCGTTTTTTCATCGCAGAAGTGATATATTTTTTACAATGTTCGATTTATCGAAAAAAAGCGCTCGTACTTCACTGTTAAAGCAATCTAAGAAGCTACAGTTAACATTTCAAGTCGATCGGACCAAAATTGTTCGCGTTCTGCTGTCTTAATAACGATGGCAATTTGGTTATAAAAAATCGTTGTTTTCCATTTAATTCTATGTATAATGCATAAAATATTACATTTTTTTATCAAAATGATTCCAAAGTAACGATTAATCTTTGACACAAGTTGCATTTCTATGCCCTCTCAAAGAAGCCGCACACTCAGGGCTACTAGAACACTTTAAAAAATGTATGTATCAAATTGTGAAAGGGTGGTGGAGCTTGACTTTCTGATACATTTGATAGCCAAAGGACACACGGTTCTATTGGAGCAAGAGAAGTTGGTATCTGCGATTTAAAGAAAACGTTAGCTACAAAAAACTTCCCAAACCTGTTCAAAGAACCGTTTTACGGTACGCAACCTCAACATAATACCTCCGATTCGAGACTAGCTATCAATTGAAAATCCGTAGTCATACCCAATACACGTTCATCGCGCAAAAACGTACAACTCCTCATACAAAAAGAGACGAATGGAATAAACATTTGAGTATTTTTGTTTTTAACAAAAAAAAATCCACACACGCTGACGTTTATCGATCTAGACAAACCGATTCCGGGTGAAATAAAATGTCGACATATATACGTCCGCGCATCTATACGCGTTGATTCTTACGTACAGACAGCACATAGAAATCAGCGGCGGAACTTACAAGCACGTGTAACCCGGCGACTCACTTGTCGTTCGAGAAAAAGCACCACGGAGCTTGGTTCTCACACAAAGAATCTCGGAGCTGCAATATGCAGTTTAGTATGATCCGAGGTTCTGCGGAAGAAGAGAGAACGAATGAGAGACGAAAAGGGCAGCAAGATCTTTGCACTGAAGGAGTAAAAAACGGTGAACGAGAGCAAGCGGAATATTATGGAGATAAGATATTCATGGCTATCGAAATTCCCGATCGTGGTTACGCTTTTATTCTTTGGGATGAATAGAAATGGAGGTACGAAGAGCGAAGCAGCTCTTGAAGGATCCTTTGAGCCCTTGCTATTGAGCTATATACAGGGTGTTAGGAAGGTCGATGCAAAGCCTTACGGGGGTGATATCTCACCTCGTTAGGAACATATCTAATCTAGGTTACCTTACTTCAAAGTCTAAGGATTTCGAGTTATCATGGAAAGAATGATTTTTGGAAAATTTCTTTATTCAAAAATTAGTTATGTCGAAATGACTTTTTTCATAGACATTATATGCGCGAGTAGCAATTAGTCGCCACTTTGTTAAAGAAAATAATTTAAAAAATCGACGATCGTCAACGACTCGGGTGTACTGTTAACTTGAATAACCTGTTTGGTTTTTAGATATCAGATGGACCGTTTAAGCTGCAGACTGTCCACCGCCAAACGTCGCAAAAAATGCCTTCATTCCGGTGGCCATGTTTTTGTTGTTTTTCTGTATTTTTTGGATTTTTTTAATGATTCTCAATATATGTACCTTTGTTTTTGAAAAAATGCGTTCCTTTTTCAACAACCTTTTCCCCGAATACAAATTCGGAATATGGCCATTCTTTTTGGGCCTCTAGGCAAATATAGCCTGTTAAGATATCGTAGAAAATCTTTAAAAAAAACAACTTTTCCGACAAGAGTTACCTACTCTTTTACGAAAAAAAATATTCACAAATGGAAAATATAAATTCCCATTTAAAAAACTAAAGTTCGCCGTAAAATAACTTTGAAAATTGCCTCTAGGTAGATGGCTCAGTAATCGTCACCTTAAGCAGATCGCTTGACTTTGCAAATTTATATAGCTCAACCAGGAAAGTAAGTACAAGTTATTTTAAGTCGTTCTTAATCAGTTTTTTATTACAAAGAAGAAGGTCGTTGTGAAATTCCCGTGCCTGGTACAGTTTTTGAGACAATATTTCGGAAAGGTTATAAGATGCTATTGTACGAGTCATTGTCATGCGGCCATGATAGTTGGTCTGGTAATCGCCATGGGAACGTCCCACTAATCGTCACATGCGTTCCAACTGCTTTGAGGCCTTATATACCTTTGAAGAAAAAAAACATTTTTTTTTGTATCGACTTAAATAATGTATAAACATGCCAAAAATGTTATGCAAAAGTTATTTTAGGTTTAATTTTTTAAAGACATCTAGGAAAATGTTTTTAAAACTTTAGACGCGTTTTCCATGAAGAAATGTTTTCAAAATCGGGCGGACTCGTAGGTCCTACATTTTTTGACCGATTGACTTCAAATTTCAACTATAACTTCTTAGACGATATACACGCGATTTTTACAATCGATTAACAATTGCGGTTTTTAGAAAAAAAAAAAAACAAAGCCGTTGTTTCAGTCGAAAATGCGACTTTCTCAAAAATGGGGCCAAATGTACAAAAAAATATTTTTTTTTTATTATTACGCACTCGGTAACAAACTTTATGATTTTTATCAAAACATTTGATAAAGAGTTTGAAACATAAATTTCTCTTCCATACAACTTTATTAATTTCAATAACAAAACTAATTATTGCCTATCACGTCAGAATGATATCTTTTATTCATTTGTAATCATTATAAACAACTATTTTTTCATAAAATCAAACAGTTATTGACTTGGTCACGACCCAGTAATCGACAACATTTATTTATATGTATATCTTTTTACTATCGCGAATATGTGTATGACGATTACTGGTCCGTGGATCCTTCAGACAATGCTAATTACGGACCCAATAGTTCTTTTCTGATTTTCTATAAACTAATATTCGATTCGTAAGATTCTTTTTTACTAACATTGTCCCAGTTGTCGACAGCAATGGCAATTAATCGGCAGAGTGTTTATGTTGCTGAACCGGAAATCGTCATATACGAAAACTCGTTAAAATTAGCATAAAACTATAATTTTTTATGCTGAACGCAAAACTAAGATCCTTTTTAATCACTTGATGGAAAACTTACTTCACGCAGTCCACAGGCATTTTCAAATCACCCGAGATGTGACATAGTTGACGTTAACCTATTGAAGGATTCGGCCGAAATGACAAAAATGACAGTCGTAGCGGAATATATTTAATTTGATTATTTTTAAATACGTATACTTACGGATGTGAAAATGTAATACAACACAGTAAATACCTCCTGAGAGCTAATATACCACAGATCTGCATGAAGGGATGAATTTTATCTTAAAATACTTATTTAATGCGTAAACGTGACGATCACTAGGACCCTGACGGCCACTGGGCCGTCTTAAATGAAAAAATATTTCACCATTATTTTTTATCTACCAAAGTATTAAACTTTTGTTTTAAACAATTTTTCCTAAATTCGATCCCTCGAGATATTCGTCGCGCCAGCTCAAATGGTAAAAAAGGTACCCTGTATTTGTACAGGGGAAGATTATTCGACTTCGAATACATTCCTCACAGCAGCCTTCCGTCGCCATACTAAACATTGTGCAATCCTCTATTACTTCAAAATCACCTTCAGACGAGTGCAAGCATACTTATATAAAGATGATCTCAAGGATCGTTCTGTAGCCAGAGGCAACGATTTGTTTGAATGAACTTCAAGGAAATTTAAACCCCCCAAAGGGACATAAGGGAAACGTGGACTGGAGAAGAACTATGGCCGGTCACCCGGGGATCCGACGCTGTCGTCGCCGACGTCGTCGTCGCAATGGAGAAATCAGTAGAGAGCGAGCTTGCAGCTCGAAAAGCACGGCTTCCCTCCAATTTACCGGTCTCGTCGTGCACACAGCGCACTGTGGAGCTATAATGGGAACGGAGCGACATAAAGGCAACCCGCTTCAGTTCTATTCTCTTCCGAGCTTATTTCCTCTATTTCAGTTTCTAAGACACATACACACACACACGCGCGCATGTGTGTGTGTGTTTCGTACGAATGAAAAGAGAGAGAGCGAAAAAAGCAAAAATGTTCAATCATTTAAAGTTGAAAACGATTTTTAACAGCTGCGTTTCTAGTACAGAATCAGAAAGGCTTTGCACACGTATACTACAATCAATACCGAATCGCAGTAACGTCGAGATGAAGGAATATTTTGATCGGGTCCGGTCTGAACGATTTGCAATTATTTTTCACTGCCCATCCAGCGTATGAAACATATCGCAAAAAAATTGCGTTTAGTGTGAAGAGTTACAAAAAAAAAAAAAAAATGGTGAGAAATTGCATAATGGAAATATTAGGGCCCGGTTGAAATTCCAAACCTTCGAATGCGCCGACGGTTTAAAATTCCTAATTTTAACATTCCGAAATTACAAATTTCGTAAAGATCATGCCAACGAAATTCTACACACTTGACTGTAAATGATGTAGAACGTATAACACTGTCTAGATGAATTCCAAAATTAAAGTAAAATCACGTCTGAATAATTTAAAAATCTGGAAATAATTCGTCGTTTGACTGAAGTTTGACTTTGATTGAAAATTTTGAAACTTTTCAAAATTCCATAGTCGAATCATTTTGCCGGTGTTCAGATATTCTGAGTTTGGACCTTTCGGCGTAGTATTCTTTCGGAGTTTTGAGCGTTCTGATCATTCAAATTTCGGAATTTCAACCCGGCCCCAAAAAATTTGTAGAGGCTGTTTTAAGGGGTTATGCTACAGTAACGGGTATAAAATCATCTGCGAAGTTGACCATTTTTTCGTATGAAAAAGTGATTTACTCATAAAATTAATTACACATCTATTTAGTATGAACATCAAGCTGTTAGAAAATAAATATATTTTTTTGGTGTACAAAATGGCCGACTACTAATATTTTCTTTTGTTATCTTTTTTTAAGCACTCTGCGGCGTGACATTTAGCATCCACAATTTTTGGTCGAGAACAAAAAACAAAAATTGTCGTCAATCTACATTAGAATACCTTGAGAAGTACGTACGGAATCAAAAAAATATTGTTGTATTCAAAAGTTGTAGGTATTTGAACCTAAGAAATGAATTTTCAGTGAAAAACTTCGTATAAAACTTTCGTTTAAATACCTACAACTTTTGAATAAAACAATATTTTTTTAAATTTCTTACGTACCTTTCTAGGTGTTCTAATGTAGATTGTCGTAATGAAGTCGTTGGATTTCCCACAAACGGTACAACTGCCGCCAAGACCTTCCTGAAAAACCACCCATAACATCGCGATTTTGCAATACTTCTCAGTGAAAAAAATTATTAAACAGTTTAATTATATAATAAATTGTACCAGACGTTTGATAAATGCAACGTTTTGTTCCTTTCCAAAAATAAAATATCGAAATTCCCTATTTTTCCGTAGTCTACATGTATTCCTCACTTAATTGACAATGTTGTCCATCATACGTTTATATCAGTAAGTATTAGGGCTGACTATGAGAATATATTTTATGCGAATGAAACAACGTGGCGCATTCCCCGGAATAATCGTAGATAGATCTCGTCTCGTGAGATTCCCGACTGTCTGTGCTAATTTTGTCACGCTTTATCAGTAGGGAATCTTCGAGTTATATATATCGCTGTTTCTTTCTTTTTCGTCTAGTTAACGTTTTACCCCACGGGACACAGTTGTCACATACACGAATTTCCACTCCGGTGGTGAAGTAGTTCTTTTTCGTACGCAAAATTAAATTCGCTTTGTCGTAACGAGCGACACAAAGCCGATTAGAGAACTCCCTCCAAATGATTTATATCGCTCTGTCTGGCGGTCTAAAAATTCTTCGTGCTTCATTACAAAGATTGCAAATTTAATCGAAAATATGATCCCGAGTAAGTGCCATGTATGATAGATCATCAGAATTTGGAAACGTCGTACTCCAGAAATTTTTTATTTATTTTTTTTTATTCGAAATCACTTTTATGTTAAATTCAGTACAAATGAAAAATAAACTGTTTCAGGCCTGTCGAAGCCGAATTGGAAATCGCAAGATCATTGATAGCATTATTGGACATTTAAATGATAAAAATCGTCTACAAAAACATGATTAATTTGCAAAAAAAAATCGAAGGAAAAATGGGCCCACCATGAGACTAGTCTTAAAAATCATAAAATGGGTTACTCTATTTTAGTGAACTTTTAGAAAAAAAAATTTTAAGCCAATCATCTTTAAAAAATTGGTTTCCACTTTAGAACCAAAAAAACGTTGAGATTGATAGTTGATCATTTTTTTCATATTTTTTAACGAGAGTATGCTTCAAAATGAAAAAAATTACATAGTGCCATTTGTCGATATCTCAATTAGTTCAGGAGTTATCAGCGTTGAAGCGCTTCCAAAATTTCCAAAATCGACAATTTTTGGAAAATTATAAGTCCTAAAAGAGAAGAAATAAAAATCTAAAAATTGGTGTGGATATTGCTTACATGGGGTACAATTTTACAAAAAAAAAAACAGGAAAACACAAATGGTCGGGGTCACGGGCTAACTGAAATGACGTGGAATATCCCATATGTGATCGC
This sequence comes from Ophion obscuratus, assembly GCA_964007375.1. Taxonomy (NCBI): domain Eukaryota; kingdom Metazoa; phylum Arthropoda; class Insecta; order Hymenoptera; family Ichneumonidae; genus Ophion; species Ophion obscuratus. Next base: position 51,058,085 of record OZ023319.1, read on the forward strand.
GCTCTCCGTTTTGTCCAAACAAAAATACCCAAACCTAAAAACTATTTGGGTTTCGATTAAAATAAAGCATACCCTGAGTCTCAAAAATGGTGACGAAATCTTCCGTTAAAAAAAAACATAAAAGTCAGCGTTTTTTCCCGTCTAAAGGTATCTCCCCCTTTAACAGCAAAATGGGTCCAGACGTACGGTGACATTTCGAGAATATAATATTTCTCCGTTCTCACTTTTCGAGTATTTGAGAATTTCGAGTTCTCGACAACGACGCTCCCGATCAGGAACGACGCGTCTCGAGTGCACGCGCACCAAAGACACTTCGTATCGCCGATTATAATTTACAGCGCTTAATTGCTCCAAACGACCGAGCTGTTCCGGGTCGAAAGGCGCAGGCACGTCTGCTGTCGGTGCGAGTGTACATGCAGTCTCTGATCCACGCACATCTCTGTACGCGTAATATGCATTTGAGCTTGTTTGCTATATACACCTATATTCGGGATGCATATAGGCGAAACGAGAGGTATACACTCGCTTTGTACACGTTCCCATAGAGTACACTTATCTAAACGCCCGTTACATGCTATTCGCTATTATCCATTGTCTCGAGAACTTTGCCAAACACTTCGCAAACTCTGTACCCCTCCTGTTATACTAAAATCCCGTGTATTGCAGGCAATTTAGATACGCGATGCATATACAGACGTACGAGCTTGCAGATGTACGCGCATACATCGAGGCAAGGAATCCTCGTTACGTACACACGCCGAGCTATTTATGCCGGCCAAATACACGGCATATCATACCACCATACGGTGGAATTTTCGATAAGTTTGCCCCTCACGAGTCGACATATCAATTCCAGTTCCAAGCTTCATTGGCAAAATGGAGTCGACGCTACTCACGATTATCAATAGAGTCGATACATTGATACACACGCAAAAAATTGCTGAAGAGGATTAGAAAAGTCGTCGCACGTTGTACGGGAATTTGCTTAATTTAATTGAGAGGAAATGAGCTGGAGCATTATTAAGCCCGTACATCCCCTAACAAAAGTGAGTTTCGACGAGAAATTTCAGTACTTTACGATGAGATTAAAATTTGTTTAAATCAACAAATTGATCAACAAATGTCCGGTGAACTATTTTTTTATATTATAAAATGAATTCGTAGATTTTTCTGAATAGCTATGAATTTTTTTAGAATTGTATTTTCGTTGAAATTTAAAAAAAATTTAATGGATGAAGAGTGAAAAATGTTCAATATGTTTTCGGAGCAATGTTCTATGTTAAATCCATCAAATGTCCGGGGTATTGAACGAACAGTGTCATAGGTACAGCCTCTGGAAAAATCCAAAAACGGGATTTTCGAAATGGAGAGAAAATTCTTTAAGAGGCTATACTAGTGTGTACGCTGAAAATTTGGGTGATTTTCGGGAATTTTTTGGAAGAAAAGTACTCAATTAAATTTTTCAGAAAATTAAGAATATATTTGGCTATCTTTGACATATATGACATAATTTTTTCATAGAAAAATATTGAGATCCAATCGACTTCCCGCGTAGAAATTACTTAGGGTTAGCCGGATCAGGATCGGACCCTGATCGGGGTGTGATGCGGGTAACACCTATTACGGACATCCTCATCCGGCTCCGACCGGGCCGGAAGTATCTAGGCCCTAGATCAGGCAATACTAAAATGGCCCTACTACGGCCGTCCCTGATAAGATCCTACTAAGGCTTTCCCCGATAGGTCCCTACCACGGCTTGCCCTGATATACCCTACTAAGGCTTTCCATCATAGGGCCATACGAGGCTTCCCCTAATGAGGCCCTACTAAGGCTTTCCCTGATTAGGACATAAATAGGCTTGCCCTACAACTGCCTTAGCAGTTGATAGATGCACATAACCTCTTATTTCCCACATGGAAACTTCGATTTGACAGCATCGTAACTTCGGAGTTTCGATGTATTCCTGAATTCTATAAAAAAAAGGTGTTATGGACTGTCTCCACAAAAAACGTTATGCAGCTCGGATGCATGTTAGAAGATTTTGGCAGGTTTGTAAGCCCGAGAGAAAAAAAGGTAAATTAAGGTAAAAAAAAAAGAAGAATCCTCGAAGGAGAGCTCAAAAAAAATTATTTTGAACGGCGCATTGCATTTGAATACTTTTCATGAGAATAACGCAGGCAAATATTGGCACTTCTGAACGTCGTAGTAAAACTCTTCAGAAAAAAATCTCACAAAAATGTCATTAAGATATTCTGATAGAGAATTGAATTCCCTACAAAAAAGTTCATACGAACAATTAGCTTAGAACAACCGTTCAAGTGGAATCCCTGTCTGAAATTAAATTTTATTATTTAAGCGACGTGCACGCCATAGCACACGCTGCCACCTGGCGACAGCACGCGGTAGCTCGTAGTGCAAAATTACAAGTTTCACACTAGCGCCACGAACGGGAAACTGCGACATTTTTCCCCCATTTTGGCCCCAAATCAAGATCTGTCACTGCGACAAAATTTCATTCGTTATTGCGAAGTGAAACCTGTAGTAGGGGAGGCTGCCTCGAAAAAATTAGCTAGTCACTTGTGGTACTTTAACGAGAAAATTGTTGCTTCGTCGTTTTTCGAAAATGCTGTGCCGATAAGTGTGAAGGCAGAATTGGTACAAGCTCTGCAATCTCGAGAAAAATCCAAAAATCCTTCCGAGTGAGTAATTGTAAAAAAATTCGGGAATGTTGCTGAAAAAAGACATAAGCGATTTCGTTACTCAAGAATCCTTATTTCTTTTCCAGCAATTCAATTTACCTCATGATTTTTTGAGAGTTAATATTGAATTATGGCCGGAAAATGCCACTTATTTGAGCTGCTTAGATTTTTTTTAATCCAAAAGTCGTTAATAACGTAGCCGAACATGGTGTCACTTTGATAGAAGCATATAACGGTTCATTAACAAAAAGCGAAGAGCAGCTACAATATTTATTGGGCGTAGTGCAGAATCATCGACAGAAATACCTTAATTGCAACAAACAGACTCTTAAAAAAAGGAACGATGATTATCAAGCATTATAGTGTAAAATCAAATTATTTTATCTTATTAAGCCAAATTCATTGAAAAAACTTTTCGAAACACGATCAATGATGGATGTCGTTTCTTTTATATTTCTTGTTGTACTTGATTCTTTTTTGTATCAGAGAAATATTTTGAGAACGATTCCATGCAAATTGTATGTTAGAGCAGGACATTCTCTACAAAAAAAACCCCCAAAAAGTTTTTTCGTCAAGCGAAAAATTCGATTTTTACAGCCTTTTGAATTATTTTTGTCGATCAATTCAATTCCCAAACAAACTCGAATAAGTGGCATTTTCCGATCATAATTCAATATTTACTCTCAAAAAATCATGAGGTAAATTGAATTGCTGGAAAATAAATAAGGATTTTTGAGTAACGAAATCGCTTATGTCATTTTTCAGTAACATTTCCCAATCATGTTTTTTTTAACAATTACTCATTCGGAAGGATTTTTGGATTTTTCTCGAGATTGCAGAGCTTGTACCATTTTTGCCTTCACACTTATCGGCACAGCATTGTCGAAAAATGACAAAGCAACAATTTTCTCGTTAAAGTACCACAAGTGACTAGCTAATTTTTTCGATGCAGCCTCCCCTACTACAGGATTCACTTCGCAATAACGAATGAAATTTTGTAGCAGTGACAGATCTTGATTTGGGGCCAAAATGGGGGAAAAATGTCGCGGGTTTCCCGTTCGTGGCGCTAGTGTGAAGCTTGTAATTTTGCACTACGAGCTACCGCATGCTGCCGCCAGGTGGCAGCGTGGGCTATGGCGCGCACGTCACTTAAATAATAAAATTTAATTTCAGACAGCGATACTACTTGAACGATTGTTCTAAGCTAATTGTTCGTAGGAACTTTTTTTGTAGGGAATTCAATTCTCTATCAGAATATCTGAATGACATTTTTGTGAGATTTTTTTCTGAAGAGTTTTACTACGACGTTCAGAAGTGCCAATATTTTCCTGTGTTATTCTTATGGAAAGTATTCAAATGCAATGCGCCGTTTGAAATAATTTTTTTCTGAACTCTCCTTCGAGGATTCTTCTTTTTTACCTTAATTCACCTTTTTGGGGGATGCAACCGAAAAAAAGATATCGATTTTTTTCCGCACACCCTAATATATACATAGTATATATATATATATATATATATATATATATATATATATATATATATATATATATATATATATAAGGTTAAGTTTTAAAAACCAATAGCATGTTATTCGATAAACTCTTTAACTATGACAATGATGTCAACTAATTGATATACTTAATGTGAAACACCAAATAATTATAGGAATTCATTTGGTCTCTTATGCCATATCTGCGACGAAGATGTTACAAGCACTCGGCAACATAGGGGCAGCGTGCGTAGCTATAGGTAGGAAGGTACTAGATTCAATACCCGTACAGGCGAAATATTTTCTTCGAACAAAATCATTTCAGCAGGCCAGGGTACGACGAATTATAATACAAAATGATTGTAGTAGAACCCTAAATTAAGTGGCTCATTTGATTTTAGATTTTTAAAATTTTATGCACATATAGGATACAAGGATTTACAGTGTATTTTGTAAGGAAATTAGGATTTATTCGAATCGAATCTTTATTTATTCAATTTGAATATATTTAATATTAAAAAAGAATAGCTGAAACGAATAAGATCATTGTAGGCCGTGAGACATGGAAAAAACATATTCTATTTAAAAAGGTTCTATTTAAGTTAAATATTTCTTTCTGATCAGGTAACCTGATAGGGGCCTTATCAGGCAACCAGGTCAGGCCCATATGTGGCACAACGTTACATTTCCTAGTAGGGCCCTTTCAGGCTGCCTTATTAGTGCCCTACCAGGGCAGTCAGACAACCTGAACGGGCCCTGATTTGGGGCCCATCAAAATTTCTACGCGGATTATGCGCTACCTTCGGAGGCGCCAAAAAAAAGTTCCTCCACTGCTGACATGATTCCGGCCGATTGAGTAGCTGAAACCGAAAAAGGAAAAAAATATCGTTAAATTGGAAGGTATTTCCTGTACAATGATTTAGGATTTTCGAAAAATATTTAAATTTACCCAAATGGCGTAGTTATGAAGAAAAGTGTTTTCTTGCCTATAAAATGGTCGTTTTTTTTCTATGCCAAATCGTCATTTTCCATCCAATCAGAAATATCCTACGTCATTTTAGAGTAAATATATATTTAAGAGTACTCAGTTCAAATTTTGAGTCAATCGGATAATTGCTCTTTGAGTTACAATTCAGCAAATTTAAAAAATCGAATTTCGAGGAAAAACGCGTTCAAAGATTTAACTATCGATTTTTGCAAGACAAAATGATATTTACCATAAAAACTGCTAATCAGTTATAACCTGGCCCATAAGATGGACGCTGTCGAAAAAGGCAAAAAAAATCGGCATTTTGAAAGTATCACATTGGTATAGCCCCTTAAAAATTTATATGTATTCAGAAAAATATCATAATTCATTTAATGTCACAAAAATCAAGTTTACCGGCGATTTTTTCAAGAAATTTTTGTTTAAACAATTCATTTATGAATTCTTGGCATTCTTATTACTCAAAACTAACGTTCTTAAAATGTTTAATACGGTTAATTTTTTTTTTCTTCAAATTTTGACGTTATCACAAATTATTCAAAATTGTTACCGAAACTCACTTTTGGTAGGGAATGTACGGGTATACACCCTTAAGGTGGGTGCTGCGTATAAGGATGTTTGCCGATTTGCATTAGCTTGGGGCCCAAACAACTAGTCAATTTTCAATATTGTTTTCACATTAAACTATCGGGACGATGGGGTCGAAATTTTACATACAATAAATACATTGTCTTGACAAGTTTGAGGTTTTTTTAAATTGAAAAATATTGATAAACAGTGAAGTTGTTATTGTTCAAATAAAGTTCCACCGTTGCTGCGTAATCAATCGGTGCAGGTCGTACTGGCGAGTAGGGTGACCTGAATTGTGAAATAAAGAATTTCACTTCTAGTGTAATAATCAAACCCTTGTATGACAGGACACTTTTTGCAATTTTGAAAATTACGAGAATGGAAAGTTGTAACAAAAAAAAACCGAAACGCGAAAATTTTCACAGTCGCGTCTCGACGTTCCTCTACACGACATCCACAAAATATACAATGCACGCTTAGACGACGGTAAATTGCAATATTGCGGATGTCGTTTTCAGCCCGATCGTACGCGCGTATACACCTTTATGCAGCGTTACAAGTAACGTCGCTCCTCTCGTGCGATTCCTCATCCACGGGTTACGGGATTTAACTATATGGAAGAGACATTCCAATGTAAGAGGTATGAGAAGAGTTGCGGGGACCGCCTGTGAGAGACAAATAGAGAGAGCGAGAGAGAAAGACAGACAAACAGGAATAGGTAACGACAAAAGTAATAACAGGGAAGATAAAATGTCGCGAGAAGCAGTGAATAATAAACTCCGGATAATCTTGGAATGTCACGACAGCAGAACAGACGTTCATATACCCCAAAGACAATAAAACAACCCTTTGTCTAAATATGGGACATTCCATGCCATTTCACCTAGCCCGTGACTCCGACCATTCTTGGTTTTCCTGATTTTCTTTTGTAAAATCGAATCCCATTAAAGGAATATCCACCCCAATTTTTACATGTTTATCTCTTCTCTTCCCTTTTAGGAGTTATAATTTTCCAAAAAATGTCGATCTCGGCGATTTTGGAAACGTTCAAACGCTGATAACTCTTGAACTAATTGAGATATCGACAAATGTCACTACATCATTTGTTTCATTTTGAAGCATTCTTTCGTTAAAAAATATGAAAAAATCATCAATTACCAATGGCAACATTTTTTTTGCTTCTAAAGTGAATTTTTTTTTGAAAGATGACTGCCTTTTTTATTTTTATTTTTTAAAATTCTCTACATTAGAGTGACTCATTCTATGATTTTTACGAATAATCTCATTGTGGGCCCATTTTTCCTTCGATTTCTTTCCGAATTAATCAAATATTTCTGAGAAGATTTCATCATTTTAATCTCCAATAATGCTATGAGTGATTTAGTGATTTCCGTTTCGGCTTCGTCAGGCCTGAAATGATTTATTTTTCATTTGTGCGGAATTTAACGAAAACCATTATTTTCAATAAAAAATAATTTTTTTTTCTTCCCAGAGCTTTTCTTCTTTTTAGTATTCCAAAGCTGATACTATCGAATAAAAATATTATTGGAAAATGCAATTTTTTTACCCACCCAGGTAGATGTCGCGCGTTAACGAAAATTTTTAAAATGTTCCCATAAGTCTCGAGGGCAACGAGTGAAGGATTTCCGCGGACCGCATCAACATTTCTTCGAGAGCCAACGGCAAAGCAGTATAGTGCAAATGATGGGAGAACGAGCATAATCTCGCGTCGCTCTCTCGCGGTTGTTCTCCGAGATGTTTATATACAAGCATGTTCCATCAAGGCAAGTATTACGAACGGAATGAGTCGCGAAGCTAGGATAATCCTTTTGGTCTGGTGTTCTTCGTTAGTACATGAGATACACACTAGAGGGATTATCGTCATCCTAGGCGCCCTCTCGCTTTTTCTCTCTCGCTCTCACTTTCCCTCTCGCTCTCTTGCCCCCTCTTTCTCTTCCGTTTCAACTTAGACTACACACAATCCCCTGTTTCCTTCTTCGTTCGGCGTCCTGCTCGTTCCGACGCCATCCTCGAGGAGCGCAAAGACAGAGAGGTCTAAGGTAATTCGATATTGCTGAATAGAACATGACAGAATCGGAAGTAGCGAGGAGCAGTACTGCAGGACGGGAAGAGGGAAGTACGTAAGCCTTCGCTTGCGTACAAGGACCGTCAAAGTGCGGTTACGTCACCGACGTCGAAGGGAGCGCAATGACCAAAAACAGCTGTCCAACGAGTATTCGCGCAACCCTGTCAAACGAATGAATCCGATTCGGGTGAACCGCTTTGCCACCACCAAATTCCCGATGCTAACAATTCACGGCCAAGAAAAAGTAGCAGCAGTTCAGTAACTTGTCAGCATTGATTTGGTCAGAGGCTGTCCACTCAATGCGTTTAGATAGCGCCGAATTTCGTCACCCCGAGAACATAATCAATACCAACATAATTACACGAAATTCATAGTTCCTAGATTTCCATAGTAATTTATTTTTCCGATAATAGCAAAGTCAGCAACGACCCGGGATATTAGTGGCGCTCTCTCTCTCTTGACTGTCTATGACGAATAACGGGGCCAAAATGTTTAAAGAAAATAGAAGCAAAAAATTATTGATAAAAATTTCAATAAAAAACGATTCGATAATTCGAAAGCGTATAATAGAACACTTACACTTTATAAATTATAATCGAAATTTGAAAAAATCAACACTTCTAGGGACAAATAAATAACAGTCTTCGCTATTAGTCAGCCCCCTGACACTGGTAGATAAATGCTGTTCGCAAAATGTCCTTGCCGCACTGTGGCGCTAATAGTCGTGTGACAGGCATGCATATATATGTATGCTGCGCCGGTGTTTCGAATATCTTACATGAATAAAAATCTATTGATATATTTGGAATGATTTTCTGTTCTAATGATTTTCCTTTGAACACAATAAATATCGTCGCCATAACGATAACAGGCGAAAGCCACGAAAGTATCGAATCGTTCAGCTGATCGGAGTGTTTAGAGCCGCAGGCTGTCACACAACACAGCCAACGCTAGGCAGTGGCGATTTCAAGAACCAAAAAGCCGGGACAAATCGCGTTTTCGTTTATCGTATAGGAATAGTAGGCCAGTGTCAGGGGGCTGCTATTAGTTAACTATTCATCCACCCATCCATCCATCCATCCATCCAACACATCAATAGAGAGCACACGACTGTTGAGACAGTCAAATATAATATATTTTAGTATAAACGTGTTGCGACGTCTTTAGCACTTGAATGCCAGGAATTGCGACTTCCCATGTTTTACGCAATTCTTGGTCCTGCGGAACTCCGAGCACTGGTTTTGGCGTTTTCTGCATTAAATAGACCGCTTACTTTCATTCAACAATAAAGCGGTACACGGAAATACCGCTATAAGACCGCTACGTGATGGCCCTCCTAACGGATAGATGAGGAACTAAGTTTGCGCCTCGCTACCGGCAACACTTACCACCACTCAAAAACGCCCGAATTTCCATAACAGTATGTAATACCGTATATTGGTCTAACGCTTGTATTTTATTGAAATGCTGCCGCTATAAGTAGGCTGTCAGAATCCACAAACGTTATACTCCAGAAATGACACATTTCCGAAAGGTCGTAACTCAGAAATGCGATATTCGCGGAACGTCACCATTTGGAATTTAACGCCGACAGATTTTGCTACGAACCGATGGCACTATAATAACATCTTCCATTTGAATGAACAATCCCATCGGCCAAGTGTCCATAAAATTCAGTGCATAAATTGCAATGACATTTCGGGAATAAAACGTTTCCAGGCAATGACTTATCGGAAGTATGTCATGATCCGCAATATGACGTTTCTGGACTCTGACAGGCCAAGGCTGCTATATGCTGCCGCTGAAATGCTACTAGTAGTTTGGCATTTCCCATGTGGTAAATAACATTTTAGTACTTCACTAGTCGTTACTACCGTTCAACCAGTCGTCAATTCCTAGAGTCCTAGAAACAGTCGTATACTAGAATTCCCGTTCTAGTTGCATCCTGCATAAGTTTGGTCTTTCAAAACGCTACACTGCTGCTTTTTACTGCCCGCCTAACACAAGCAGGCATTTCTAACGCCAGTAAAAAAAAACCAGTGAGTTACTAAAATGCTGCTGCATTTGGCTGCCCATGAAATGTTAGCTTCACCGGCGAATTGTCAAGCGGCAAAGATACCGACCGCCCGTCTAACTCGCTCATTTCCGGAAAGCCCCGAAGAGACCGGACGATCCGGTCGACGCAAAGCTGAGCGGGATATGAGCCAATTTCTTTCATACCCTGCGGGCGACAGGTTATGAGCACGCGAGGAGTGTAAGGCGAGTCAGTTCGCGTACACAGGAAACTCTCCGGTGGTGTATTGTCCTCGTATGAAAAGAAACAACAATGGACGATCAGCGCGAGTACGAGAGGCCAAACACAAGACGATGGGATGGACAAAGAGACCGGTCCTTTACACCTGTTTATGACACATACGAACCATGTGTTGCTGAATCAATACAAAGGACGAGAAATCTGTTGTCGACTAGCTCGCGTCCGGTAATGAAATACAGTAACGCAATATCCGCAGATAGAGTTTCCTTCCGTGTTTACGTGTATGTGTGTGGGTGTTTGTACTTGAGCTCGCATCAGATTCTAAGGTACGACCGACGAGTAAGGTATCGAGCGGGAGGGAACGTCTTGGCACGTTCCGTAGTAGGTGGTCTTCCGTTCCTCGGTGACCAGAACTTGGCCCATGTTTCAAGGGTTACATCTACCTAGACGCGCGAAAAAATTGCCAAATTCTGCATTCTTTCTGGGCAACGGTAGATGAAAAAGAAAAGCATTTTTTTTAAACACGAGATGCAATTTTTTACCCACCTAGGTAAATGTCCCTGTAAGGCCGAAGTCTGAATTAGAAGGTTCGAATCTTTTTTTTTATTGCTCAAATCGATAGACTATCCAAGAATATATCTGCAAAGTTACAGAGGCCAATTGTAAATATTTTCGAAGATACAAGGCTGAAAGCAGAGAAGTGATTGATATTTGATATTTATACTTCCTCTTATTGAAAACTTTGAAGCGCGTTTCCTCCAGGTTTCGTTTTCACGATTTTTCCAAATAGGCGCTCGTGATAGCAAAAAACTGAACGACCTATTGAATCAAACCAAAGTTTATTTTCTTCAGTATGAAAATCTCTTCTAGGTGATTTCAAAGAGTCGTTGAAAAAGTCTTTTCAAATAATTTTTATAGCGCGTTAAAGTGTTTTTTTTAAACACATTTATTTTCAAACCTGAGAAAAGTTATAATTTCACGATTTTTTCAGCTTTTCCTTAATTCATCCAGAAACAAAATAAGATAGATGGCCCAGTAGTCGTCACCTTAAGCAGATCGCTTGACTTTGCAAATTTATATAGCTCAACTAGGAAAGTGAGTAAAAGTTATTTTAAGTCGTTTTTAATCAATTTTTTATTACGAAGAAGAAGGTCGTTGTGAAATGTCCGTGCCGGGTACAGTTTTCGAGAAAATATTTCGTAAAGGTTATAAGATGCTATTGTACGAGTCATCATCAGGCTGCCATCATAGTTGGTCTGGTAATCGCCATGGGAACGTCTCACTAATCGTCACATGCGTTCCAACTACTTTGAGGCCTAATATACCTTTGAAAAAAAAATTGTCTTTTTTAATCGACTCAAATGATGTATAAAGATGCCGAAAATAATGTGCAAAAGTTATTTCAGGTGGTATTTTTAAGTCATGTAAAAAAATGTTTTTTAAACTTTAAACGCGTTTTTCATGAAGAAATGTTTTAAAAATCGGGCGGACTCGTAGGTACTACATTTTTTGACCGATTGACTTCAAATTTTAACTATAACTTCTTAGATACATTTTATAGCGATGTACACACGATTTTCACAATCGATGAACAATTGCTTTTTTGAAAAAAAAAAAACAAAGGCCGTTGTTTCAGTCAAAAATGCGACTTTCTTAAAAAGGGACTAAATGTACAAAAATTAATATTTGATAATAATCGCGTATACTTCGGTAGCAAAACTCATGTAGATTACGGGAAAAAGAAAATTCTTCTGAGTGCACATGTGCGACTCGAACGGGTCCGCCGGTGGAGATACCTACAGATCTGTGAAAGAAACCCTCTAAACCTCGTTTTGATTGCTTTATTAGTATATATATATATATATATTCCTCAGAGGTACGGGGGTAAATCTTCCCCTTTTACCATCCCCTCCTTTATTCTTTCCATTCCTTCCGACATTCACAATCCTTCCAGAATCCCCCCCGAGTGTTGACCTCAGCCACTGTTTCCTAATGCACTACTGTATCGCATTTGCATGAGGGCCCAGGGAAACTGCGGAAAACCTGAACCGATACAGGCGGCTATATTTGGTTAAGTTTCAGTTGTATTCATCAGAAACTCAGACAAACTGCCTCCCACTCAGAGGTTGACGCGCAAACCAGTGCACGGGCAAGCGGTCACCGCTCCAAGTATTGGCAGCCTCCAATGCTGCTTAACTTCAGTGACCGCCGAGCCCGCACAGCGACCAGGCGCCCATCTCTGTCCGTTCGATTGCTTTATTAGTATTTTTTTTTTATTCCCAAAAGCCCTGTTTTCCGACCATCCAAAGATATATAAGGCCTTAATTAATTTTGCAAAGGTTCGTAGGACTTTGTTGACTCGATTATATCTGCATATAGAACTGCCCCTGCTGCAAATTCCCGTACGGTTTTTAGTGTGGGGATGTGTGGGAAAGCATGGGATAGCCAAGGAAAGTGTGGGATCCCGTACGGTTTCCTGTACAGGATGAACATTCCTGTACAGGAACCTGCATGGGAACCTGTGTGGAGCAAAGTGGGAAGCTGAATCCTGTACAGGATCCTGTACGGGAGAACGCAGGAAATAAATTCCTGTACGGGATCCTGTATGGGAGAACACAGGAAATAAATTCCTGTACAGGAACGTGCATGGGAACCTGTGTGGGGCAACGTGGGAAGCTGAATCCTGTACGGGATCCTGTACGGAAGAACGCAGGAAATAAATTCCTGTACGGGAACCTGCATGGGAACCTGTGTGGGGCAACGTGGGAAGCTGAATCCTTTACGGGATCCTGTACGGGAGAACGCAGGAAATTAATTCCTATACGGGAACCTGCATGGAAACCTGTGTGAGGTAACGTGGGATGCTGAATCCCGTACGGGATCCTGTACGGGAGAATGCAGAAAATAAATTCCTGTACACGAACCTACATGGGAACCTGTGTGGGGCAATGTGAGTAGTTTAATTTTTGAGACAGCGCTTAATAAGTTAATCACGATTGAATCTAAAGAAATGTGAAACTTCTAATTTTTTTTCATTTCTATCTACACATTTCGCGAGAAAATAAATCATGAATCACGATGGTCAACGTTTTTTGAAAATGTTTTATCTGAAGTCAAAAGTATAGTTTTTTAACGTGGGTCCCGGCCTCGCAAAATCGCGTGAAATATTCAATACACAGTTCTTAGTTATACTTAATTAAACGCAATATCTTAATGTTTTTTTATTAAACTTTTTTATTATGTTATCATTTTACGTCTTACAAAAATCTGTTTACAGAAAATTGCAATAATATTGTTGGTCAAAGAACAGACCGGTACTAAACAATTGCAACAAACCAATGATACATGTAAGAGTACTTTTTTTCCTTTATCGATTTTTATTTTTTTAATTATTACTTTTGTCACAATTAAGATAAATAAAACTGCAAAAACCAATTTTCACTTTTGCTTTTTCTCATTTTTGACATTAGTAACCCGTATGGATTCCCTGTACGAAAACACCACGTGCGATCCCGTACGGAATCCCATACAGGAACCCGTATGGGTCACCACGTGAGATCCCGTATGGAATTCGGTACGGGATCCCATACAGGTTCCTGTGTGGGAATATGCAGCACGGTGCAGAATAATTTTACGCACTCGGGCACAAGCTTTACGATTTTTATTAAAACATTTGATAAAGAGTTTGAAACATAAAATTCTCTTCCATACAACTTTATTAATTTCAAAAACAAAACTAATTATTGCCTATTACGTCAGAATTATAATTTTTATTTATTTGTAGTGATTATAAACAACTATTTTTTCAAAAATAATTTTTAATATTATTTCGATTGAGTGGTGTTCACCTGTGTTTAAGACGTACTCAGTTATCGACATGGTCACGACTCATTTATTTATATGTGTATCTTTTTACTATCGCGAAAATGTGTATGACGATTACTGGTCTGTGGATCCTTCAGACAATGCTAATGTCGGACCCAATATTTCTTTTCTGATTTTCTAAAAACTAATATTCGATTCGTAAGATAAGATTGTCCCAGTTATCGACAGCCGTGGCGATTAATCAGCAGAGTGTTTATGTTGCTGAACCGGTAATCGTCATATATGAAAACTCGTTGAAATTAACATAAAACTATAATTTTTTATGCTGAGCGCAAAACTAAGGTTGAGGATTGAGGTTAAGGTTGAGGAAAAACTTGAAGGAAAACTTACTTCACGCAAGTCCACGGTCATTCTCAAATCGTAGCGGAATATATTTAATTTGATTATTCTTGAATACGTATACTTACAGGTGTGAAAATGTAAAATGTTCTACAAATGTATGTAGAATACGTATACTTACGGGTGTGAACATATACGGGTGTGAAAAATACAACATAGTAAATACCTCCTGGGAGCTAATATAGTACAGGTCTGTACGAAGGATTGAGCTTTATCTTAAAATACTTCTTTAAGGGGAGGGTAGGGGTTTCAGCGTGAAAAAAAAACTTTTTTGCGAATTTTTTTCGTCGATATGGATAGAGTAAATTTATTGAAACCTTTTGTACATTGTTAATTGTCATTTCAAGAACATTCCGTGAAATTTGTACGCGAAAATATTCACAAACAAGCCGGCGCCGCGTTTTCCTCGAAACCACTTTTACAAAGCCCGTGTTCACTGCCATTTGAAAACTGCATGACCGATTTATTTAAAAATTGGTACATACTTTCTACATATAAAATACCTCCCCCCAACGGTTAGTTTGAGATTTTTTTTACATTGAGGGGGTTTTCCACCCCAAAATGGCGATATTTTTCGTGAAAAATAGCACTTTTCACTTTACATGAGCACCAAAAATTTAGAAATAAAAACAAAAATTATCAAAGACTGTTGGGGGGAGGATATGATGATACTTTGACTAAATTTTAATGGTACTTGATTTCTAGCTGAGATACAGTGAACACCGCAAATCGTGTTTTTACAAACGTGTTCTTAGAAAAGGTTTGTCACTGGCTTGTTTGTGGATATTTTCGAGTACAAATTTCAGGGAATGTTCTTAAAATGACACTTAATGTACAAAAGGTTTCAATATATTTACTCTATCCATATAGATGAAAAAAATTCGCAAACATTCTTTTTTCGCCGTGAAACCCCTACCCTCCCCTTAATGCGTAAACGTGACGATCACTAGGACCCTGACGGCCACTGGGCCGATTACCTTATATGCCAATTGAAAATTTTATTGGTTTTTTGTTTCAGTCAAGAATTACGAGCTGCATCTTTCCCGCCGATTGGGGACTGCAGTAGCAAGACGCACATGGAATAGGCTGAACAATTTGCAGTCATTTCAATAAATGATAAAATGTTCAATAAAAAAAAATGAAATTCAATGAAAATTCAATAAATGATAAAATGTTTCAATAAACAAAATGTTTCAACATGAAACAATTTTCATGTTGAAACATTTTTTTTTATACACTTTAAATATACATGAAAAGATACCACAATGTTTACTGGGCTCACTGGTTTTTTTCCCTTTTAAAAAATGCCCGATAAAACTCTTTTTTCGACCTTCTAATTAAGGCTCCGGATTTAATTCGAGTTTGGAATACGAAAGAAGAAAAAACTATCGAGGAGAAAAAAGGAAGCGACACAGTGGCAAACAGCAGGTACGGAAAGCCCTGTGACACCCTTTCTATCAGGACGTAGTATCGGTTTCATCGCCTCCTTCGCCCCTCGCTCAACGCTCTCCGATCGAAGTGCCGATGCGATCACACCACCGGAGCTGTCTCAAGCCGCGAGTTTCCGTTAATCCTCAAACTATACGGTTTTTCAATTTCCTTCTTCCATTCCACTCAGGCTCGATTACCACGTTTCGCGTCGATTCCTACGGCGTATATCGTCGTTCTCCTTCTCCGACTGCTCCTTCGAAGCCCGCCGCGTTAAAGGTCCTTTTCTTCTTCCATCGATCGTTCGCCTTTCCGAGAAGCCCCGAAGCATTCGACGTTGCGATGACAACGATTGGAATTCGGAAGGAACGTCTCGTATAAGCAATTTTGGTGGATTGGCTGATCCCCACAGTTTCAACTACGTTCATACGAATTTCGAAATCGAATCCAATCGAATTCTAACCGCTTTCAAGTATAACACCGTCATTATTGCCATGGTTGAATTTAACGTAATATACAGTAAAGCGGCGCGTAAGTGCAGACTCGACCCTCGCGATGATTGGAACTCGTTCAACTTTTGTTATTTCCATGCATATACACTGCATTTCTTATGATTTTAGTTGCTGGAACTTTGGGAATTTTCGTCAACTTTTGTATGGATAGCTGCATTTTTTTTCCCAATGGCTGGGTAGAATTTCCCAGCCAAGTATCACGTAGATTTGAATGTGAAGTGAAATGGTCAGGTAACATTTTCATTTAGTCGACGTTTTCAAGTTGATTTCAAGGTGCACGTGAAAAATAGAAACCTACATTTTTCATAGCAGCATCTTAAATCTAATAGACAAAACAAATCGGATAAAACGACATTTTTTCGGCCCGTCACAGTAGTGTCCTCCCTTAAAGAACTGGTCGGAATTTCGGGGATGACGTACGGCCTCTGCATCGCCTGGCTCCAAAATTAGAAGTTCCATTTGGTGCAACACTGCACGACGAAGCAACTGACAAGCGGAAACCACGTCAGATTTATATGTCAGTAGGACACAAAATAGTTTCCGGTCGCCCTCACGTTTCCCACAATTGCTCACCTTCTACGCAACTCATCCTAAACGTGAACAGCCGGTGACCACCCAAAAGGCCGTCATTGGAAAAAGGCTCGATGGATTTCCACTTATGACAACACACAGACCGATGTTGCACTTTATATTCAAGCCGATATGCTTGAGTGAAAAATACTATGCATCTACTCATACGGAAGCTGTATAGTTCCGGCTACGTATGTTGAATGCGGGAACGGCAA
Source organism: Ophion obscuratus (assembly GCA_964007375.1). Classification (NCBI taxonomy): domain Eukaryota; kingdom Metazoa; phylum Arthropoda; class Insecta; order Hymenoptera; family Ichneumonidae; genus Ophion; species Ophion obscuratus. The sequence continues at coordinate 51,075,120 of OZ023319.1, forward strand.
GTGCGCCACCGTTATACGAATACACGTATGTATGCATGTCACGATAATCGCGTGGTTTTGATCTCTCTCGTTCGACCATACGAATGAGCGTAAGTATCGGGGGACAGATGGGATTGTAAACGAATGGAAGCGAATAGGACATCCCATCATTATCCAATGATCACGAAGTCTCTTTACCGCCACGAACAGCATCATACCCTGAGTGTGTGTGTGTGTGTGTGTGTGTGTGTGTGTGTGTGTGTGTGTGTGTGTGTGTGTGTGTGTGTGTGTGTGTGTGTGTGTGTGTGTACGTGTGCGTGTGCGTGCGTGCGCGCGCGCGCGTGTGTATGTGTGTGGGTGCGTGTGTGTGTGCGTGCGTGCGTGAGTATATGTATGTATGTATGTATGTATGTATGTGTGCCCGTGTGTTCTGAAGAGACAAAGTGAAAGATGAAGAGAAAGAGAAATGACGAGCCTCACAAGGCACAAAATGTACATCGTTCACTTTTATTCGTCCACATGTTGTGCCTTGAAAAATTTCGTATTCAAGCGGAGAAGAAAAAACAAGCCCAAAGGATCGTGTCCCAAATCAATCCTAATGTACAGTCGTTTTAATGGAAACACGTAAAACCACGATCTGACGTTTAGGTTTGGGAACTAGTGGTTGATTAGCTTATTTTTTATAAACGAAATTTGATTCGCTATTTCTTTACGGCATTTACAACAACAAAAATCAACATTTCACGCAAAATTTCTGTAAAATTTGAATTTAAAAAGCAGCTTTTTCTCATTTTAGAAAAAACATCTCTCGTCAACTAGAAGGTAGCAGTATTATCAATATTTCTACCAAGTTTCAACTCAATCGGCTTAATAGTTTTTGCACGCCAATTTCAAAAATGCAGTTTTGAGAAAATCGCGTTTGGTGTTTACGCCCGCTTGGAATCCGAGCGGTGAAGCACAGCGAATTTTGCTTTGAAACTTTGGGAAAATATTCTACATATATAGATCTATCGTTTAAAAAATGAAAGCGCAGTGGGTGATTGTCGTCCTTCACAAAAATCGGCATAACTCGGTCATTTTGTGGATTTTTTACAAAATCTTTTTTTGCAAATCCAAGCTAAGACTCTGTAAAACTATGTAAAAATCGTATTTTTGCCAGCTTACGTTTATGCCGACCCCTTAAAAGCTCCAAATTCAAATATCAAACTCTTTATCCAACAACAAGCCACCATTAATTGGAGCCACCAACATCTTGAGAACTTCCCCCACCACCGAAAATGCGAAACATTCATAAAGTATCTTCGATGACAACTATTTTTCGTGTTCCGGCGTCAGCCTAACAAGTAGGCAACGCGCCGACGCCCTGAAAGCAAAGAATGGAAATATCGACACGACTCCCCAAGAGATTAGACGGTAACGTCAGTGAAGTTTCCCACGTAGTTTATATACGCCCATACCTTTAGGCGAGGAAATAATAATTTTCATGGTTTTTTTTTCTAAGAGGAGAGATTTCTTCACCATTGTTGACACTTATGGTATGCTTTATTACTACTTTCAGCTGTTACATGGTATTTTTTTCTTTATCAATCTTTGAAAATGGCAGAGTTATGGTACAGTCTTCTGAACTGCATTTTCAAAACTGGCGTGGCGTATAGCTGTAAAAATAATTGACCAATTCTGACGAAATTTGGTATAAATCTCTCTAACCTTATTGTCTAAAATATAACGCTGATTGTTTATGAAAATTAAATAAAACGGATTTTTCCTAGTTTATATTCTGCGTATAAGTGTTAATGAAAGAAAAATCTTCGTTGTTTTTTTCTCAGATTAATTCCGCCGCAGCCTGTTTAGAAGACCGTGCCACGCTGCTATTTTTGAAGATTAATAAAAAAAAATACCGAAAGTAGTGAAAAAACATACCTAAGTCTCGAAAAAGGTGAAAAAATCGTTACTCTAAAAAAGAAATCCCGAAATTCAACAATTTTTTCCTCGCCCATCGGTATCCCCCCTTAATCATATTTGGATAAATAATAGCGGCGGAGCAACAATGATCACGTACTCTAGGAGCTTTTCGAGCTGATGTATGTCACAATGAAACTCAAATTCCCAAGTAATCACGAAACGCTGGAGACGGTTTTACGCATCGCCTGTTTGGGGGTTCTCTCTGTCCAGCGGATAATTCTATTTGTTCCGCAGATTTGGATAAAGAGATGAGCAAGCCATAGCTCGGCAATACTTGCTGGATGGAAAAAACATTGATATCTCTCTCTCTCTCTCTCTCTCTCTCTCTCTCTCTCTCTCTCTCTCTCTCACGCACTTGAACAATTTTTTAAATTAACCTCTCGAACTCTCTCGAAATTGGGATCGAAGTCTGTCAAAACTTGCAACTCGCCGTCCCGTTCGCTAACCAATGCATTTTTATCAGCACAGTAAATTGCCGCGATACGAAACTTTGTGTTAGTTTGAAAATTGCTCGCGAACAACTTCGAACTCGACCGAGTCTTCGCGAAGGTGCATTTTTTTGCCCGTTTTTTTTTTGTCGTTGTGCTTTTCAATGTACTACTTGAGTGCAAGACAACACGTGCAATTTTCGTTTTCCTACTTCCGTCATTTTATTAATCGATATTTCGTGGTCAGATCTCTTAACTTTTCTCGTGTTCGAGAAACGCATCTGTTTTTTTTTCTTCGTATTCCCTTATTTGCCGCGAATGCACTACGGGAGATTTGGCTGGTCCCTTTGTCGCGCGCTCGGAAATTTTCCGGAGCTCCCTATCAGCATTTCCCGTTATCGATGCATTAAAAAATTAGCATAGAGAACATTGTACAGTGGGCAGCTTCGCCGGCCACGCCGAATGTAAATGAGCGTGCGGATTGTGACGCATTGCGAATGCTAATTCACGGCGATGTTTTGTACGAGACTGGAAGAGACTGCGGACTGGATTTACTCGTGGACCAAGTACACATTGTTCATATTGACAGATCTCGTACCGCGAGTTTTCTCTACTACTTTTTTCACAGTAGACTAAAATCGCACTCTTCCACGCAAGGGCCGAATTTTAGCCGCGGAGAATTGAATGGAAATTTTATTACAGTCGGTGGACATTGTGTTCAATTCGATAGCGCGCGCGAGGCTTGTTAGTTTTGTTTTTTCTTCTCGAGTTAGGAGGGATCTTGCGACTCCTCACACACGTGTCTAAATTCAATATGGTGTACGCATGTTTCTGGTTCTCGGATCGAAGAAAAAATTAATTATTTTCATGATTTTTTTTAAGGAAAAGAATGATTCACCATTTTTTATTTATTTCATTAATCTTTAAAAATGGCAGCGTAACACAGCGTCGGAGGGATTAATCTGAAGAAAAAAAACCAACGTAGATTTTTCTTTCACCAACACTTATACGCAGAATATGCACCAAGAAAAAGTGTGAAATGTTAAAAATCGATGAAATGGTATGCTTTGAAACAAAAAGATTGAATTTTCCGAAAAAAATGGCTACATATCGCAATTAAAAAATACTTTTTTCATTTTCAAAAACATTAAGTCATCTTTAAGGCAATAAAGTTATAAAGATTTATACGAAATATCATCAGAATCGGTCGATTAGTTTTTTAGCTACACGTCACGCCAGTTTCGAAAATGCTTAAAAGTGTTTAAAAGACCGTGCCATAGCTCCGCAATTATTGAAGATTAACTTAAAACGATTTAATTGAAAACGCCATGTATCAGCCAAAGGTAGTAATAAAACATACCCTAAGTCTCAATAATGCTGAAGAAATCCTACCTTTAAAAAAATCATAAAAATCAGCAATTCGTTCCTCGCCTAAAGGTATCTCCCCCTGAAACATACAGATTTTTCTAGTTGTACATATTGTGGCTGTTGCCATCATGATTTTTTAAGTAAGACTGTCGTACAATTGGGTACACTTTATTGGCTGCATTGGGGCGCATGGTCAAATTGAGACCTTTTGACTAAATCGTTAAATTAAAAACGATAAAGGCTTCCTAAAAAAGTTGCTTTTAGTATTCGAAAAGACGGTAACGACTAGAACTTACACACATTCCAAAATTTATTAACTTTCCAAAAACAGATCTCGATTATTCGTATATGCACATTTATATTGCGCTTTTATGGTGAAATTAATTTTGGATGCTTCACGTGAAAAGTTGTTCGATCGGTTGTCAAGTCGATCTCGTGACGAAACCCTCTCTCTCTCTCTCTCTCTCTCTCTCTCTCTGTCGCTGTCTCTCCCTTCCTCCAGGTCTCTGCTCTCACAACCAACCCTCTTCCGAACATTGCTGTGGTAATTCGAAATTTCGAATTCCGGACGACCAGGAGAACGGAAGGTGGAGAGTATAGACCGAGATCCTCGACGTATTCGTCGTCGTCGAAGTCTTTGCACTCTCAAGCCGTAGTCACGTGCCCGACCCAGAGACGTGGCACGCCCTCTTCTCTGCCGATATAATTTATGGGGTGCAATTCTTGCTCGTGTTTCTACCCCAGCAGCAAGCGAACTAACGGTTCCAATACCTATCTACCGTCTAATATTCTGACTTGTTTGTCTCGTGGTGCCCCCCAAAACTCCTTTCCCTTTTCTATTCCCATATAATACTAAAAGAAATACTACTGGATAATTTTATTAATTGTTATTCAATTTTTGAATAATTTTATTAAGAAATATATTGGAGGATTAATTAAAGAATTATCGTTCCAAAATGATTGTATAATCATTGCTTTTAAATTAAATTAATATACCTAAACGTTTGGGTACCCTAGTCGAATTTTCTTACCGCACTAAAAGTTAGATAGCAGCCTCGAAAATAAAGATAATTTAATTTCCCAAGCGTTTCAAAGAGGACAAATTTACCTTCATTTTGCTTTTTTCGAAAATTCTCTGCGATTTTTTTCGCCCCATTACGCACTTTTAAACGTGGCCATATTTCGACAATTTTTTGGCCGTCGGAAATGAACTGCAAAGTTTGTGGAAAAAATGTTCCTCTTATTCTTTCGTCCCAGTATTGCATTTTTAGCTAAAAAATACATGTTTTAGAAAAAAGGCGTAGCAATATATATATATATATTATAAATATGTACAAATGCATATACTTTTTATATTCGCTTTTTCATCCTATTTTTATTTCATTCATAATATCTTTTAAATATAATCATATAAATTATATATAGATAAATGTACATAAATATTTCGAGCTTTACAAAACCAGCCGATCTTTTTTACGATGAAAATGTGTCTCTCTTGTGTCCATTATCACAGTCATCTCCGATTATGCATCATCTTCATACTCGTATGTTTTGCATTGAAAGTATTAATATCGATAGTTCTTTCTCGCACGTATGAAAACCATTGTGATTATGGGTTGTGATATTGTTGTGAATACATTTTTGCCACATATTGTACAATATTACGTCCCATCGTTTATCCCTCAGAGGACCGGGTTCTGTTAAGCTCCGGCCTGGTGAAACTGCCTCTCGAGTGTAATATGAAAAAGATAATATGCCCGTATGGTTTTTGGAGCCACCATTATCCCGGTGACTCCGGCATGTGGACGGGAATAAAATAGCCCATGATAGTATAACGAAAAAAAACGCACGTCCCCGTACACGTTTCGTCACACGATACTGTTCTGTTTGGCGGATACGTCATTTTTTTCGGTAGTGCAGGTTTTTTCTTGCGTACAGCAGAAAACTGACCACTTTTTTAGCCTGAGACTGGTTTGAGACCGCGCGATACGTTATACGCACGGATTCGGACACGAAACTTGCCGACTTTCCTTTGATTTACAAAAAATGTCGCCAACATTATACAATTTCATAGAATATTAAATTACACTGACGAAGTAAAAAAGTTAATAAAATAAATGTAGATATACATGGTAAATACCACAAATTAAACGACTTCGTTAAAGAAACGACAATAAATGAAATAATGGAAAAATGTTCTATTTATTTAGCTTGGGAGTCATTGGAGGCTCTAAATATGTACTTGCCTTTTTAAGGCTTCTTATACCTTTTGATTGTCGGAGAAGAAGGTTTTTTGTGATTTTTTAAAAATACTAATAAAGCAATCATAATTCAATGAAAAAAGATGTCATTCGAAATCACTTCTTTTTGTACAAATGAAAAATCAACGGTTTCTGGTCTGTCGAAGCCGAATTGGAGATCTACGATGAGACTAGTCTTAAAAATCATAGGATGGGTCACTCTATTTTAGAGAATTTTTTGAAAAAATCAAAAATAGGCAATTATCTTTATAAAAAATAGTTTTCCATTTAGAAGCAAAAAACGATGACATCGTGAATTGATCATTTTGTTCGTATTTTTTTAACAAAAGTATGCTTCGAAATGAAAAAAAACATTATACTACAGTGCCATTTGTCGAGATGTCAATTAGTTTAGGAGTTATCAGCGTTTAAACGTTTCAAAAACTTCGGAAGTCGACATTTTTTGGAAAATTATAACTCCTAAAAGAGAGGAGATTAAAATCTAAAAATCGGTGTGGATATTACCTTTATGGGTCAGAATTTTACAAAAAAAAACCAGGGGAACAAAAAATGGTTGGAGTCACGAGCTAACTGAAATGGCGTGGAATATCCCATATATATAACTAGAAATGTTCTCGATGATCGTCGCAGAACTTCTATGCGTGAAGGCTGAGCCTTTCGGACCATCTATACACCACCCGATAAAATTCTCTCTTATATCTTTATTACCCCATTTCGGAAAACCCCTCGATATTGCCAGTTTCGAGTGTGATGTTATATATCTCTTAACCAGTGAGCTTTCAGTACCTACGTAACGCGCTGCTGTTTTCGAACCGATTTTATTGTAAATTATTTATGTTATTACCTATTGAATTTCATCCTCTTGCGAATCGCCTGTAATTGGCATTTCGCGTGGTTCGAGATATTGTAAAGAGAATAGGGCGTAGGTAAAAGCGTCGGATGAATTGGAGCCGAAGTATTTAAATGCACATTCAAAGGTGATCGTCGATTTTGAACGCAGTCGATCGGGCAATTACACGTGCGCAATACCGAAGGGCAATATTATTATTTGATATATCTCTTGACCATTGACTGGCTCTGCAGCGATAATTCATATCGTAACTGCCCGGGGATCGGAAAATGAATGTATGAGACCCTTCAGGCCAACCAGACCTTCAACATGTGATCCTCGATACGATGGCCCAAAGATGTCGGTATTTTTTTTTAACCACTTTTCCTTCTCGCAATCGAGCACGTTTTTTTAGGCCTGCGTTTCTTGAACACGGAAAAAATCCAAAAAATCACCGCAATACAGGGGAGCAGTACGTTTTGGCGCCGCCGTTTTGGCGCCGCCGTTTTAGCGCTGCCGTTCTGGTTGCAAAGACGTTTGGGCGCGAGAACGTTTGGGCGCGAGGATGTTTTGGCACGAGATGGTTTTGCCGTGAAGACGTTTTGATGTCAGAGTGTTCCGGCACCAGCGCAAGTTGGTTTAGCACCACGAATCGTGTGTCGATGATAAACCATATGTCATAGGCCTAAGTCTTAAGCTGTTTGAGGAACACATTTAAATAAAAGGATGAATACTCCTTTCAATCAATACAAAATGTATAAAAATATCCGCCAATTTAAAAAAATCATCAAAAACATATTTTTTGTTTGTTTCGTTTTGCTGTTTTTTTTGTTCGAGCTTGTTGGGGTTTGTTGTTTGGATTTTTTTTTTGGTTGTTTGTTTGGGTTTGGGTTTCCTATTTATGAATTTATATTACGTGGCTTCCCTTCATAAGTACAAATCGTGGGTATTGTGTGTTGTTATGGTTTATTTGACTTTATTCGGATTTTCTTGTGCGCCAGTACGTTCCTGCCAAAGCGTCCCCACGCCAAAACATCCCCGCGCAAAAATGTCCTCGCGCCAAAACATCCCTGCGCATAAACGTCCTCCTTGCGCCCAAACGTCCTTGCGCCAAAACGTCCCCGCGCCTAAATACGTGGACTAGTTGGAGGATCTTCCCACGGGAAAATTGTCTGAACTTGAACTTATTTTCACGTACATTGTGCATGCAGAGAATCAACTCAGGTATACGTTCACACTGCTCACAATAAAGCGCAGAAAAACAGTGATTCCACGGTAGGACCGATTGCATACGATTGAATAATTCGTCACGTTCATTCGATTGCTATCAGGTATGATGCTACATCGAATAACGGACGCACGTATGTATGTTAATGGAGAATTTCTCGTTGAAAAAAAGTTCATGGGCGACACGATCTTATGCATGCACGTCTGTATACTCGAGCTGGTTTTGGTATTGGGTGACGTTGTCAATGGTTTGACAATTCACATAGGAAGTCTTCCCACCATTCGCCGCCTCGATGAATAATTACATCGGTTTTATTCAATGACACTATCATCAGCGTTAGTCTCTTTACGCAATGTTCCAAAAAAATTTGGAAAATTTTGATGAAGCATACTCTCGTTTGTGATGCACGTATTGACATACGCATCTGTCCCTATGTGCACGTAGGCATTTCATCATTGTGCTCATGGTTGGCCAAACGAAGCGTGTGTTCCTGGTCGTAGATCATGTTCAGCGGTGAAACAAACAATCCCCTGGACGACTTGTATACGACAAGTATGATACGAGAATATGAGAAGGCCTGACGTCGAGGTATTAAATTATATCTCATCGGGTGATAAACGGCGAACGTATGAAGTATATAGAAAATGATGTATTATTAAAGGGGCCGCTGGTTCGCAAAAGCACCGAAGGGGATCGAAGATTAAGGGGGCAAGAATAGATAGAGGCAGAAGGAGCAAGAGAGAGAGAGAAAATATATCGTGTGGAATTCTTGCCGGACACGATGGACCATCCACCACGCCCGTTTTTCAGTTATATATAGGTATTATCTTAGTAAGGGAAATCCTGTGGTTGTCCCACATCCCCACACGTTTGAGCTCTCTATGAGCACTTGAAGCCCTCTCGTACTTGATCCCTCTCCCTGACTCTCTCTCTCTCTCTTTCTCTCTCTCTCTCATCTCTTTCCCTCTCCCTCTCACGGTTCGTATCACCAACATGAGACTGGTTCATTACAACCGCAGCCCTCCATGCAGTCGTTTTGTCGTGACCCACTCAAAAGAGGGTTAGCCAGCAGACGAGAAAGAGTTATGGAGTTGGATCAGGGTGGAGCAGCTCAAAAACGGAGGGAAAGCAAGATCGCGGTGATTATCGATCACCGATCACCCCCCCCCCCCCCCTTTCCACAAGTGTGGCACGAGTATCGAATAGACTGGCCAATCATTGCCCCCCCCCCCCCCCCCTTCTACACATAGCCTCGAGCAGTTAATTAAAAATATCAAGAACTCCGTCTGAAGAGAACAAGTTTGGTCGGACGCACAATGGTTGTCTATAACAAGGTTAGGGCCCTCGTTCGGACGTATCCTGTTACCAAATGCTCGAAAAGAAGATACCTATAGGCGAGGAAAAAATTTGCTGATTTTCATGATTTTTGAAAAATAGGACTCATTTCCTCACCATTTTCGAGACATAGGGTATGTTTTATTACTACTTTTAGCTGTTACATGATATTTTTTTATTAATCTTTAAAAAGGGCGGCCGAATGGCACGGTCTTCTAAACGGGTTGCAGTGGATGTTCTCAGACGGCGTGACACGTAGCGTCGGCAGGATTAATCTGAAGGAAAACGAACGAAAATTTTTCTTTCATTAACACTCATAGACAGAATATGAACCAAGAAAAAGTGAGAAATATGGAAAATCAATGACGCTTTGAATCAAAAAGATTGAATTTTCCAAAGCAAAAAGGGCTACATTTTGCAATAACACAAATATTTTTTTTTTGTTTTCAAAATCATTTAAGGTCATGTTTAGACAATAAGGTTAGAAAGATTAATATCAAATTTCATCAGAATCGGTCGATTGGTTTTTCAGCTATACGTCACGCCGGTTTTTAAAATGCAGATTAGAAGACCGCGCCATGTCGTTGCCATTTTGAAAGATTAATAGAAAAAAAGTACTATTTAACAGCCTAAAGTAATAATAAAATATACCCTAACAGGGAAAAGTTGCGATCTCTCGGATTTCTATGAAATTTCACATGCTTGTAGAATGGGTAAAAATAGGCGACACGTGTTTTTTTATGTCTGCGGAACCCGATTTTAAGGGGTGAAACACACCTTCGAAAATAGGGGTGTTTCTCTTTTTTCGTCGATAACGTTACCGTTCTCATCTCCAATATACAGTACACGAAAAAATAAACATTGGTGCAATTTGAAATTTTTTGTCATCTCGTACCGTTAAAACGTTATCGACGAAAAACGAACAACACCACGATTTTCAAGGGTGCGTGGCAACCCTTAAAAAACGGGTTCCGCAGACATAAAAAAATACGTGTCACCTATTTTCACCCATTCTACAAGCATGCCAAATTTCATCGAAATCGGAGAGATTGACCTCGCAACCTTTCCTTGTAAGTCACACTCAATTATTTGATAGCGCATTAAAAAAAGGCTGGCGGGTTATCAGTGAAATTGAACTTTATATAGTAGGTTTGTTACTCATCATAATAAAATATTTCACTATGATAAAACGAATCTTCGGGCTCTATTCAAACAGTTACGAGTAAATGGACAACAGCGGCTAAAAGTCTGCAGAGTGCTCGAAGAGGGAAAAATAAAATAAATAAAAAATACATGAAAAAGAAGAAGGGACAGGATTCATAGCCATGGCACAACCCCTCCCGGTTTCGATCACCCGGATATCTAGCTCTCTTTCCGCTTCTCAACTTCTCTATCATTTTCTCCATCCTCCCCCCCCCCCCCCAACCCTTCTGGTCGTTCCCAGCGACTAATTGAATTTTTGAAACGTCTATAAATCGCGAGATCGAGAGTTTCTCCGCAAGATCCAAGAAGTTCGTAGCCGCGCATTACACCGATGATAAATTTTGGATTCGGGATGGACAAATCGAAGGATAAATCGAGACCATCATCCGTTCGCCTTTTTTTAATTTCGAGTTAGAGTTTTCTTTATCGGATCTTTTCTATAATGAGAGAGACTTGATCTGTATAAATTGGACCGTTGGAAAAAAAACATTCACGGAAAAATAGACGGGTATTAATCCGCGGAGTAAAATGTTTAGCAGCGTCGTTAAAATTGCTGTGACGCGCGTCAATCTTCTCGACTTTCTGCACTCGTCGTATTCAGCGTCGAATCTTAAAGCCCTTCAGCCAACATTTTCACGTCACGTGCATTTATGCCGTCAAGTTAAAATCTTCGTCTACGCGCAATAGATGAGAACTCAACTACTTGGCCCTTTTGCGTTATTAAGGCGGGAGCCTGAATGACAAGGCCCAAAAAAAGCGTTTTTTTCGGATGTTTTTTTGGAAGGGAAAAAACTAGTGAACCCAGTAAACATTGAGAGTAGTGGTAATAGGCCGGTTCTAACCGTGGGATCACAGGGGGAGCGGGGTGGGGTGCAGCGCGGGGAAGCCAAGTGCGGCGGTTCGACGGAGGGGCGGAGGGGTCACCAGGCGCGTGTGACGTCACAGAGGGGCCATGTGATCCGTGGAGCGACTGGAGGGAGGAGGAAGCCTCCGTCTATGAGAGTTGTGTGTGTGTTCTGTGTGTGCGTGCGTGCGTGTGTGTGGGTGTGTATGTGGGTGGCGGGGAGGGGGGAGGGGGAAAAAAATGCTTTGAATCAAATGACAATAAACAATAGTTTATTAATAATTAAATAAAATAATGACCTTACATAGTATATACTATACATGAAATCTCTGGTGTGTGTGTGTGTGTGTGTGTGTGTGTTGCCTGTTTATTCATTTTTTCTAATTATTTTATTTTCAATATCCGCAGCGGAACAGTTATTCTGGAATACAACAAATCATAATCATATTTTGAATCATACTAAAGATAATACTAACCATCGGCCCAGTATAAGTTCAGGCAGGCGGGGCATGTGTCGTACACGGAAATTTAGTGTGTCGGCCCGCCGCAGTTGGTCAAAAATATTCCCCGGATATTCATGAATCGTTTGCTGAAGTGGCCACATCTTTGGATAAGTCTATCAACTGTGTCCCAAATATCAAAGTAGCACGACACACAAAATGTTGCCCGATCATTTTCGGTGAAATATTCATAGTTTATACAACACATCACTTCCCGGTTCGACCGATTTATTTGGTGCTGGTCCACTAGGACTTCACGCAAATAATGGAATACCTCATCTGCGGCATTGCCCAATCTACAATCCACTGATTCGGTATCACTTTCCAGTTCGTTTATTTCCGCCAATTTCACGTCGTCATGTGCAAGCACTTCAATTTCACCGTACTCATCGTTGTCATCATCGGCGATATCAATAACTTCTTCTTCGTCTACACAAAATGCACTTTATCGTCATCAGCGATATTCACTACCACCTCCATGTCATCATCGACGAAATCGATCAATGCGAGTTGGCTCGACATTTTTTCTTCACTTGTTTTTGTTTTCAGACTCTTTCACAATGACACCTCGGAGGTTGGAGACTGGAATGACAAAAAATCCTGTTCCGATCCGTCTTCCGATTTAGATTTTTGGATCCTCGTAGGGTTATAGTAGGTGGGGGATGATTAACAGGATGTGTTAATAATTTTCAACATTAGTCGGGACTTGTAGAAAAAAAAACCTTCCAAGATGTTGCATCCTGGCCAGGGATAAACGGGACGGTTTTTCTTAACTATCTCTGTGGGGTAGGCATCTGGTGTCCAGAAAAGTGTGCACTCGTGGAGGTGAAAGCTGGCCAGGCTCGCCAATCATTGACTTTCACGATCTCCACAGAACAGCGTCTAGGTCATGGAGACTGAACTACCGAAATCTGGTTTGCATCCCTGAATGGTAAAATATATATATTGCCACGTGTTCGAGTATGATGAAGTCCAGCCTGTCATGAATCATAGAGCTCTTCGCAGAACAACATCAAACCTATTCAAGTGACACTCGAGGCTATACAGTTCTTACCAAATCAGCCACATTCTTAAGGCATATTTTTTTCTTCGTCGACGTTCGACGCCACCCTCCGAGCATAGGGAACATTTTTTTTATTACATTCCGCTCAAGTAATGTCTCGGATATCTAAAACACATTTACGAAAACGAGGTATTTATTACAAAAACGATCAACTTTAGGGATCTATGGCCGGAGCGTTTTTTAGGCTTCACCCGCTGATCCCGCTGCATGCACCATTGAAGCACAGATGCACTCGCGGCCTGGGATACTCATAAAATACTTTTTTTTGCTCCCATTGAACCCCGACCGGCTCGTTCTGTGTCTGTATTTATTTTTCATGCTTTCCGCGATAATAGATATCAACGTGATATTAAAAAACTCTGGTGGACGTGATTCTATTACATTTTCCGAGCTAGAAAGGAATGACAAAATATTTTCTGATGGGAGACCATTTTCAATCATCGACAGCGCTCAAAAGTGGCCACACTTTGAATGAAGCAGTGAGTTAACATAATCTCTCTGGGATGACTTTCAACTCGTTAATATGGAGAACAACAATGAACCATCCGAAGAAATCTCGCACAACCAAGCCACGCTCTTCAATTCGATCGACGGCTTTGCCGTGTGGGAGCAACAGATCGTTGAGTTCATCGAAGTACTGAAAACGCAAAGCCGAATTAAGCGCCAACGATTATCAACTAAACATCAATAGTCATTGATAGGCCAAATACCGCATCTGGAAGGATTGAAGTATTCCATGTACAGTCATTTTATATGCATGGGTGCAGGACACAGCGGTGATGGGTTAATGTGGCGGGAAATCGACTTGAACGCATTATGGTCTATACTTTAACCCCTGCTCGATGAATTTCAACAACGTGGAAGTGGTGGAGCTTTACGAAAAATACGTAATCTTACAATAAATGTAAATTAGTATAAATCAATCAGCGTTGAATGTTATATCTCATTGCCGCGGGAAATAAAGATTATGAGGGCTGCGATTAATGTGCAATCAAGAGATAATACACGTTTTGCATGGGTGACAGTCGCAGCTTTATAACCAGCTGAAAGTAACAGTGACCACACATCTTCTTACGTGCATTATTCAACGGTATTGAATCTATCGAATATTGGATTCCCACTGACGATAGGTCAATTTTTTTTTAAATTGTCCAATCAATTTATCCATCAATGTTTATACCACCAAGGAAGACATTGCTGCGATACGCGTGGCTCAACATAAGAGAAAGAAAAGCATATCAATTTGCTATACATACAAGATACCGAGGATAATAATGTATGACATTTTACATAGATCAATAACCTGTCAAGCCTCGTGAGTGCAGAACTAAACAGAGGCAGCCATTAAAAAATATATATATGCCATCGGTGTGTGAAGTTAACATAATTACTATATCACCACATGTGCTAGACGAATTAAACAACAATCCATTATTTCACAGGTGTTTGCATTACTTTAGATCAGAGGATAAACTGCAATCACATGAGGTGGATTGTGGAGCAATAAAGCACTGTACCATCCGACTATCGAATGATAACAATAAGTGGATTCAAATCATGAACTGCAATCGAAAAGCACCACATCCATTCACTGGATATGCCTATTTGGAGTGTTTTTTTTAAGTAATGATAGAGAGTAGATGAAAGTGTGCAGAAGACTGATGAGGAAAACGTAGCAGAGGATATGTGTCAATATCGAGAAGTATTTAGTATTGATTACCACGTGTGTTTTTCATATGACGAATCGCTATCATCATATCGGTCACATCACAGCGCTGATCTTTTTTACCAGTCTGCGCGGCACCAATTACATATTTTGGTTTCTCTAGTTGGGAGGCAGCTTTTACGGTCCATGAACGATTCGTTGTGCTTTGAAGCGATGGACAGTCGTATAGATCCCAAGAGCGAAAACTCATATTCAAGTATCGCCCACTTTCCAATGGTCGAAGTAATGACAATTTATTGATCTCATCTAATATTATGTGGGGCATACGCCATTGTATCTTGAGTAATTCAACTTCTACCTCGATTGGTTGATAATGACTGAATCCACAATTATTGCCATAGCGTGAACGTATTAGAATTAACTCATGACAATCATTAATTTTCGTAGAAAATGTATTTTATGCATAGCACTAGTTTTTCCAGTTCTGCCACAAACCATGATATGGAATCAGCGCTGTGATGTGATCGATACTATGATAGCGATTCGTCATATGAAAAACACATGTGGTGATCAATACTAAATACATCTCGATATTGACACATATCCTCTGCTACGTTCTTTTCATCAGTCTTTTGCACGCTCTCATCTACTCTCTATCATTAGTATAAAAAAAACACTCCAAATAGGCATATCCAGTGAATGGATGTGGTGCTTTTCGATTTCAGTTGATGATTTGGATCCACTTGTTGGTATCATTCGATAGTCGGATGGTGCAGTGCTTTATTGCTCCACAATCGACCTCATGTGATTGCAGTTTGTCCTCTGATCTAAAGTAATACAAATACCTGTGAAATAATGGATTGTTGTTTAATTCGTCTAGCACATATGGAGATATAGTAATTATGTTAACATCACGGACCGATGGCATATATATATTTTTTTTAATGGCTGCCTCTGTTTAGTTCTGCGTTCACGAGGCTTGACAGGTTATTGATCTATGTAAAATGTCATACATTATTATCCTCGGTATCTTGTATGTATAGCAAATTGATATGCTTTTCTTTCTCTTATGTTGAGCCACGCGTATCGTAGCAATGTCTTCCTTGGTGGTATACACATTGATGAATAAATTGTTTTGGACAATTTTTAAAAAAATTTGACCTATCGTCAGTGGGAATCCAATATTCGATAGATTCAATACCGTTAAATAATGCATGTAAGAAGATGCGTGGTCACTGTTACGTTCAGCTGGTTATAAAGCTGCGACTGTCACCCATGCAAAACGTGTATTATCTCTTGATTGCACATTAATCGCAGCCCTCATAACCTTCATTTCCCGTGGCAATGAAATATAACGTTCAACGCTAATTGATTTATACTTATTTACATTTATTGTAAGATTACGTATCTTTCGTGAAGCTCAACTACCTCCACGTTGTTGAAATTCATCGAGTAGGGGTATAGACCATTATGCGTTCAAGTCGATTTTCCGCCCCATTAACCCATCACCGCTGTGTCCTGCACCCATGCATATAAAATGACTGTATATGGAATACTTCAATCCTTCCAGATGCGGCATTTGGCCTATCAATGACTATTGATGTTTAGTTGATAATCGTTGGCGCTTAATTCGGCTTTGCGTTTTCAGTACTTCGATGAACTCAACGATCTGTTACTCCCACACGGCAGAGCCGTCGATCGAATTGAAGAGCGTGGCTTGGTTGTGCAAGATTTCTTCGGATGGTTCATTGTTGTTCTCCATATTAACGAGTTGAAAAGTCATCCCAGAGAGATTATGGTTAACTCACTGCTTCATTCAAAGTGTGGCCACTTTTGAGCGCTGTCGATGATTGGAAATGGTCTCCCATCAGAAAATATTTTGTCGTTCCTTTCTAGCTCGGAAAATGTAATAGAATCACCTCCACCAGAGTTTTTTAATATCACGTTGATATCTATTATCGTGGAAAGCATGAAAAATAAATACAGACACAGAACGAGCCGGTCGAGGTTCAATGGGAGCAAAAAAAAGTATTTTATGAGTATCCCAGACCGCGAGTGCATCTGTGCTTCAATGGTGCGCGCAGCGGGATCAGCGGGTGCAGCCTAAAAAACGCTCCGGCCATAGATCTCGAAAGTTGATCGTTTTTTGTAATAAATACCTCGTTTTCGTAAATGTGTTTTGGATATCCGAGACATTACTTGAGCGGAATGTAATTAAAAAAATGTTCCCTATGCTCGGAGGGTGGCTTCGAACGTCGACGGAGAAAAAAATGCCTTAAGAATGTAGCTGATTTGGTAAGAACTGTATAGCCTCAAGTGTCACTGTAATAGGTTTGATGTTGCTCTGCGAAGAGCCCTATGATTCGTGACAGGCTGGACTTCATACATACTGGAACACGTGGTCATATATATATATATATATATATATATATATATATATATATATATATATATACAGGGATGCAAACCAGATCTCGGTAGTTCAGTCTCCATGACCTAGACGCTGTTCTGTGGAGACCGTGAAAGTCAATGCTTGGCGAGCCTGGCCAGCTTTCACCTCCACGAGTGCACACTTTTCTGGACATCAGATGCCTGCCCCACAGAGATAGTTAAGAAAAAGCATTTCGTTTATCCCTGGCCAGGATGCAACATCTTGGAAGGTTTTTTTCTACAAGTCCCGACTAATGTTGAAAACTTTCAACACATCCTGTTGACCATCCCCCACCCTACTATAACCCTATGAGGATCCAAAAATCTAAATCTGAGGAAGGATCGGAGCAGTTTTCGTCATTCCAGTCTCCAACCTCCGAGATGTCATTGTGAAAGAGTCTGAAAACGAAAAACAAGTGAAGAAAAAATGTCGATCCAAATCGAATTGATCGATTTCGTCGATGATTTCATGGAGGTGGTAGTGAATATCGCTGATGACGATGAAGTGCATGTTGGGTAGACGAAGAAAAAGTTATTGATATCGCCGATGATGACAATGATGAGTACGGTGAAATTGAAGTACTTGCCTTCATGTCATGACGACATGAAAGTGGCGGAAATAAACTGGAAAGTAATACCGAATCAATGGATTCTAGATTGGGCAATCTAGAATCCAGCAAATTAGAAGTGTCATGTGTTGTATAAACTATGAATATTTCACCGAAAATGATCGGGCAACATTTTTGTGTGTCGTGCTACTTCGATATTCGGGACACGGTTGATAGACTTATCCAAAGATGTGGCCACGTCAGCGAACGATTTATCAATATCCGGGGAATATTTTTCACCAACTGCGGCGAGCCGACACACCAAATTTCCATGTGCGACACATGCCCCACCTGCCTGAACTTATACTGGGTCGATTGTTAGTATTATCTTTAGTATGATTCAAAATATGATTATGTTTCATACATTTATAAGATGAATTATTCGTTATATTCCAGAATAACTGTTCCGCTACGGATATTGAAAATAAAATAATTAGAAAAAATGAAAAAACAGGCAACACACACACACACCAAAGATTTCACGTATAGTATATACTATGTAAGGTCATTGCTTAATTTAATTATTAATAAACTATTGTTTTATTGTCATTTGATTCGAAGCATTCTTTTTACCCCCTCCCCCCTTCCCGCCACCCACACACACACACACACACACACAACACTCATCGACGGGGGCTTCCCCCTCCCGCCAGTCGTCACCGTGCCAACAGCGCGTTAGGGCTAGTTCCGACCGTAGCAGCTCGATATTTTCCCGACGCTCGGGTATCCCCACTCTTCAGATTCGGGCCGGCCAAGTCGCTACCGTGTCAACTCGCCACCGTGTCAACTGTACACAGCGTAGAGTGCTCAACTTACATTTCCTAGCGGCTATACTTTTCGAATAGAATCACCCATACCCGGGAACGAAAAAGTACAGCTGCTAGGAAATTTAAGTTGAGTACGCTACGCTGTTTAGAGTTGACATGGTGGCGAGTTGTCACGATAGCAACTTGCCCGGCCCGAATCTGAAGAGTGGGGATACGCGAGCATCGGGCAATTATCGAACTGCTATGGTCGGGACTAGCCCCAACGCGCTGTTGGCACGGTGGGGACTTGGCGCTGTGTAGAGTTGCCCGCTTTGGCGAGATGCACAGGAGAGTTAACACGGTGGCGAGCTGCCCCGTGCAGAGTTGACGCCCTGCCGTCGCTCCACGGACCACTTGGCCGCTCTGTGACGTCACACGCGCCCGGCGATACCTCTCCCCCTTCGCCGTACCAGCGCACTTGGCTTCCCCGCGCTGGAACCCGCTCCCTGAGATCCCTGGGTTAGAATCAACCTATTACCACTACTATTGAGGTATCTTTGAATATCCATTTGAAATGTATTTAAAAAAATGTCAACATGAAACAATAGATGACTGCAGATTTATCAGCCTATTTCATGCGCGTCTTGCCAATGTAGTCCACAATCGGTGGGAAAGATGCAGCTCGTAATTCTTAATTGAACCAAATAAGCCAATAATAAATTCCATTGTTATATATTTTTCGTCTGGGTGTATTAAGAAAAAGCTGAAAAAATCGTGAAATTATAACTTTTCTTAGGTCTGAAGAAAAAAAATGTTAAAAAACACTTTAACGTGCTATTAAATTTATGTACAAATACTTTTTTAACGACTTTTTAAATTCACTTAGAAGAGATTTTCATACTGAAGAAAATAAACTTTGGTTTGATGCAATAGGTCGTTTAGTTTTGTTAGTGTCACTCCCGCCAATTTGGAAAAATCGTGAAAACGAAAACTGGAGAAAACGCGCTTCAAATTTTTGAATAGAAGGAACTATCAATATCAATCGCTTCTCTGCCTTGGCCTTGTATCTTCGAAAACATTTAGAATTGGCCTCTGTAATTTGGTAAATATATTCTTGGATAGTTTATTTATCGATTTAAGCAATAAAAAAACGATTTTTCGGACCTCCTCATTCAGGCTCCCGCCTTAAGGGGGGAGATACTTTTTAGATAAAGAAAAAATTAGGGTTGTTAAGGGCAGGTGAATGAAGTACTATCCGGGTCAAATTGTTGGGTTAAAGATTGATAAAAAAAATACCATGTAACAGCCAAAAGTAATAATAAAACATATCCTGTCTCAAAAATGGTGCAGAAATATTGCCTTTGAGAAAAATGTACCGTTTTTGTATTGGCTTAAATGATTTATAATCATCCCAAAAATTATATGGTTGATGTGTATAAACGTCCCAAGAATGATACAGTCGAAAGAAAAAGGGTTTTAGAACTTCAAAAGCGTTCTCCTCGCAGTCATGTTTTAAGAATCGGGTGGACTCGTGGCTCTTACAATTTTCAATTGTAGCTTCTGAGATAAATTTTCTATCGAAGTACACACGATTAACAATTGGTATGTGAAACAAATTTGGCACCATTAAATTTGTTAACAAATTTGGCACCATTAAAAATAATCGCATTTTCGACTAAAAACGGCCTCAATTTGTTTATAAAGACTGTAATTGTTTTAATAAACAAATTGAGCTCTTCTTTATTCGAAAATGCGATTATTTTTAATGGTGCCAAATTTGTTAACAAACCAATTGTTAAAATCATGTGTACTTCGATAAAAAAAACTATAATTGTTTTAATAAACAAATTGAGCCCTTCTTTAGTCGAAAATGCGATTATTTTTAATGGTGCCAAATTTGTAAAAATCAATATTTTGTAATAATCGTGTGTAGGTATTAAGGCTTTAGGCCACAGTAACGGGTATAAAATCATATCCGAATTTAACATTTTTTTTTCTTCGTATGACAAAGTGATTCACTCGTAAAATTAATTACACATCTATTGAGTATGAATATCAAGCTGTTAGAATTTTTTTTTCGATGATCAAAATAGCCGACTACTCGAAACTTCTCGATACAGCTTTTTTCCAATTAGCGTGACAAATAACTTCAACAATTTTCACTCGATTTACTTTAACTTTAAAAGTTATGTTCCTAATTGCATTTCGCAGAGAAGTACGTACGGTATTTCTGATGAATCGAAAACCTTTCATTTTATGAGCAGTTTATGAGCAGTTATAACGAAATTTTTAAGTGAAAATTAATTTATTAAATTCAAATACCCACAACTTTTGAATAAGAAAATATTTGTTTAATTCCGTACGTACTTCTCTAGGTATTATAATGTAGATACACGAGAATTTTTGTTTTTTGTTTTAGGTAAAAAAATTTGGATGCTAAATGTCACGCCGCGGAGCGCCTTAAAAAAGATAACGAAAGAAAATATTAGTAGTCGGCCATTTTGTACACCGAAAACAAAAATTCTAACAGTTTGATATTCATACTAAATAGACGTGCAATTATTTTTATGAGTGAATCACTTTTTCATACGAAAAAAAATTGTTAAATTCGCACATAATTTTTTACCCGTTACTGTGGCCTAAGGCTTTAATAAAACTCATGTAGATGATGAGTGGAGGGCTTTAAAAAAGGCGTTCTCTTTCTACCAGCCACGGGGCCGCTATTTTGTATTTTTTGGAAAATGAAAAATTCATTATAGTACCTACAGATACGTGAAATAAACCATAAGAACCTCATTTTGGTTCCTTTATAAATCTTTTTTTGTTATCCAAAAAAGCTTCGTTTTCGGACTATCTAAAGATACTATGTACTTGTAATTTAATTGTTTTTGGAAATATTCGAGCTTGCGTAAAAATAATTTCCTTTCAACAAGTATCGTATGATGTAAGCAAATTTCATATAATTAAAAGGAAGATTTTTGAAAAAGAATAATGTATTCTTTCCGCTACAAATCCGGCAGGGGACAGCGGATGAGATCGTAGACTGGTTGGCCGCGTACGATCGCGCCGTCGTCGGTAGGAATTGCAGGCTCTAATGCTTGAATATGCTATGCATGCGTACGTTGAAGCCCGGAGAACCGATGTGGACAAGTCATGTTTTCATTTTACATTTCCACAATTATACTGTCTAAATATACCTCCGATGTCTGCAATGCGAGTATATGAAGTTGCGAGTTTCGTCTACACAATAAAAATTTAGTTTAGGGTTCAAGAGGAATATATAGGTATGTGAAAATCATCCGAGTTGCTGCTTGCAATGTTGATTAGAATAAGTATCAAGCCCGTGAACACGAAATAGGTTAGTCGTCGAATCGATAATATAAAGCTTTTTCTTTTTTTTTTCGAAAATCGAACTTCCTTTTTTAGAGCTTGATAAATGAAATTATTATTTTGTATTGTATTTTATTCCAGTGTACAACGCCTTGCGCCCTTTACATGACCATCTTGTCTTTCCTCCATCCTCGTTAAAACGTCCTCGTCTTACAACTACTTTAACTTTTATAAATGAAATGATTATTTATTCTTTATTCCATATCGCCCTAGAAGCAAGAACTACGTACATCGATTGGCCATGCAGCAATGGCCGCACGTTGTTTAAATAATTTCATTGTTCATTATCATTTCTCATAAAGAAAAAAATAACAGTCGGCATACAATATCCTAGCTGCATGTGTGAAATTCCGACTATGCCATCACAATACTCTCGTCGGTGAAAAATATTGAAAAATGTTCTGTTTTTTGCGGCCCAAGCTTATGCGACCCGTTAATGGAGAATTTCGAAAATCCAGGACCAGAGAAACTTTATTTACGAAGTCGCTATTCGCCAAATGTTTAAAAATTGAAAATCGCGAAACTGTGTACGTACAGTATTTTGAGTGTACCCTGACTGTTTTTGTTTTATACTGCAGAGAGCGCGTATCCGATTTTCATTGAATAGTTCGATTTTCTTTTTTTTTACTCCACCATTTACTTTACATTCATAAGCAAGATATAAATAAATACCGTTCCGTTACGTGAAGTTTTGCAACGTCGCAATTTAATCTCTGCATAGAAAACGGTCGATCAGATTTCTTTAAACGTTAAAAATTTCAGCGATGGACTTTAGACTGTACAATTTTTTAAATGCATAATTTCATTCACGATAGGGAGAACATTTACCGGAGCGAAGATGCGAGAACGAGCTTCTACGTAAGGCCGATAAAAAAAAAGACAAAAAAGCGACAGCACCGCGTATAATCACTATAGATACTGCAACTTAGGGCAACGGATACATATCTATATATACTCGAAGTGAGGTAAGTCGTACTGCACTGCCGTCTCGTTTTTCCCACCGTGCAGTTAACGGGCTTTACAAAAGTTCGGGAGGCAAAGCTATACGACGTGAGAAGAAATTATTCACACGGGGATTATTGGGCCAGCCTCAGGAGGAACAATTTCCTCTCTGCTCCCATACTCGATATATATATATATAAGCCTCGGTAAAAGTTTGTGACACATTTTGAAAAATTCGAAAGGAACGAAAAAAAATGGCACGAACGCGCGAATCGTGAGAACAAGGAATCGCGAGTAATGATAAAACGTGTATTTGTATAGCCCCCTTAAAGTAAAGGAGATAAAGCAAGTCAACGAAAAAAAAAATTCTTGGTGCCAGCAAAATTCGTATAATTTTTTGTAAAGTGAGTACTGGTGAAACGTATACCAACCTATACCTATTTCGAGTTACTACAAAGGGTTTTAAAAATGAATTTTTATTTCATTGTAAATCTCGTTAGCAGTTCATTCGAGAATGTTTTCTTTGTTTTTTATTATTTGCTGTTATAAATTGAATTAATATAGTAATATGTCGACAGTAGCCAAACGAAGACGAACTTGTTCGCACGACGTGTTTTGTTATATATGCGGAAAGTAAGTTATTAAAAAATTTTGAAAAACGCCTACAGATTTTGGGAAACGTGGTTTTTTTTCTTTCTTATTTCGTAATAGAAATGAAGAATCAACATAAATTTGCAGAAAATCTTGGCTCCTTCAGTGAAGAGCAAGGAGAACGCTTCCACTACCACATGAAACGATGGAAGAGAGGTATGAGGGAGGTGGGACATATACAGATGATGGCTGATTATGTTTGGAGTTCGATGCGCGACTGCCTCGACAAGTCTCACTCGAGAAAAACGAAAAAGAAGCTCACTCGTTGTAAAAATATTGAATAAAACATAAACTTTTCGATGAAAATAGATATTATTTTAAAAATGTGTATTTCCGCGTTCTTACGTAGAGCATCAATATTAAGTTTTAAGGGGGTGAGATACCTTTAGGTGAGGAAAATAATGCTGATTTTCAGGATTTTTTTTCAAAAGAAACTATTTCGTATGTATGTTTTATTACTGCTTTTGGCTGTTACTTTGTATTTTTCTTATTAACCTTTAAATATGGCGGGAGTATGGTACCATCTTGCAAACGGGTTGCGTCGGATGTTGCCAGACAACGTGACACGTAGCGTCGGCGGGATTTACCTGAAGAAAAAAAACCAACGAAGAAATTTCTTTCAGTAACACTCATACGCAGAATATGAACCAAGAAAAAATGAGAAATGGTGAAAATCGATTAAATGCTACGCTTTCAAACAGAACAATTGAATTGTATGAAAAAATGGCTACACCATGCAACAAAAAAATACTTTTCTTTATTTCAAAAAAATTTAGGGTCATGTTTGAGACAAGAAGGTTATAAAGATTTATTCCAAATTGCATCAGACTCGGTCGATCAGTTTTTCAGCTAAACGTCCCTCCAGTTTTTAAAATACAGTTTAGTGAATCGTGCCATACCTCCGCCATTTTCAAAGATTAATAATAAAAATACCATGTAACAGCCAAAAGTGCTAATAAAAAATACCGTATGTCCAAAAAATGATGAAGAAATCTTGCCTTTAAAAAAAATCATGAAAATCAGCTCATTTTTTCTTTGCTTGAAGGTATTTCCCCCTTAAAATAAGATCAATAAAGAGATGAGATTTAGAAAAAAAAATATACAGTTTTGCGGCACCGAGTCGGCTGTTGAGCTGTGTAAGTCACATTGCATTCCACCGTAAAGCGATAAGGGACAACGACAATGGATCATCATCGAAGGAAAATGACGAGGCATAATTTCTGTGCGGTATCGGTTTGACCATGACCAGGGAAATAATTCGAATTCATTGGCGACGAATGAGAATAGCACCGACACACACACACACACACACACACACACACGAGCGAGGATATTAGGGTCGTGATTGAGAGTTCCCTCCAGAGACTCATCAGTGCACATGCGAGACGGAAAGCCGCGCCTCTGTCAAAGTATGATAGAATGTTCCGAAGCCATCTCTTGGAGCAGGGTGAACGCCGAAAAGGGGAGAATCACCGTCCTCATCCCTTCAAGGCCCGCGCACTGTTGCTCCAAGTACAATGCCATCAGGGTCTCCGAGTACGGAGAATGCGAGCAACGAGATGGAGAATGAGACATTCTAGAATCGCGAATTGCTCGCCGGAACTCCGAATGAAGGGACACACGCTCAACTCGTCGGGTGCGGGGCATAACGGAATGGAATTGCTGTAATTGCGACTAATTATTCGTTGGTATACATACACCCAAACTCGGGCTAAAACACACACACACACACATATGGATTTTACGGAGGGAGGACCGGCTGGAGAGGCTGAAAATGGATTCTCACGAACGGCGGAAATGATGCCTTGTACTCATATGGAAGCAGGTCACGATAGTCCTCATCTTGTCAATCATCTCTGTCTCTCTTTCGCTACAAATGTTACGTTCAAATGCCGTAGAGTACTCCACATTGCCAAGTGCAAATCTTCACGTGATTCAATCCGCATATGGAGAAATAAAGAGGCTTAGGTCCAGCAATGAACCTGACGACGACAGCCAACAGCAGCCGCGCTGATGCAAAACACAGCGAATAGGAAACGCTGTCACCGCGCGCCAATGGCACCGTGGCAGCATAAGACATTATCTCCCATGCAGCTTTGGAAAGTCCGGGACGCGGAACGCTTCTCTTAAGCCGATTACACGCGTTTTTGCATAGCATAGCACAACAGAGCGCATAAGGTTATATCCGTTTTATGCTGTGACGCCAGAGGCTGTTGCTATGACTAGCTGCTCGCTTGTGATTCGCTGTCCGTAATTCCGGTAGCATAATACGTGGTAAAATTTCGACAACGCGGATTTTTCAAACCCTATGCTATGCTGTGGCAGCTATATGTTGCACTATATACCCTGCCGGTCAAAAGTTTGGATACACCAGTCGATATTCCTTGCCGCACTAAAAGTTACATAACTTCGTCAAAAAAGAAAAGATAACCAAATTTGCCGAACGGCGTTTCGAAGGAAACAAATCAGCTTTGTTTTGCTTTTTCGAAATATGTTATATGATTTTTTTTCGACCCGGTACGCACTTCTGTGTACCTGACTGTTTTTCGGCTTTTTTGGCCCATCGAGAATTGGACGCATGACTTATGGAAAAAAATGTTGTCCTGTTTATCCTTGACAGACTTGAACGGGGTAGCGGGAGCTCTATTTTCGTTTTTTATAAAGTTTTGTACGATTTTTTTCGCAAAGCTGTTTCATTTTGGGCTAAAAACACAAGTTTTGTAAAATGCAACGTAACTTGAGAACTATGGGTTTAAAGAGGAAATGTCAATGATGTAAAAAGTTGCGTAAGTTTATACTGGATCGCCTGGAATTTCTTCCAAAATTTTCCTCTGTTTTTTTTTTCTTTTGACTATTTTCACTCGAAACTCTGATGAGTAGGATGGCTTATTTCGAAAACTATGATGTTTATAACAAAATATTAGGAGGAGAAACTTTTTTACTTGTCGATTTTAAATTCGCTTAAATTTTTTCAGAATTGTTATCTGAAATTTTGTTTGTTCGAACCTCGGAGAATCATGCCAACAATTGATTGGCGTATCTCGAAAACTATTGAGTTAGAGACACAATATCAAGAGGGGAAAGTATTGCAGTGTTTCGTTTTGAATACGATGACATTTTTTCAAATTTTTTTTCCAATATTTTGTTTCAGGTTGTCCAGGTGATTTTGAAACATTGTAAAAAAATTGAAAAAAATCTGAAAAAATATCAACGTATTCAAAACGAACTACTGCAATATTTTACCCTCTTCATATTTTGCCTCTAACTCAATAGTTTTAGAGTTACGCCAATCAATTGTTCGGACGATATTCCGAGGTTCGGCCAAACCAATTTTAGAACAAAATTCGGAAAAAATTTAAGCGAATTTAAAATCGAAAATTACCAAAAGTTTCTCCTCCTGACATTTTCATATAAACGCCATACTTTTCGAGTTAAGCCATCCTATTCATCAGAGTTTCGGGCGAAAATAGTCCATAAAAATCTCAGAGGAAAATTTTGAAAAAAATTCACGCGATCCAGTATAAACTTACACAACTTTTTACATCTTTGACATTTCCTCTTAAACCCTATAATTCTTGGCTTACGTTGCATTTTCCAAAATTTGTCTTTTTCAGCAAAACATGAAATAACATTGCGAAAAAAAAATCGTACGAACTTTTGAAAAAATGAAAATGGAGCTCCTGCTACCCTGTTCAAGTTTATCATGGATAAACGTGACAAACAATTTGCCATAAGTCGATTTGCCCAATTCTCGATGGTCGAAAAAAGCCGAAAAACAGTCACGTAAAAAAGTGCGTACCGGGTCGAAAAAAAATCATAAAAATTATTTCAAAAAAGCAAAACAAAGCTGAATTTGTTCTCTTCGAAACGCCGTTCGATAAATTTGGTTATCTTTTTGTTGACGAAGCTCTGCAACTTTTAGTGCGGCAAGAAATATCGACTGGTGTAATCAAACCGCATCGAGCTATGTGATTGGTGGAACCATCTTATGCTATGTTATGCGTACATGTATGTGGCTCACGGAAAAATGAGACACGGAGAGAAATGCGACGGCATTCCGTTGAATTAAAATCGCCAAGCTTTCGAGAACGTTTCCCACTACCGAATCAGCCTGAGTTTCGAGACTTGTATGCAAGGCGGCGCTGAATATTTTATAACTTCCCGTCTTCGCCGCAACGAGTGCTGAAGTTGAAACGGCCGTTGTCTCCACTATCACACTCGTGGCGGATTTCATCGCCCTCTATGCGTCATCTTTCTTCTTCTTCTACTTCTTCTTTTCTTGACGTCTCGCTGGCTTATTTTTTGTTCGCCGCTGTTCTTTTCCATCTTCTATACTTCTTACCCGGGGGATTTAATACAAAAATAAATGTAGGACGGTAATAACCGACCGGAAGTAGGTACTTTATTCCGCATTAGTTTCTCCAGGACCAGCCGGCGTACTTAATCTCCGCGAAGAGCAGGGCAAGTTGCTCTCGAGATGCTTCCCACCAGCCCCTACTGACGTAAGTATAGCGCGGGCCACGGAGCATCGGGGCTGCCGCGCCGATCTTCTCCACCCGATTATAACTGCCACCCTCTTGCCGTATCCGTCAGCGTGGACGCTTCTGTCACTCTTCTTAAATATTCGTGAAATATTTCGGTTTCTTTCGCTGATCCAAATCCAGTAACCCGAGAAAAAAACTCACAAGCGGCATTATTTTCATCATTTGTAAATAGTTGTATCTATATAGAAAAGAAATACGTCGTGTAGGATATATCGACAGCTGCGTGTTTAAAATATTGCAGCGAACTAGAAAAACTCCCCGGCGTTGTATCTAACAAGGAAAGGTTGCGAGGTAGATCTCTCCGATTTTGATGAAATTTGCCATGATTGTAGAATGGGTCAAAATAAACGAGACGTATTTTTTTATACCTGCGGAACCCGATTTTTAAGGGTTGAAACGCACCCTCGAAAATTGGGGTGTTTTTCGTTTTTCGTCGATAACGTTTTAACAGTACGAGATATGAAAAATGTTCAAATTGCAACGATGTTAATTTTTTTCGTGTACTATACATCGAAGATGAGAACGATAACGTTATCGGCGAAAAACCAAAAATACCCCTCTTTCCGAGGATGCGTTTCACCCCGTAAAAATCGGGTTCCGCGGATATAAAAGAATACGTGTCGCCTATTTTTACCCATTCTACAAGCATGCCAAATTTCATAAAAATCGGAGAGGTCGACCTCGCAACCTTTCCCGTGAGTATGAAAAAATGTTTTACCGTTTTTTTTTCTTCTATTGGCTTAATTGATCTATAAACATTACAAAAATGATATACGTAAATATACGTGAAATTATTTTGTCATCGTGTTTAAAGCTCATTTTCCGAAGCGTCTTCGAGTGCTCCTAAACGCACTAGACAGTCTTGACCATGAAAGTGGCGATTTGGAGTCGTTTAGTCGGGTCGTTGTACAAAAAATATACAACCTAACAACTGAAGACCTACTATCAAAATACCTCCGTGGGTATACGCAGGATGCAAATGAGAGCTTCAATTCCGTCGTGTGGCCGATAGCTCCTAAATGAATTTTGAAACCTTAAACGCGTTGTTCTTGAAACCACCTCTTTGAAATCGGGAGAACGCATTATTCGGGCAGTTCAAATTTTTACTATAGCTTCTTAGAAAGAGTTTCTAAGAAAACGACACGCGTTTTTTCAACGATCATCGTTTGTATAAACAAATTAAGCCCGATTTTTTAGCCACAAACTAAATGTGAACAAAAATACATATTTTGTAACAATAATCTGTACTTCACTTACAAAACTAATGTAAATTACGATTTTTTTTGTCCTAGGTCCTAATCCATACAAGTTGGGCGTCCGCCCGCAGACCTTCTTAAAAAACGCTCCCAGTATACCCACGACTGATCAACTATTATGTATTCGTCCCTAGTTTTTTTTTGTATACGTCATCACATGTAGAATACAATGTGATGACGTATGCCATTTTTATAAGAGCTCCGCTACAAAACAAGCATTAAGGATGTCAATAAAATTGTTTAAAGTATATGTGTACGTATGAACCGACACTGTTGGGTGGGCGGTACTTTGAGTTAAGGCCTTGAGCCACAGTAACGGGTATAAAATCATGTGCGAATTTAACAATGTTTTTTCGTATGAAAAAGTGATTTAATCACAAAATTAATTACACATCTGTTTAGTATGAATATCAAACTGGTAGAAAAAATATTTTTTTTTTTTCGATGCACAAAATCGCCGAATACTCGAAACTTCTCGAAACAGCTTTTTTCCAATTGGCGTGACAAATAACCAACAATTTTCACTCGATTTACTTCAAATTTAAAAGTTATGTTCCTAATTGCATTTCGCAGAGAAGAACGCACGGAATTTCTGATTAATCGAAAACTTTTCATTTTATGAGCAGTTATAACGAAATTTTTCAGTGAAAATTCATTTCTCAAGTTTCTTCCAAACCTCATTGTAATTGCTGTCCTAGTATTTTCCAAAAAAAAAAAAATCCCAAAAACGTCTGACTTTTCGGTGAGGGACATTAAACGTAACGCCTTGAGAAAATAAAGTAAAACAAAAGTCAGGTAAATCGATAGACGCGGCGTGCTTCGTGTGTGTGCTTGGTCGTTTTAATCATTTCTACATACAAACGCTTCTATTTATCCAAAAATGATTTTAACAACATTGCCATTTACATGTTAAATCCTTAAGGTCAATACCCCAGCACACACATATTGGTCCAACGTATTCTCATATCGCGCTGAAATCGATGAGAAAAATCAGGTGGGAAAGTGGCGAAGCAAGAGGTAGAAAAATAGAGGGTAAGAGCAAGCAAAAAGAGGAATTCAGGGTGAGAGAGGAACGAAGAGGGCGTTTATTCGTCGGCAGTGCCGGAGAAATGAAAAGTGGCGAACGCGAGGACACAAAAGGATTCCGATGTAACGCCAGAGCAAGTTTTACCGCAGAAATTCGCGCGAAACCACGAAACAGAATTACCGGGCTACGTAGAACCGCTTCCGACGTGGACGAGAGAACGAGACACAGAGAGAAATTGAAGTACCACGAAAAAAATAGAAATGTCGAGAAAGGAAGAAAGAGGTGGCGGGGGGGGGGGAGAGCAAAAAAGGGGGAAAAAGGCTACGACCGAAGGGGAAAAAAGAAACGGGAAATTGATTAATGGGTGGGCTGCCAATGCGGTTTTGTGAAAAGTAACTGAGACTGTGGTGACAACTGCGAGTCTTCCTATTACGACCGATAGCAAGGTTGTTATATATTGTATTGAACATTCCGTACCGAACTCTCTCGCTGTTTCTCGTTCGCTCTACTCCAATCATCCTGCTCCCTGCTACTCCCAATCTTCTTTTTTCCCAACGGATTTTCATCTACCTCGAGGATACAACTGCAATTATTGTGGTTTCTTTCTGCAAGTATAAATTAGGTCCGCCCAGTTCTGCAACGGAAATCCTGGAAAGGAAATCTTAATAGCAGAGATACCTTTAGGCGAGGAAAAGATTTGCTGATTTTCATGATTTTTTTCCCAAAGAAAATATTTCTTCACCATTCTTGAGACTTAGGGTATATTTTGTTACTACTTTGGACTATTACATGGGATTTTTTATTATTATTAATCTTTAAAAATCGCAGAGGTGTGGTACGGCCTTCCAAATTGCATTTTCAAAACTGGCGAGACGTACAGCTGAAAAACTTATCGACCAATTCTGATGAAATTTGGTATGAATCTTTCTAACCTTATTGTCTAACAAATTACCCTAAATGTTATTGAATATTAAAAGAAAAAGTATTTTTATTAAAAGATGTAGCTTTTTTTTGAACATTTTCTAAAACCAAAGATTTTTTCACTATTTTTGAGACTTCGAATATGTTTTATTACTACTTTTGACTGTTACATAGTATTTTTTTTTTTTAATTATCAATCTTTGAAAATGACGGAGAGATGACACGGTCCTTCAACTTGCATTTTCGAAACTGGCGTAACGTACAGCTGAAAAACTAATCGACCGATTCTAACGAAATTTAGTATTAATATTTCTTTCCTCATTGTGGCGCTAAATGTTAAATTTGTTTTTTAAGTCTTTTTTTATTGCAAAATGTAGACATTTTTTGGAAAATTCAATCTTTTTATTTCAAAGTGTACCGTTTCTTCGATTTTTTTTAATTTCTCACTTTTTCTTGGTTCATATTCTGCGTGTAAGTGTTAATGAGAAACAAATTTTCATTGGTTTTTTTTTCAGATTAATTCTGCCGACGCCATGTGTCACGCCGTCTGACAACATCCGCCGCAACCCGTTTAGAAGGCGACGCCATACCTCCGACATTTTTAAACATCAATATGAAAATAGCATGTAACAGCCAAAAATAGTAATAAAACACATCCTAAGTCTCGAAAAGGGTGAGCAAAATCTTTCCTTTAAAAAAGGATCATGAAAATCAGCAATTTTTTTGCTCGCCTAAAGGTATCTCCCCCTTAAATGGAATGGACTGTGAAAAACATTTGCTCTGTATATGTAAAATAATAATTAATAAAGTGGAGCCTCGAAGGGGTGTATTGTTTTTTTTTCAATGTTCAAAATGTTGACAATCGAGGGTCTGCAAAAGCACAACATGTCAAAGGTAAGATTTTTTATCGAATATTTGTATAGCCTAGGGTCTTAACTTTAATTGGCAACTAAGCAAAGATTTTGTAAAAATTCCAAAATTGACCGAGTTAGTTAACCGCTTCCCGTAGTGCCTACCCGTTTTTCTTTTCCATTTTTCTCGAAACTATACTCCGCGAAAGGGTGTGAGTCGTATCTCAAAATCTATTTGTCCAATTCACTTCAAATTCGGACGAAGCATACTTTATAGAACTTTCTATCGTATGACCGGATGAGTTTTAAAATATGTTCATCCATTTGTTCATTACAAATCTTTGAATTTTATTTTAGCTGAAAATCGAGTTTTTTCTACAATTTGCCATTTTCGTTATTTTTAAAATTTCCACAAATGTCTGCATGTATACGAAAGTTTTAATCCTTATTCGGCACACTTGGGTGATTTGCACCCCATGGCCATATTCCCTACATTTTAAGTACCTAAAGTTTTTTTCGCGATTTTAATTTTGTTAACATACTCAAATCAAATTTTCGGCTATACGACCTACACTACTTTGAAAAAGAAACTTTCAAGAAGTCCCAAAAAATTTAAGTTAAAAAATTAAATCGTTTATTTATAATAACGGTTTTTGTCGCTGACGTGCAAACAACCTCAGTTTGCCGACGAGTACGTCTCTCCACTGAAGTGTGCTGAATGAGGGTTATTGTTATACCGGAAGTACATTTTTTATTTTTCATTTCACAAGCAGATCATCCTAGTTGCCAGAACCACCTGCACCGATTGGCCGGGCAACGACAGCATAATTTTGTTCAAATAATTATAACTTCAATGTTTATCAGAATTTTTCAAGTAAAAAAAAATTTTACCTTGGCAATACTACTATCAGGTGTGTGTAAAATCCCGACCTTGCCATCCTCATACTCTCAGCGGAAAAAATATTGAAAATCGACGTGTTTTCTTTGTGCCCTAAGTTGATGAAGATCCGTTAAGTACTCAATATTGATTAGCAATATATATATATATATATATATATATATATATATATATATATGGAGAAAGGTAATTTTGAAGACACTTAACTACATGGACGACCCTCAATGTTGGCAGTTGTCGCCATACCCAACATTATGTAAACCCCGATGTCTCCAAAATCCCCTCCAGATAGTATACAAATATGTATATAGGGGAAACAGGGGTAGCGCCGGCCGGTTTTCTATTTTTATAATTATCCCGCGAATTAATGGTGGAATAATAATCGAAACTGCACAAATATTATTACTAAGATATATTTTAATAGAATTTCGTACAAATAAATGATAAATTATCAGAAACTTGAAAAACAATTATTTTAAACGGGTGGGGGGAAAAATGTCGAACGACCAATTTTGGCATATGCCTCATGAGCCCAGTCTTGGCATATTTGGCATTGGATCCAGTCTTCGTCAAATGTTTCGCCACAAATGATGCATTCGGTGTCTTTTTTTTGGCACGCGATTTAGATCCAGCTTTTTCTTTTGTGAGGTTCTTCTTTTGTTTCATCGCGATCTTTGGCTTCTTCTTTGGGACAGTTGATTTCTGAAATCAGCCCATTTTGATAAGGAGATGATGTTAAAATCTCACTTCTTTGGGTTTGTCTTTTTCGAATTTTAAGCTTTTCTGCTACTTCAAAAGCCAAACGTAAAAACTCGTTTCTCGTTAAAGGCATGAGACGATTATCCAAATCTGTAATATGCTCAAAAAGCTGTCTTTCGTATTCAGCAGTGAATGTTTGCTGAAGTTGCTTGAGTTTTGGCTCAAGATTAATCGAATTACCTTGTTTTATGGCCTGAACATATTCCTGTAATGTGGTGCGAGGAATCTTGTATCGTTCTACGGCAGCTCCCTCAGAAGACTTACGTTCAAGAACTTCTTTTATTGCTCTTTTCATGTTTGCTTCGCTCCAATTTCCTCGGTTTGTGGTTCTTCCTTTGAACTTAGGCATGATGAGGCCCACCTACGAAAACAAAGGACAGGTAATTGCAGTAAACCTTTTTTTTTTTAATGTTCGACAAGAAATAGGCCTTCGAATGAATGGCCGGAGCTACCCGATGCGATTTTGAGCAAAATCATGGCTTTAGTACTAAAATAAATGTTAATTATTCCAAACGGAAAAAATATGTAAGATATAATGATTATACTAAATATTGGCCAGTTAAAAAATATAATTACTTACGTTTTTTCAACGGTGCACTTCTTTCTACGTTGAGCGTGAGGTGATCGTGTCTCACACAAATCAGCATTGACGCTTTCACGACCGAACACAAAGACAAGTCGAGCTCTACTAGTAGGACACAAAAGAACACAGGAAAATGAAAACATTAATAGTAAACACAAAGCGAGCATACATCTTAGACATGGCCGGGGCTACCCGCTGGCCGGGGCTACCCCCCTCTCCCCTAAAGGTAATTTCGGAAATCGGCCTGTACGCAAACTTATGCAATTAATTTTTTTCCATCAAGTGCCGGCCTCAAAACAACTTAATATGTCCCGAGAGCCAACATTGAATTGACATGATGGGTCCAGAATATCCTCTCCGTACGTGTATATATTTTATCCATGTACTTTTGTATATGATTAGTATGACAAAATAATTGATTGGATCTATGGCCGGGGCACTTAGGTATACATATATTCTTCTTCAACATTTCGCCCGATAGTGTTTTGCCTCGGTGGAGCCTTTATAAAAAGTGATTATGATCCTTGGATTATGACCCTTGTAAAGTGCGATCGTAAAACTATGTTACTGGTTATGACCACACACAGATATACATACAGGGTGTCCAGTTATCAATGGATAATCCTGCAACCGTCAATAGGTCAAATCATGTCCTCCTATATGCTGGAATTACCGTTTAGTAAAAATCCCACGGTTTTCGAGATAAAAAACATCTGCTTTTAGTTTTTCTCATGCCATTTCTACAAATGATAACTTTTTTGACCCTGTATAAAAAAATACTCTTGGTTATTTGTTTTATCTAGAAAAGTCTTCGTTTGAACCTTAAATGTTAAGAAAACTTTATGAAAAAAGATCTTATGCAGAACTTTCATACAAACCAATTCGAACATCTGACTTCGATAGCCTGCGGTGCAAAAAACATGTACTACGCATATCGCGCCAATTTCTTTAAAGAGTTGCTTAGTTATTGTCGATTCATATCATTTGTAGAAATGTCATGCAAAAAGCCAAGCGCAGATGAGTTTTTTCAAATAATAACATAAAGGGGAAAATCTCGAAATCCGTGGGACTTTTACTTAACTAAAATTCCAGCATATAGTAGGACATGATCTGACCTATCGACAGTTGCAAAATTATCCATTCATAACAGAACACCCTGTACATGTACACACACACACACACACACACAGACACACACACACACACACACACACACACACACACACAAACACACGCACACACGCACACACGCACGCACACACACACATATATATACATTGATGAGCCCTATATCAATGCCTATATATATTACTCTTTATGGTTTTTTTTTACTACGCAGGCTTCTGTTCCTTATTTTAACCCGATAGTAATGAAACGAGTAGATGGGGAGATACAAATTTAAGCGTAAAAAGCTACTTCTTTTCCAGAATATCCTCCCAAATAAGTGATCGTTTTGGCGATATATATTTTAAAAATGTACCTTAAGATAGTTCTGCAGTTTTGGTAAAATCTTAGGAATTGGCTGAAATCTAAGTGTGGTGTACATATGACCTTCATGGAGGGATGCCCAAAAATTCAATTCGATTTACCGTTTAGTTCACGAAATAATTTCAATAGAATATGGGTATTTTTGTACGCAATCCCTATACCTGACACGCAAACCGATAGGAATTTTCTCGCATTTCTCTATATAGCTTCTAAACGGATTTTAGGATTGCAATATAAAAACACACGTGTACGCAGTACTATGGTGGGATTGATTTTTAAAAAAATGACAAACTTTGACCGTTTAGTTTCGGAGATATCGACTTATGAAAAGTGATAATTTTATTCCACACCGAAATCGGGCCCAACCATCTGTAAGGGAATGGCAACAGTGTACGCTGCAGCCAGCTGATCGGCGCGTGGTCTGGGAACTCGAAGCGTGTTTTTTTTCCCGGAGTTCTAGTAATTCTGAGACGGATATGAAATAAATTTATTCTGCAAACATATGTAATTTGTTCAATTTCTGCATGTATTTGTCTTTGTTACAGCGAATCCAATTTAACATGTCGGCAAGATGTTGTAAATCCACGATCCGACGTCTTTCGACAGCGAATTTTCGTTGCTGATCGTCGAGGTTATGGTTATTCTCGTCGCGTTTAGCGGCATTTGCTTGACACATGGCTGTCACAGCTTTCAGTCTTTTAGCAAGCACCTTTTTTCTTGTAAACTTTCCTTAAAATCGCATTTGGGTTAACATTTTCACGCTTTTTTTATTTATATAAAATATTTCGCGAAAGACGGATCATAGGAAGCTCAACGCTATGACTGCAGGAAAATCGCGCTGTTGCCACGATTACAGCGCCGCTCTCTATGCGAGTACGAGACCTATCTATGCATGAGGTGCGAATGTGTGGGACATATAGAATGTACAAGGTCTGTCAAAAATGTACAACCAACAGCATCGTATAGGCATTGGATGTTACTATACACTTCGACTGAAACTTTTGGCTCGCACGTGTACCTGCAGAACTACTTCAAGTTATCGGCTCCAGCTGCATGTGCAAAATTATAACCTTTTGCTTGAACAATCTCGAATCACTGATATTCTGGACCTATAATTTGAAACGCTATGAGATATAGAGACTACCTCTTTGTTTATTGCGATGTCAATTGAAAGATGGCATTGAAGTTTGCATCGTTGGCATGCAACCAAAATTCTTTTTTATTTTCATTTTTATCCATTTTTATTGTTATCCAAAATTATTTTTAATATATTTAGCTTGTGAGTCTCTAATAAGAATCTTAGGAAAAATCGCAGCAGCTTTAATTTGCCAGAAAAACATTGGCAATTGAAAAGAATTATTTTTGTTGCCATCGATGCGAAGTACTTCATAATGAAAGTACGTTTCGTAAGTAGGATATTCAATCAAATACGACTTTCCAATTCCGACGTTAATTAAGATTATAACGTAAAAGGTAATCATCAAAATTACAATAGTAAAATTCGTAAGTACGAATTTCGCTAGTACTCCGATCCACGCGGTATTGAACCATCACTTGAAACTTATTCCTACAATTGTTTGTTTTTACCTTGCACTAAAATCGCACTATTCTACCGAAGACCCGGGGTTTGGTTAGCTACACTGAGAAAAAAAATCATTGGTGTTAATGAATGAAATTTCGTTGATTCAATTGCAAAATTTTTAGTGTAAATAATCGAATTTATGAGTCCAAACAAAATGCTATTGACTTTAATAACATGATAAAATGAAACGTTTTATTTCATTCAAAAGATATATTGTTAGCCGAAAACAATATATTATAGAAACTATTTAAAAAATTATCGCGAACAAATTATATAGTTTCGAATGCATTTTCGGCAACGAACGAATAAAGCATTTCAATTGATAACATGAATATTGTTGATTCAAGTACACAAGAAAAATTTAATTTCGCTCGTTTGATTCGGATAAAATTTCTATTGAATAAATATGTTATTTTATTTTGATTGAAAAATATTCAGCAAATGTCTGCATTGGTTAAAAAATTATGCGTAAATAAAATTTGTTTCTTGTGCATTTGGTTGAAAACATTCAACCAAATCATGGCCGAGCGCTACCGAAATTATAGGTGTGAGGAAACCCGTATGCTCGGAGTAACCGCTAGAAGTCGCACGCGCGCTCGTTTCTCGTAAGCGTAGCGCGAACCGAAAATCTACTTAAACGCCAGAGAAAATCTAAAGAGTATCGCTTCTTGGCCTGTGGCTAAAATCAAAGTGTAGTATCTGTTTTTATTAGTTGAATATCTGATGTTCCCTCCATGGATATTCCATTGGATATCTGATATTTTCTCCACTATTATCGCGGATTATCATTCTTACGCTCATATTTTATTTAAGATTTCAAACAAATTGAAAAACTTACGTCGCATGGCATGTTTGTTTCGATGCATTAAAGAAATAATTAATTCTATTGATTATATTTTTGTACGAAATAAAAAATGTTGTAGCAACCTCTTAATTATTTCATCCATACATTTACGGATTGTATATAGAATGATTTCAATAGAATATAATTTTAATTGAAGGATAATGTAGATATTCAGAGAACAGAAAAGCTTTTTCAACTAAAATAATATGTTATTAAAATCAATCACATTTTCCAATATTTGATAGGATTGTAACAATCTCATATCTCGATGGCGCGCCGCAGCAGCACATATATTTGGATCAACCAATATATGATTTTTATTCAATTGGTTTTTTTTTATCAGTGTACGATTAAAAATATACTTCGACACTTTGACTTATTAAGACCAGAATAATTAAGGTCAATTCTACCGTACCAAATAGCACCCTCTTTCTGATTAAGCGAAAACCTTTCATTTTATGAGCAGTTTATGAGCAGTTATAACGAAATTTTTCACTGACAATTCATTTCTTAAGTTCAAATACATACGACTTTTGAATAAAACAATATTTTTTAAATTCCGTACGTACTTCTCTAGGTATTCTAATGTAGATGGACGAGAATTTTTTTTTGTTCTAGATAAATAATTGTGGATGCTAAATGTCACGCCGCGGAGCGCCTAAAAAAAAAAGATAACAAAAGAAAATATTAGTAGCTGACCATTTTGTACAGCGAAAAAAATATATATTTTTTTTCAACAGCTTGATATTTATACTAAATAGATGTGTAATTAATTTTATGAGTGAATCACTTTTACATACGAAAACAATTGTTAAATTCGCACATGGTTTTACACGCGTTACTGTGGCCTAAGGCCTTCAGATATCGGGTAGAATTAGGCAGCATTCTCTAAGGGTACCAAAATCCTTTTACCCCCTCCCCCCCCCCCCATGAAGTTTATGTCAATCAAATAAGACTGATGTTACAGCTGTTTGAAGTATTATGGATTTGGCGATTTTGGAGAGAAAAAATGGTGATTTTTTTCGATTTTTCAAAGAAAAATGACATCATGAGTGTTAATAAATAATGAGAAAAGAAAATGTTAAGAAGAAAAACCTAGATCAAAACTAAACTACTATTACATTGAATAAGTGTATGAAATTTCAAGTCATTCCGTTTATTGGATGTCGAGAAATCGAGTACACCATTTTGGAAAACATCGTTTAAGGGGGAAGATACCTGCAGGCGAGGAAAAAATTTCTGATTTTTATAATTTCTTCACCATTTTCGAGATTTAGGGTACCTTTTATTACTACTTTTGGCTGTTACATGGTATTTTAAAAATTATTATTCAAAAATGTTCGGCGGTATTAAACTAAAAAAAAACCGACGAAGATTTTTTTTTCATTAACACTCATACGCAGAATAAGTGAGAAAATGAACGATGGAAGTGGAAGAAAAAGTGAGAATGTTGAAAATCGATGAAATGGTACCCTTTGAAATAAAAAACTTGAATTTTCAAAAAAAAATGCTAAATTTTGCAATAAAGAGAAAACTTGTTTTTTAACTTCCAAAAATATTTCGGGTCATGTTTTAAACAATAAGGTTACAAAGATTAATACCAAATTTCATCAGAATCGGTCGATAATTTTACTAGTTATGCATTACACCAGTTTTGAAAATGCAGTTTAGAAGACCGTGCTACGCCTCCGTCATTTTTAAAGATTAATAATAATAAAACATACCATGCAACAGGCAAAAGTAGTAATAAAACATACCCGAGGTTTCAAAAAAGGTAAAGAGATGTTTCATTTTTCAAAAAATCATGACAGTCAGCCATTTTTTTTACTCTCCAAAAGGTATCGCCCTCCTTAAAATTTGACTAGCAGTTATATCGTTGTAATCATAAGTTTTACCTTCGATCTGCGGTTCCTGCCTCGTATGTTGGACCTTCCTCTTCGATTTAAGTTGCATCAAGCGACGAACGAACGTCATGTTCACAGTAACCTAACCTCTTATCGGCATCAAGGAAATTCGATCGTTTCCCACCTCGCGCCCACGGTCTTACATACAGGTCTTGAAACGACGGAAGTGGGGGAGGGTTCGCTTAGCGTCTAGTTTTTGCTTTAATTTTTTGCCGTATGGTGCGCATAGGAAAGGGGGTCTCCTGTGCGAAAGAGACAGCAATATCGTGTGCGAAAGGGACGGCAATATCATGTACGAAAGAGACTCTTGAGAGAATCTTGAAGATTCGAAAATGTCTTGCCAAAAGAGACAACAATCTTGAAGACTTGAAAATGGTTTGCCGAAAGCGATAGAAAAAAAGTAAACTTACTTGAGCAATAATCTCTTCCTCGCCATCGCGTTTTATCCACTCTTTGAGGACGAATTTTTCTTCAAAATGTTTTTCACAAACATACCGCGTTGGTTTTAACTCCACTCCGGAAATCACTGCATACCACTTTTTTGAAAGCTCGGTGTCTTTCGGCACTTTAAATACCGAGCATTTTGATCTATCTTTGTACCTCGTTTTACATTGGGGTACCGCACAGGATTTTCTCATTGTCACGGAATTACACTGCCAATAACGGT
Source organism: Ophion obscuratus (assembly GCA_964007375.1). Classification (NCBI taxonomy): domain Eukaryota; kingdom Metazoa; phylum Arthropoda; class Insecta; order Hymenoptera; family Ichneumonidae; genus Ophion; species Ophion obscuratus. The sequence continues at coordinate 51,115,877 of OZ023319.1, forward strand.
TATTTAGACGTATCCGACTTTTTTTCATACGCGTGCACGATTTTCAACCGTTATACGCCCATACGCCTATACGAAGAAACAATTTATGATCGGTTCAGGTTAGTCTCATCCTGTCCTCCCGATCACAACGACACACGGTGGCGACGATAAGAAAGAAAAGCTTGGACACTAAGCGGCCGCCATTCAAATACGACCGTCCTTTCAAGACCTGTATATAAGACCGTACTCGCGCCAAATAGTGAAATGTTGCAAACGCATGCGCACTTTATTCGTTTCAATCGTTAATTTTATTTTCAACGCGCATGCGCGAGGCATTTAAAATCTTGGTCTCCGCTATTGGTCGTGTTCGTTGGGTCTCATCATTATGATACGAACAAGTGCGCATGTGCATAATGATGCGCAACGCGCAACTGCGCAATGAAACGTGCGCATTATCAAATGCGCATCATTATGCGCATGCGCAGTCAAAATGATAAGACCCAACGAACCGACCATTTACTTTTCAAACATATGTGTGCGCGCGCGCGACGAAAGATAGATTCACTCATCGAAATTTTTCTAATTCCCGAAGCATTTTACACTAAACATTCTAAGCGTACGGACAATCGATTTGCCCGAAGTACATTAGTTTGTTCGCGCTAGCTGCACTCTACACTCGGCAGTGTAAACGGAACTAGGGCAGTGTCTAGGGAGTGCAGTTTATTTCCTCGCGGGTAAGCAACTCTACGCGTGATGACGTATTTCGCCTTCTCGAATCCCGTAAACACGAATCTAACCTTAAAACCGGTGAACAACAACACGTTTCTAGACAATGTTGACAGAATACTTTTTAAAGCACCACACTTGCGAACTGACGGATATATTAAATGCAACCGAAGATTATGCTCAGTACTCGATATACGTCAAGTAAGTCTCATTTTCACTGAATTTCCTTTATAAAAGAAAAGTTTGGGCGCACTTCACGCGGTTTTCTGGCCGGGGTCACGAAAACGAATTTTCTCGAATATATATTTTTTTGGAACTCTAATCTGTTCCATATTGTTTCGACCGAACGTTTATCCCGCTAGAACATTTATTTCAAATCCAAGTTCCCGAGTTACAGCACGAAAGCTGCACAACTTTACACAAAGCTAAATAGAAAAAAATAACCTCGCGGGGAAAAAATCAGTACACGATTTTTATAGACTAATTGGAGGTTAAGGTCAGTCCCTTCGAGTCCCTTGCGAAAGGAAATTCCATTGCCGTTTCCAAAAGAATAATACACCGGTGTGTGAGAGTGCAAAAATCGCAAAAATTAACCATGTTCAAGGTCATTTACTGCGCCAAAATAAAGGATAAGAAAGATATAGAGAGAGAATAAGAAATATAATATTAAAGGGAACAGAAATTAGTTTTAATATATCCAATGAGGCATCGATTATTACGCTGTCCAAGTTTGCATTGTTAAAATGCAATGAAAATGGTTATTTTCGATTGCTTGAATTTCTTTTCACAAATCTTCGTTATAAAAATGCATCAATCATTTTTTAAGTCGCTTATTCAGAGATGTAGAATAAAAATCTGCAGAAAAGAATGAAACTTTGAAATAAAAATATAAAAAACAATTGTCTTTGGCTTCCAACAACGCAAACTTCAAGACTATCAATTATAAGCAGTAGAAATGTCTTCTAGTCTATCAGACTAAGGAGAAAACTTTGCCTAAAAAAGTTGCATAATTTGAAGCAGGTCATGGCTCGAAGGATAGCCACGGGCTTCATCCCGGTACAGGCGCTTCAGGGATTTCAAGGTCACCTCCATTTTTTTAGTTGGAACCTTTATTTTTTCTCAGAATCTTATCAAGAAACTACAAATAAATTCACTCTACGCTTCAATCTTCGGAACAAAAAATCTACATTCATAATTGATCTATATTACATTTTAGTTTTCTAGATTTATTTGAGGCGCAAGTCGATATTGCGAATAAAATACGTCATCGTCCTCGAGAATATTTGCCGCGATGCGACGAGTCTGCGATCAAGGCCCAAGAGTTGATAGCAACGAGCGAACAGACTGTCAAACGAAGAGTAATAATGCCTCGCTACTCTTTGGACGTTACAATTTGCTTATTCGTTACTGGTCCCTTCCAACATCGTTGCTACAATTGGATACTTTTTTATCAGGTGCGAACGAGGATCACCGGTGTTCCCCTTAATGTGAACCAGGGCATCATTGGCGAACTCGTATCGACCAGCGGTATAACTGTGCGAATTTCACAGCCCACAGTCATGAAACTCGCCAAGCGTTACGAGTGTCGGAAGTGCAAGCACGTCACGGTCGTGAAAGTTTGTACGCTTGTTTTTTGCCCCTGATTAATCTTGAGCTCGTGGATCTGAGAAGCGAGTTACTTTCGATTCCGTGAATGACTTTTAAAAATATCCACGTCTCACGTCAAGGGAAGTTAAGACAAAACTTTTCTTCTCTTCTTCCCTGGAAAGCTCTGCACAAATATCTAAACGATAAGAAATCGATTTTTTCTCCTTCCCGATGTATGATTTTACATATACTTTTATTTTTTGCAACGCTCAGCTGGAATGGGAGAGACAAGTATTTCGGGACATAAAGGAATGCGAAGCTTGCAACACCAGAAGTATAGCGGTAATGTCATCGCTGCAACAGGAAGATTGCGCTGATTATCAGGAGATAAAGATTCAGGCACGTTCAATCTCTGTTTGGCTTTTTTCACAGGGGCTTTTGACAAGACAATCCATTCTGTTTACAATTTTTTTAAACTATGCTCTTTGCTTAACAATTCATTCGAATTTTCTGTCTTCTACGAAAAAATGTTGAATGCTCACGGGGAAATTATAAAAGTTTTTTAAAGATATATATACTCCACCGAAAAATTACAGAATTCGGCGGAAAAAAAGCCCAACAACATATTCAAGGTACTATTTAAAAGATATGAAACAGGATTAAAAGCAAGCAAATTTTTTTCTCACCAACTCTGGCACGTAAACATTGTTGTGTTTTTCTTTTGGTTTTTTCCCACTCTCGGAAACATCCCTGCTTTTTTTAGTAAAGAGCAATAGAAATTTCTTCTTAACGGGTTACACCATTTCAGCTCGTGGCCGAAAAAAAGAAAGAGCCGCAATTTTCGTAAATTTTTCCTGTAAAAACGTGTGCAAAATCACCATTTTTTTATTGAAGATTATAGCTTATAGTATCTTTTACAATTTTTTTTTATCGAAAACAAATCATCCGAAAGAGAAAAATCAAATGAATTTAGTTTTTGCATGAAATTATGTAGTGCTTAGATGGAAGATTTAATACGAATATTAGTTTTTGAAACAATGACTGCGGCCCAAAGTAAAAGTTTCGATTTCGGGTGAAAAAATGTCTATTTTCATTAATAAAAAAAAAAAATCCTTCGTTCAAGTATACTGTTTTTTGATATTTAAAAGAAGCTTGTCAAATTTGAAGTTGATCAGTGCAGTGATTTTTGAGATATCGTGGTCACTGATTTTTAAAAAGTCATTTCGAGAACAATGGTTTTAAAGTTCCTACCTAGAAACGCTCACAACTCGTTCAATATTGAACGGATCAACTTGAAACTCTTACAAGGAGGCGGCACGACCGTGGGGTCGGGGATTTGGCCGAATTTTCTTCGTGGTCAAAGAGGACCCCTAGCACCTCACGTGGTTAAAATAGTAGGACGCACTACTCGGAAAATTCCGAGAAAAATCGATTCAAAGTTTCTTAGGCGCCTTATGAGTTTAAAATGTCTCGCACTTATCGAACCGCCGTCTAGTCTAGACGATTAGGGCTCGGTCTTTTGTGCCGAAGGTCTCGCGTTAGATTCCTCCTTCGTATATATTTTTTTTTTTTTTCCTTTTTTTGTTATCCCATCAATTATGCAAAACGTTTCTCATGCCTACATTATTTTAAAAAATTTATTTTAGCTCAAGAACGTGAAGTTTTTCATTCACTGAAAAATATTCGTGCTCGTTGTTCTATTTGGTTTTATGGCCTTGTAAGGGTCTAAAGAATTTTAACCTAGGGTCCCCTTAGGATTATAACGGACATCTGCACATAGGACTGTGCATGAGTCTGTGAGAATTGGACAGCAGTTCATTTCTCGATTTCGTCGTGAACAGACGTGCCTATTTCTTATTGTCAAATTTCAAAGTTCTCTTACAATTCGAAGTGAAAAATATCGACTGAAGAAGTAGCTGGCTCTTCTGAAATAGGAGAGGAAATTCCTGAAGAATCCATGTACAGTGATAAATCAAAATCGCGATTGGAGGACGCAGTAGTTTATTATGAAAAGCTGTTGACGGAAAATGATTCAATTGCATCGACACCTTCGGAAGAAATACCTCACGGTGCTATGTTATTGGCCGGAGAACTTTATAATAATACATGGGAACTTTTGGGTGAAAAAATTCGTAATTGAAGAGGAATTAATTTACGCTCATGACGATTGCGAAGCACTACAGTTCGAAGTGCCCCAACTTGATTCTTCTCCAAATGAGTACGAACCGGAACCGAAAAAAATAAAAGTGAAATGATTTCCATCGCCTACAAAGTCAAAGTCGTGAACATTGCTAAAGCGCATCCCACGTGGTCTTTGGCGACATTGCAAAAAAAGGATGCAGCTGCTTGAAGAGAAAATAATATCTTTCACAATAGGAAAATGATATTAAAAGTGGTGGAACGAGATTGGACAAATTTGAGGCGATAGATTCGTGGACCTACGACCGTTTTGTGGAAGCAACACAGCAATATCAGCAAATTACGACAAGAAGTTTACAATTTCAACGGCTCTGATCGATGGGTCACGGCATTCAAACAAAAACACATAATTTCTCAACGGAAAGTCACGAAACTGGTTTCGAAAAAAGAGGCGGCATTAATGGAGGAAATCCGGGCGTCTGCAGAGACCTTTCGTCGACAGACGTGCCGCTTAATACCTCAATACCATGAGGATTATGTTATAAATACTGACCGAGCAGGTAAATACAAGTTTTCTGCTTACAAAATGTTGTTACCGATGCAAAATGTATAAATTTGAAATGAATTATATAAAAAGTTTTCTACATACATATTCGAATCTTAGGTAAATACAAGTTTTCTGCATCCAAAATGTTTTTACCGATGCAAAATGTATAAATTCAAAATGAATTATATAAAAAGTTTTCTACATACATATTTGAATCTTTTGGAATATTAAAAAAACCTTTTTTCCAAAATGTCAATATCAATCTGTTTTCAACAGGACACTCACTCGAAGAGGGAGTAAAACAGTTTTCGTCAAAAAGTCGGATTTGAATAAAGTGACGCATTCGTACAACGCACAATATTCCATAACATTATCCGGAAAACTGCTCCCACATGTCTTCGGATGTTTACAAGAGGCGACCGGTCATTTCGGAACTCGTGTTCAAAAATTAGTAGATGGCTATGCCAATACATAGACGAACGTCATTGCAATATCATCGAAGTCCGGAAAACTAACAACAGCCTTATACACGGATTTTCTCCAGAAATGTTTAAAAACTTACGTCAGGGAGAATACATTTTTACTTCTCATTGACTCTTGGGGGGGGGGGTCAAAATGAAATCTTCCAAGATGACGAAAGTATGCCAATTTGCTCTGTAAAAGTAATGTCTTCAAAATGAACTCCCTTGGTGCAACCTTGTCACGTTTACTTTTACAGACAAGTTCAACATTTCATAAAGCGATTGTAAAATTGCAGCGATTTGTTAGAGCAGAATCGTGAAATTAAATCCCGGGAAGATTGTATAAAAATCCATTCAACAATTTACTATCAATTATCGTCATCAATATTCCGAGACATGATTCAATACGCCTGGATTGCCTCAAAATTATCTGTTACTAGAAACATTTTCATGAATGTTAATGAGACATGTTTTTGTACGGATATATTGCAAGCTCCCTGCGATTGTAAAAAATTCGTTTTTATATGTTGCGCAAGATGTCGCAAAAATTATTGCTTTGTTTGTTTCTACGATAATTACCACTGCGGTTTTTGTATATAATTATTGTATGAATAAAAATTGAATTTTTCCTAATCGACTTTGTTATTCTCATTAAAAACCCAATGTTCTTCCTTTTATACTTTACAATGAAAAATAAGAACCTACCGTTATGAATTGTTTTATTGGAAAAAAAGAAAATAATTTTAAAAAAATAATTCAAATAAATTTTTATAAATAATGTAGGGATGAGAAACGTTTTGAATGATTCTTGGGATAACAAAACAAAAAAGAAAAAAAAAAGATCCAAAGGAGGAATCGAACGCGAGACCTCCGGTGCGAAAGACCGCGCCCTAACCGTCTAGACTAGACAGCGGCTCGACAAGTGCCTAACATTTTAAACTCATAAGGCGCCTAAGAAACTTTGAATCGTTTTTTTCTCGGAATTTTCCGAGTAGTGCGTCCTACTACTTTAACCGCGTAAGGTGCTAGGAGTCCTTTTTCACCACAAAAAAATTCGGCCAAATCCCCGACCCCACGGCCGTGCCGTCTCCTTGTTAGCAAATATTTTTTAAACGTTATATTTTGAGAATCCGTCGGAAACAAAAAATCGATATTTTCAATAATTTCAACTAGGTGTTAAGCCCTTAAAGAATCTTGAATGGGCCAAGATTTACACCCAATTCGTCTCTAAAAAGTTTTGGTTGACCGATTTTTTCCGCCAAAATTCTTCAGTCCTCTAAAGCAGTGCAGCTTTTTGAAAATAAACCGTAACTCCAGAACAATGGGGTCTAAAATAAAATACGTCGCGAGAAAAGTTCGACTGAAAAAATAATTAAACAAATTGAAATTTTGAGAAGAAAAGAAGTTGAAGTTTTGCTTTTACGACTTCTGGTCGATAACCGCGAAAAATGTGTTCATGCTTTTCGCCGGAAGTGTGTATAGACACATTGTAAGAAAGAAGAATTGGATGCTTGAAAACCATAACAATATAATTTTTATTTACACCGCAGGAAAAGTGCGCTACGGATACGAGCACTTCGTACACGCTGGGATTACAAGTTATTCTGATGGACGATCTGGTCGACAAATGCCGGCCGGGTGATCAAGTAGACATAAGGTTTGTTTACCCTTGTGTTTCAAAAATCTGCATGTGAATTTTCCTCCATTCCGAATATTCAACAGTTAACTGATTTTTGTCTACAACGAAGTAAAAATCCATCCCAGCGTGCTTGTAAAACTTCAAGCCAAGGTACCGAATTTTTACCAAACCATACGACTCTAAAAGTCATCCAATTTATACGAGACTTTGCGGAGATGATACGTGGGCCACATATCTATCCAGCCCGCTGACACTGGTAGATACATGCTGTTCGCAAAATGTCCTTGCCGCACTGTGGCGCTAGTAGTCGTGTGACAGACATGCATATATATGTATGTTGCGCCGGTGTTTCGAATATTTTACATGAATAAAAGTCTATTGATATATTTGGAATGATTTTCCGTTCTAATGATTTTCTATTCGAACACAATAAACAACGTCTCCGTAACGCTAACAGGCGAAAGCCACGAAACTATCGAATTGTTCAGCTGATCGGAGTATTTAGAGCGGAAGGCTGTCACACAACAGCCAACGCTAGGTAGTGGCGATTTGAAGAACTAAAAAGCTGGGATAAAACGCGTTTTCGTTTATCGTATAGGAATATCAGGCCAGGGTTAGGGGGCTGTGTCTATCTAATAATTTATACACCACATAACTGGAGGTGACTGATGTAAGCTGCTCTCAACACATGTGAAAGATTCTAATGATCCCGAAGCGACAATAAAAACAGGGGGTCGCGCGAATGTTAGTTAAAAAGAAAATAGTGTTATAAAACTTGGAAAAATGTGAGCAGAAGAGTTTTCGTAGCCGCGGCTTTTCAGAGAAAATAATAAAAAGTCTAAATCTACTAAATTCCGCGACATTTCTTATTCCCGTGTATCGTTGGGTATAAGAATTGACGGTAACTTATTTTTCATTAAGCGCCACTGTAATTTACCCATGATTATGCCATGCCCTGTCAATTTCCCCACAAAATACGGCTTAAGGAGGTTGAAGCAATTCAGTTTAATCAAAGGACGGTTTATTCGTTTTTTTTTTCAATGAACCTCAAAAAAATGCATACGAGGTACAGATTTATTCTGTATATGTTAATTTTTTTGAATGTATAATTAAAGGGCAAAATTATGCATTTTAGTATTTTTATTACGTAAAATAGAAAAACTTTTGTGTTACCACCAACTTGAAAAAGTATAACATTATCGATGATTATTATGAAAAAAACTACGGCAACGAATGTTTTATACAATTCACAATGAAATTTTGACTAATTTATAATTATGCCTATTCATATTTACGTCACGAGATTATTGGCCCATGGTTTACGATGGGCAAGATGAGGATTTTTTTTCTAAATGTTTACAAAGGTACAGTTTGCGTTAATCCGTTGCTAGAAATGGTTTATCTTGGCGCTAAATAACAAAAAAAAATTACATAACCAATTAGTGTGAAAGTCTTGCCCATCTAACCGCACGTTAAATTACATACATTAAACTATTTTTTATCTCTGGTGTTTGGTGGTGAAAAAAGTTCCAAAAATTCGTAAAGACTCAATATAGTCTAAACAATAAAATGTATTTTTTATTAATTTAACCTTGGATTGTGGCTAACGCTCCAACCTCCTTAAGAGGGGAGATACCTTTAGGCGACGAAAAAATTGCTCAATTCTATTATTTTTTTAAAAAAGGAAAGTTTTCTCCGCCATTTTTGAGGGTTCGGGTATGTTTATTGCTACTTTTGGCTGTTACATGGTACTTTAATTATTTATTAATCTTTAAAACTGACACAGTCGTGTAAACGGGTTGCGGCGAATGTTGTTAGGGGGCGTGACACAAAGCGTCGGCAGGATTAATCTGAAAAAAAAAATATGGAGACTTTTCTTCCATAAATACGCATACGCAGAATGCACCAAGAAAAAGTAATAAATGTTGAAAATTGGTCACATGGTACGCTATGAAACGAAAGATTTAACTTTTCGAAAAAAAATATGGCCACAATTTGCAATAGTGAGAAAAGGTTTTTTTTTTCTTTTGAAAAACAATTAGGGTCGTGTTTTAGACAATAAGACTAGAAATATTTATACCAAAATTCATCAGAATCGGTCGATTAGTTTTTTAGCTACACGTCACGCCGGTTTTGAAAATGCAGTTTACACGACCGTGCCATAACGCCGCCATTTTTAAATGTTAATAAAAAAACATACGCTAAATCTCAAAAATGGTAAAGAAATCTCCCCGTTAAAAAAAAAGTCATAAAAATCAGCAAATTTTTTCCTCGCCTAAAGGCATTCCCCCCTTATGAGCCCGTAAAGTTTCATCCCACTCGCGCTCGTCTGTCACATTTTTTCAGCTACTGCAGTTTCTCACCTGTCGTGCTGAAACTTGACAGCCGGACGCTTGAAATCGATGCAATGTCAAGTGTCGCTATAAATTTGTAACATTATTCAAATGTTTCCTATACATGGGAAAAGTCGATGAAAACAAACATTCCGTGTACCCCATAGATCGTAGAGTCGTTGGATATGGCGTTCACAATTTGATCACCCGGTATGTAAAAAAAATCCTGCCGTCGCGCTGTCGGTATAACGAATGAAAATAGTATTAAGCTAGTACTTACAAGCAAAATGATTGCGATTGATAAGAAATAATTAGTTTCCGAAAAAGAAAAAGGCTTTTTAATTTGCCAACGTTCCATCCGCCATACTTTCGACAATATTCCACAAATGTGACATCTAAAAACGGTGATTAAATGAGAATCAAAGGGTACAATTATTTCTTTTGACTGTTTTTGTTCATCGTCATAGCGGTATTATCGTTCGACGTTGGGGACCTTTGGCAGAGGGTCGTAGAATGGAGGCAACTACCATCATGGTGGCGAACAGCATATCCGTGAGGCACAAAATATCCGAATCGAAATTCTCGTCGACCGAGATCAAGGATATTTTTACGAATTATTGGGAAAACTATCGGGATAACCCGCTGGTCGGCAGAGACAACATTCTCGCATCTATCTCACCCCAAGTATGGCAAGCACTTCTTTTCCATACCGACGAGATGCTATTACAAACAAAACAAATGCCCGACTCATCTTGGAATATAATATTTGCAGATTTTTGGCATGTACCTCGTCAAATTGGCCCTCGCAGTTGTGCTGGCCGGCGGAGTACCGAAAACGACCGAGACAGGTGATTGCAATAAGCTTCTCGTTACAATCGAATAATTAAATTTTAATCACTCTTATTCCATTTTCAGACGTTTTTTTATTACTCGATTGACGATACCGAAATTATTTGTTTTCTTAGCACTTGATCTTTCATAACTGTATTGCTTGTTTGCAAAAGGTTCGCGAGTACGCGGCGAGCCGCATCTGCTTCTCATCGGAGATCCGGGAACCGGAAAATCTCAGTTGCTGCGGGCTGCTTCACGTTTGGCTGTTCGTTCGGTCCTGACAACGGGAGTTGGCACTACGGCGGCAGGGCTGACCGCGGCAGCAGTAAAAGTTCGTTTTCACTGCGTCGTCGGACTGTAAAAGTCGACATTCTTACTGCGACGGATTGAAAACATCAAGTCCGGTTGTCATGACCGATTAATGTTAAACAACACTGATTTTTTTAGGCATAGATAGGTCTGATTAAAGTTGAAGTTCGCAGGCTCGATCAGCGCCGCTACGTCATTTTGAGAAAAGATGACATGAAATCTATGCAATTTTGCACAGTTCCATATGAAAAATTGTTAATATAGCCGTGATTGATATCTCTTTATATTGAGCCGTCATATCTGAGTAGAAAACAAAATCCTACCGTTTTTTATAGGGTTAAAAGATGTATAAACATCACAAGATATATATATATATATATATATATATATATATATATATATATATATATATATATATACAAAGAGAATTATACGCGAATAAATTTTGAAAAATGTTTACAGCCCATTGCCGACGTAAGTAGAAAATTAGAGTCGTTTAGTCTAGTCGTACAAAAAATATACAACGACCTAACAACTGAAGGCCTACTATCGATATGCCCCTATGGGTACAGGCGGAATTGAAATGAGAGTTTCAATTCCGGCGTGGAGACGATAGCTTCTAAATCAGTTTTGAAACGTCTGAGCTTTTTTTTACGGTAGGACCCAATATTTGGGCAGTTTTCATTCGATTGACTTGAAGTTTTAACTGTAGCTTCTTAGATATGCTCTCTAAAGAAGTACGCAAGATTTTTACGATTCATCAACATTTCTCGTTTTTCACAAATACATTAAAGCCCATTTTTAACGGACACACGAAGATTAGTCCAAATAATGCTATTTAGCGAAAAACCCAATATTTTTCAAGAATCGTGGGATGCCATTTTTTTTAAATCACATGTAGATACCTTAAAACCTCATTTTTTATTGTGCCGAAAAAAGTCTCATTTTTCGGTGAGCCACTTGTAACGGCTCGAAAGCGCTCATTGACTATAAATTTCCAGCTCAATTCGCGATTCATGAAAAACTGCGTTAAGGGATCTTCTCACTTTAGACGCTAAAAAAAGCTATTTTCATGAATGTTTTTGATAAGTTTATATTATAGACATTGACATAAAAGTTGTTACACTTAATGAATACACTTTTGAAATACATTTTTTATGTATTTATGTAACCCAAACAAATTTTGAATGCATTTTTCTCGAAAGTACGTTTTTCGACGGCTTGTTGATAAAATCTTCGAAACTACTGAGTCGATCCTTATTAAATTTTAACCACATATTATTTACAACTACAGCTAAAGCGCATATCAAGGATTTTTGAAAACTTTGATATTTACTACTTTTGCCAAAAAACGGTGATAAAACATGTTCTGTTTTTTTTTTTTCAAAAAATGTCCGCCATTTTGTTATTTTTGCATATATAAAAAAATCGTATGATTTTTTTATATATCATACGATATAAAAAAATCGTATGATATGCGCTATAGCCATTAACATACTGAATCTAAAAGCATTGGATTTTTTTGTTTCGGATGATCCATCTCCCAGATTTCATCAACAGCGCAGACCTACAATTTTTTATGACATTTTTTTAACTACCATTTTCGTCTACAAATAGTGACTTAAATGAATAATTTGTGTTTTTTTTTTTTTTGTGTTTTTTTTTTTTTTTTTTTTTTTTTTTTTTCATATATTTCGAAAGGGTATTTATTAAGTGTAACGACTTTTATATCAATATCTATAATATAGACGTACGAAAGAATGATTTATGAAAATAGCCGTTTTTTAGCGTCTGAAGTGAGAACACCCCTTCAGTCGCCCAGTTAATATATTTTTCTCCAAAACGTCGCGGTGGAATTTATGGAAAGTTCGGAAATTGAAGTTTCACTGAACGTCGACGTTCAAGAGGGGGAAAAAAGTGGCTTTTAGCATAAATCGACGATACGGTCGACGCTCCTTAAGGACAAACATTTCCAGGATACGGATGGCTGGCATTTGGAGGGCGGTGCCCTAGTTTTGGCGGACGGTGGTGTTTGCTGCGTCGACGAGTTCACAACGATGAATTGCCAGGATCGTGCCTCCCTTCACGAAGCTATGGAGCAGCAAACGATATCGATAGCCAAAGCTGGATTAGTGAGCACCCTGAACTCTCGATGCACCGTAGTCGCGGCGATAAATCCAGTGGGTGGAAAATTCGTGGAAGGAGTCGAGATGAAAACGCGTTTGGGCAATCCACTCCTGTCCCGTTTCGACCTCATACTGCTGCTGAAGGACAACAAAAATCCTGAATGGGATCGCATGACTTCGGATCACATATTGAAAGCTGCATGCAGAGACGTCGACGGACAGAACAAAATGTAAAGCGAACAAAATAATGGATTGCATTGAAACGAGTGAGGCGCGGAAGTGAGAAACGTTTCTTGTCAAATCAGGGTCTCGAAGAAACACATGGATCTCCTAAAGTCCGAGGGCCTGTGGAAAGAGGAAAGTTTGCGCGAATATTTGGCCCACGTGCATTCGCTCAAGCCCGTACTCACGAGCGAGGCCGAGAGGATTCTGAGTACAGTGTTTCTATACCACAGATCGAATCCCAACAGGCGAGAAGACAGAACGACGATTCGCCTCCTCGACAGCCTTATCCGGTAAAGTATTTTCTTCCTTTGACGAACGATTGACAAAAAAACCCTTCTTGTTTCCACACCTGCTTATTATGGACAATCTTGTGGAGGAATTTAAAAAAATGTTATTATCGCACTCGACAGTTTGGCCGAGGGTCACGCACGTTTGATGTACAGAAGTCAGGTGAACGTGATGGACGCCGTAGTCGCGGCACAGCTCATCGGCACGCATCCATCGAGCAACAATGACATCGGTTGCCCTTTTCCCGCTGATCCTGCCGCTGCATTTCTCGAGGAAGGTATGCATTTCTCATTCTCACGCGTATAACCGTGTATACTTTACACTCGTTGAATTTAAGGGTTAGGCTACTGCGACGTCCCGAAAAAAAGCTTATTTAAACAAAATCATTCTCAATGAATATGTATAGGAATCATTTTTAAGAAAAAAGTCAGTTTGGATATAATTACCACAACAAATTACTAAACGATACATTCTATATAAACTTTTACTTTTAATCGAAATTGCACGAGGTTCAAATGAAAGCGTCGATATAGTATCGTTTGTTTATCAAAAAGATTGTTATAACAATCGTTTATTTTTAACAATCACAATATTATATTAACGCTTTTGTTTGGAGTAAGGTTTACGCTTCTCCTTATCGGTGAAGAGAAAATAAAATTCACTCCCAAGGTCTTGGAGTCACTTTAGAGCCTTAATAGCTCGAAGAGGGATGAACTCTTCATACTTTTAGCTCCTCTTTGGATTCTCAGTGATCAAAAGTACTACTTTATTCCCTGTTTAGACGCACCTGATAAGCGAGGAAAGCTTCCAAAGCGAGGTAGTGGTATATAAAACACATTTTTTGCTATTCATTATTAGTGTTAAAATAAAGGTATCTTCGCAGAGAGCGGAACAAGATTTAACATTTTTTAAATCATCATTTTTAGTAACTAACGAAAAATTCTAATTTCAACGCAAAATAATCGAAATATCATCTTTTACCAGTCTTGAATCTGTGTTTATTTTGACTTGATAATCCAAAAGTCACCATCAAATTGTCGCGCTACGGAAATCGTACTCTTGCCGAATTGACCACCCGGTTGAACTGAAACGAAAGAGTTTTTTTTCCTCAAAATATATCATATTGGCTAAGACTTTACCGAGCTTTTGTTGTTATCGCATTTCAATCATTAAAAAGACACTTTTTTCGATATTTCGCGAAAGAATAACATTATTATCTTTAATAACAAATGAAAGAAAAATGTCAAGAAGAAAAACGTCAGTCAAGACTAAACTGCGATTACACCGAAAAATCCTGTTCACCGTTTTGAAAAACATAATTTCGAGAAAAACGCGTTTAAAGTTTTACTAGCAGTTCTATCGTTGTAATAATAAGTTTACCTTCCGTCTGGGATTCCTGCATCAATTGTTGGACCTTCCTCGTCAATTTGAGCTGCTGCAAGCAACGAACGATTTTTTGAAATTTTCACTCAGTATTTCAACCCCGTTAAGGAGCGTGGAGCGTTTCACCGATAAATGTTGAAAGATACTGTTTTTTTAAACGTTAATGCGTCCAATTAAAATTCGAATTGCCTACTTCCACAAGGTCGATAATCCGATAACCGTAGCGGATTTATCCTGCCGAATATACGTACAATAAAACTGTAATATTCTCAAACACCGTAACACAAAATATGTAGAAATAACTTCGGTATCTTCGGATACAGTCGTTTCTCCAATACTTGCCCAACTCTATTTTTTCAGCTACTCAACTTCTCGAACGTCTGGGTCTCCAGAACTTGATTACGTCACTATGAGCTCAATTCGTAAATCGGATCAACGAGCGCGCCCATCGATCGAAAAGTAACGTTCTCCCAAAGATATTTATTTGTTCACTCGTCAATAAATCATGTTCACACGACTTCGATTTTTTTAAATAACAGAAATCCGTTTATTTTGCTTGCCATCGCATTTCCTTTCGTTCAGACTCGTTTCATATTTGTATTATAGAAAATATATCGTTGACCGCGCTCTCTTCCACCTGAAGCTTCGCGTCGAAGGGAGGACGAGACCTCGGACTACTTGCGTGTTAATCACAGGAACGAAAAAGAAAATAGAGTTACTATAAAATAACTAAGACTCGCTCGCGGAGACGATTAAATTCAGTTATTTTGGGGACGAAAAAAAGCATTATTCGTTTATTGCTTCTATGATTTGTTCATTATCTATTATTCCGCAACCATTATCGACCCGTGTAAACAATAAAGTACACGAAGACAAGCAGTCGCAAATTAATTAGAATTCTTTTAAAGGCGTATCAAACACACGCGCTGAGCAAAACATTTATTTTCATCGGCACTTTCAGTACTTCGGTATCCGACAAAAATCTGAAATATTTCGAACATTGAAGTTGGTACCACCATTGGTTAGCACATACTTTTTTTTTAACTTCAACAAATGATCACTCAAAAATACTTTCTTAATACTTATATATATATATATATATATATATATATATATATATATATATATATATATATATATATATAAGTACTTAAGGTATTCATACTAAATACTTATAAACTTTTTCAGCGTTTTTCCCGTTTTGGGAAAAAAATCTCAAAAACGAAAAAAAACATTCGGATTATTTCTTTCCAAGAAAAGTTTAACATTACCCTTCAAGAGTTAGCGAGTCATTGAAAAAAAGTTGAAAATTCCCACAACTGATATTTAAGAAAAAGAAATTCTTAAAAACTATACAAGCCTTTAGAAAAAACCAACCATTTTGTTTCATGTCTGATGACTGATTATTTCTTTAAACAACTTGTCAATCAATTTTTGGTATTATTTTATTCGAAATCAATGTTCATAATCTTGCGCGTCTGAGTTTATTTATTTTTCCTTCGAATCGCAAAGTACGGAAATTCTGGCTCAATGAAACTCTTGGCTCGGAACGTAGATGCGATACCTCAAAAAAAAAACAAATAATCCACTATGAATTATATCGGAAGCAAATAAAGAAATGCTTTGTCTCTGATCAAAATAACGAGTGGTGCTCATATCTGCACGTAGGTGCTTCCTCCCTTGAACCAGGAACAAATTACATTCTCCTCGGATTCGAAACAGGTATCCTCCCAGATTTGTGCAACTGGGGTCTCTGCTCTGTGCCGCGTGGTATACAATTTCTCTTGGTATATGTATATTTATCGTCGAATACTGCTATCGCGAGAAAAAGACCTCAAGCGTCTTGGAAAATCGTTATAGATTTAGTCGATTCAAATGGACCGATTTCTTCAGTCATCCTCGTGTGAATTAAACACATTAATTCGCGTCCAATACTCAACAAACTTAGTAATCAATGATTTCATACATAACGAGAGAGAGAGAGAGAGAGAGAGAGAGAGAGAGAGAGAGAGAATAAGACGCGAAATCAAACACGATGAGTTTCGATAAACGAAACTTTGCAGTTACATCCCCCTTATCCCACGCACTTCCTCATCATTCGTAAACTACGCACGCGCGCGCGCGATACTTCGCTATTTATATCTGAACAATTCTCGCTGGTCTGTCGGAATTACCATTAGATCGCGTTATCGATAAAATGCACGTGTATATTTAGTTTATTTCTTTTGTTCTTCATTTCCTCCGATCTTCTCGTTTCTGATTTTTCACCGAATGTCGCCTAGCGATTTGCGTTTTTTTTTTAATAGCGCGGCTGTGTTGCATTGCCCATTTGATTTCGTACGGCGCTGGCTGCTACATTACCCGCGGCGTTTTGCACGTGCTCGTTTCGTAGGAAGGTCGTTGCGAATTCTTGCTGAGCCTTTGACACGCTCGCGCTTGAAGTTCGATACATGCGATGAATCTGCAACATTTCCAGCAGTTAGTGACAATTGGGTGCAACCTTGGCCGCAACTATTACCGACGACTGATTGCAACGATCATTTAGCCGATATCCCGTGGGAAGTACGAAAAACAGCCGAGCGCGCGTCGACCCACGCATTAAAGTGAGCTTGCGTAGCTCGTTATATACGCGCACGAATAAAGTATTTAATTAAAGCTCAATTACTTTCTTTGGCATTAACCATTTTGCGAATATTGACCATAATATGGGAGATCCCTTTGAGGGGTAAAACCACTCAAGGATTTAAAAAAAAAGTCGTTTATTTTTTGCTCAAACGATGCTAAGAAATGAGAAACGACCGGTTTTATAAGTCCAAAGAATTCAAAAAACATCGTTTTTATAAGTTTTGTCAAAGCAGCCTGCTACGCGCATCGAATGCTGTCTCGACAAACAGTAAGTACCTTTGTCAAAAGCAGAAGATCGCCGCCGGCTGTAACGCAGTAACAAACGGAGATCATCAGTAGAAGAATTCCAACGACGGTGCCTTTACCGGAACCATCAAACGTCGTGATGGCTTTGATTATACCGCTGGAACAACGTTTTTTTTTAATAGCAGTTAATTATTGAATGATTTTTTTTAGACAAATTGCAACAAGTATAATCGAAATAGTAATGGTTACCAAGTTCCTGATCCAGGGATCCCAATAGCTTGTATACTAGTAACAACGAGTTGGAAGAAGAAAACGAAGAAGAATACCATGAAGTTGATTGAACTATCGCTCCTGTTGAATCAATGAAAAGAAAAATGAACTTCATTGTAAATGGTCCTTATAACTAAGCTTGCGCGATACCCCATTAAGGCCTTATACACCTTTAAAGAAAAAAAAATGAATCGTTTTTTCGTTAGCTTAAATTATGTATAAACATCCCAAGATCCGAAGAAAGATTACTTTAAAACTTTAAACGCGCTTTTTTTAATTTTTATTTTTCAACCCATTGACTTCAAATGTCAACTGTAGCTTCGTAGATAAATTTTCTAGCGAAGTTTACGCGATTTTCACAATCGATTAAGGATGACCGTTTTTATAAACAAATTGAGGCCATTTTTTTAGTCGAAAATGCGAGTTTTTTTAATGGTGCCAAATTTGCAAAAATCGATATTCTGTAATAATCGTGGATACTTCGATAGGAAAACTCATACAGATTTTTTTTTAAATCTAGCTGCTCGTGAGTCTCCACGAGACGGGTCTCAAAAAAGTCGTTCTCATTCTGCCAACCACGGGGCGACCATTTAATATGTCTTCTTTTTTTTGGAAAACAATTTCCGGACCTACAGGAATGTAAAATAAACTCTCCAAACTTAATTTAGATTGCTTTGTTAGTAAAAAAAACATCCCCAAAAAAGCCTTGTTTTCCGACCATCCAAAGGTATCTTAAGGGGTTAGGCTATTGTCAACATTTTTTTTAAATCGTTCATCGCTTGAAGCCCGTGAAATTGAAGAGGAAGGTCCAACATGTGGTGCAGGAATCACAGATTGAAGGTAAACTTATGATTACACCTATAGGACTGGTAGTAAAACTTTAAACGCGTTTTTCTTGAAACTATGTTTTTCAAAACGGTGTCCATGATTTCTCGACACCTAATTAACGGATTGACCTCAAATTTGGTCCACTCAGTCAGTGTAATAGTTATTTAGTCTTGACCAACGTTTTTCTTATTTTTTTCATTTGTTATTAACAATAATGATGTCATTTTTCCTCGAAGGGAAGAAAAAAACTAATTTTGTTTACGTATTAAAACACGATACCAATAAAAGCTCTGTCAAATATCTCCCAATAGTAAGCTCTGTCAAATATCTCCCAATAGTATCTATTTTAAGAGAAAACACGTTTTTGTTGTTATTTTAGATCAACCGGATCCCCAACATCAAGTATACCGTTGAGCCCCTCACGTTCAAAAGTCCTTTACCAAATGGTTTAATTATTAATATTTTTTGTAATGAAATTTGGCGCACAACTTTGATGACTTACATAAAAATATACATAAAAATGTCCTAATGATTCTTCAAGCATCTTGATTATACCTCAAAAATTAATTTTTGTTTAATAATCCGGATTTCCGAGTCGTCACATTAGCCCAACCCCTTAGCCGGATAACGTGGAATTAAAACTCACTTGAAAGCCTTATACGCCGGGCGAAACCAACAGACGAACGAGAATGGTGTGAACAGAATGACGTACAGTATACCCAGTCCGAAAGTCGAAAACTCTTCGAAACACAGCATGAGTGCGAATCCTCCGACGACATTCAATATCAGTACGAGACTGTGGACTGTGAAATAGACTCGATTGATTCAAAGCTCGAGCATTGATGCAATAGTCGGAAAATATGATAGTCACATATGACAACAATCTCTTCATCAAAGAAACCGTAGTACCTCATAATATGAAAAAATGTCTGCTTACAGCACACAGTGATGGTAATCATTAAAGTGAGTAATAACTAAGGCGGGAGATACTTTAGGCGAGGAAGAAATTCGCTAATTAACATGATTTTTTTTTTAAAGGAAAGATTTCATCATCATTTTTGAGACTTAGGGTATGTTTTATTGCTACTCTTGACTCTTATATGGTATTTTTTAGAATGAATCTTCAAAAATGGCGGAGGTATGGCACGGTCTTCTGAATTTCATTGACAAAACTGGCGTGACGTATAGCTAAGAAACTATTCGATCGATTATGATGAAATTTGTTGCAAATCTTTCTAACTTTATTGACTAAAACATGAGCTTTTAAACATTTTCTTTAAATATATTTTTTATTGCAAAATGTAACCGTTTCTTTTTCCGGAAAATTCCATCTTTTTATTTCAAACGGTACAATTTTATCGATTTTTAAGATTTTTCACTTTTCCTTGGTTCATATTCTGCGTGGAGTGTTAACGAATAGAATCTCTTCGTTGGCTTCTTTTTTTTTAGATTAAACCCGCTGGCGCTACGTGTCTCGCCGTCTGACAACATCCGCCGCAACCCGTGCCATACCGCCGCCATTTAACAATATTAATAAAACATCGAAACATACTATGGGATAGCCAAAAATAGTAATGAAACATACCCAAAGTCCCAATACAGTAAAAAATGTATCTTACAAAAAATCATAAAAATCAGCAATATTTTTCTCGCCTAAAGGTATCTCTCCCTCAATCAAGTGTAGCAGGCTGCAGCGATCAACCAGGCCAAGCAGCGTCCGTTCGGAGTAATACTTGGATGGGTGATCGCTTAGCCAGGTAAAATGTATGATCGAATAAATGAGAATATCGTGAACTTGGTAAAGAATTATCGACGCTGATATGGCAAACGTAAACTCACACATCCACAGGTAATAAAGTTGTCTGACAATTTTTTGAAAATTTGGGTTTATGTCGACATCGATGTCCTGATAAAAGCACGGTTGGAAGCAACACTTCTCTGGCAATGGCGGCCAATTGTTTGGTCCTGCTGAGGAATTAAATTGCCGTCTATTACTACAACGTAACACAGCTGGCTCTCTTCAGTGTTCGAGTACAAGAAGGAATAGAAACACAGCGGAAAACATCGCGTTCGTTTTCAACGGCGAAAAAAAAAATTCGAAAAAGCCAAACGCGATTGTGTTCAACGATCACTCACGATAGTAAGATGTGTTCCTTAGCTCGCTCTCTCTGCTGGCTTTCCATTCTTCCTCCGCACGTTGCTGTGAGCAAAAAAATATGTCAAAAGGCACCAAGCTAGAATATCGAGGAGTAAACTCTACCGGCATGTCATTTTTCTACTGAATTTTTACGACGGGTCGAGTGTTTCATCGATGAATGTTAGAGAGGGAGACACCTTTAGGGAAGGAACAAAATTACCCAATTTTCATGATTTATTTCAAAAGCAAAGTTTCCTTGACCATTTCTGCGACCCAGGCTATGTTTTTCTTACTACTTTTGGCTGTGACATGTTTTATTTTTATTATTAATATTTAATAATGGCGGAGGTATGTCACGTTTTCTAAACTGCATTTTGAAAAGCGGCGTGACGTATAGGTAAAAAAATTAATCGAACGATTCTGATGAGATTTGGTATAATTCTTTCTAACCTTCTTGTTTGAATATTTTAGAAAATGAAAAAAAAAAGATTTTCTTTTATTGCAAGATGTAGCCATTTTTTTCGGACTATCCAATCTTTTTGTTTGAAAGCGTAGCATTTAATTGATTTTCAACATTTCGCACTTTTTCGTCAGATGTCGTTTTACAACATCCGCCACAACTCTTTTAGAAGACTGTGCCATACCTCCGCTATTTTAAAATATGAATTTAAAAAAAACATCTAACAGCCAAAAGTAGTAATAAAACATACCCTAAGTCTCAAAAATGGTGAAGAAATCTTTTCGTTTAAAAAAAATAATGAAAATCAGCAATTTTTTCGTCTAAGGTATTAGACGAAAGTATTAGGTATTAGTCGCCTTTTAAAGTGTACTGATTTAGACGTAAGATACGGCTGATGAAAATTCGACTTCGAGGTTTTCGTAAATTCAGCTGAGATTTCGAGAAAGTGACGATTAAAATTTCGACAATTTGGGACAGCTTCTTATGAAGGATGGAAGAGTCAGCCGCAATTTTATTGTCAATAAGGACAGTGAAAATGTTAGTAAGGGATTTACCGCGAGTAAATTAACGATTGGTCATTTTAAAAACCGTACCAAATTGCTTACATTTTACATGATTCCTATATTTATATTATATTGTGATATTAAAAATATAAGTTTCCTTCTCGAAAAAACGATGCAGTGGAACTTATTTCAATTTCGAATTCGAGCTTTTAGATCCTCCCTTAACTGTGAATATTCACCTCCGAGCTGGGCGAGAGTGTACTGCCCAAATTGGGAGTGGGGACCGTTTGCTGTGGGCTGCGAGCATAAGCAGGAGGCGGGATTTCCTGGGTCGTCGGTTGGAGGGTCGCTGGCAAAGGAGTAGCTCCAATTCCGCCATACATAGGCGGATTTGCAGCTCCCCGCACTTGGGTGGCTCCTTGCGAGCTAGGCTCCGCGAACGGATTGTAATCTTCTATGCCTCTGTTTGCCGGAGTCGCTGCTGCGGCTCTTCTCACCGCAGGATCCTGCAAGAAAACACAAACTCAAGATAGAGTCTGAATATACATGGAGACTTGTCCGTATTGTGTTCACAGGCCGGTAGAGCATGTATACGCGTGGCCTGACTCGAACTCTTATCTGGCTGATTGTCGAGATAATGCCAAGGTTGGTATGACCAATCTAAGGCTGACTTTGTAAAATACTACCAAATCCATATTGTAACTGTAGCTAGTGGTACATGAGTATAGCACGATAAATCAGAAATCTCATCAACGCTACTATTGAACACGAATTTATGGTGCTTGGCAACTGTGAAAATGAAGAATCCTCGATCGGCAATATTCGAGGCAACTCAAGTTTTCCACGTTTTTGTTCTTGAGTTTTTTTTTCCTTAGTTATGATTTATTTCATTAGTTATTAATAATGATGTCATTTTTCCTAGAAAAATCGAGAAACAAAATCAACATATTTTCTTTGACGATTGAAACGAGATAGAAAAAAGCTTGCTTACGTCTTGCTCAATATTATCTATTTTCATTTTTAAAACTCATTTTTTTGGTTCGGATGAAGCAAGTGGCCAAAATCAAGTACCTTGTTGGGCCCTTCGTATTTAAAGGTCCTTCGCCAGACTCTAACTTCTTTGGTCATAGATATTTTTTAAATTATATTCAATACGCAACTTTATTAATGTGCATAACAATAAATGTCCAAAGGATTTTTCACTTATTTGTTCCTTCAAAATAACTTTCTTTTAATAACCTTGAGTTTTGAGTCGCCTTGCCCCCGCAGCACCTTGCCCCTTTAACTTAGCAGATTCGTGGAACCTACCTATAGACGCTGATAACTCCTCCAATTTTCAACAAATGGACTTGAACTTTTCAGAGAATATTTTTTAAATGTTACATTTTCAGAATATGGCAAAAACCAAAAATCGACCTCATGAAAAATGTCAACTAGATGTGAGCCTTTCCACAGTTTAAGGAGCTAGCAACTTTGCTCCGTCGCCTAGTCATTCAGTTGACTCTAGCAGTCATCGGCATTTAATTTATGCCTTACGCTAGCGATTAAAGATAGATATAAGAAAGCTGATGGAAAGGAAAAGGCACTTATATAAACACCTTTAAAGGGATATACAAGGGAATAAATTACCACTACAACACATACTCGTAATTAAGTCAGATAATGAAAAGAAATTGAAGCTAATGAGACAATTTTACATGTTGAGCTTCCTCATAAACGGCGAAGAAATGACGCCTAAAGGCAAATCTAATTTTTTTAATTTTGTCAATTCTTATGGTTATCCAGAATCTTTTTTTTGCAGATTTAGGTCGAATTTAACAGCCTTCATCTACCTAGGTGGAACAAAACAAATGCATTTTCACCTATACTTCAAACTTTAAACACGTTTTTCTCCTAACTCTATTTTCAAAGTCGGCAGACATGATTTCTCAAGAACCGCTAGATAGATTGTTTCCAAATTTACAGGAGATACAATGAGAAACATTAAAAGGTAGTTGACGATTTCACTTTTTTAAAATCAATCTTCATTTTTCAATAGTAATGTAACTATTGTTTGTGTGTATAAGTGATATCACTTTTGGAAATGGTTCTTCATGTTTTAATAATTACGTCAAAATGCTGACTTTTATCATAGATTTTGTATGTTCGAGTTTGTATGACCGTTTGAGCTAGAGAGTGTCCACTGCCAAACGTCGTGATAAAAACTTCATCGTCTGCCAGCGGCCATGTTTTCATTGTTTATCTCTATTAATTGGTGAATTTTTTTAATAGGCGCTCAATACATGTACCTTTGTGCTTAAAAAAAATGCGTTTCTTTTTCACCAACCATTTTCCAGAAAAATAGTTTGGAATATGGCCATTTTTATCGGGCCTCTGGATAGATGGAGCCCTTAATAAAGATCCTGAAAAACGTTTGACCTATTTTTGTAGCTTAAACTTGTGAAAAAAGGATTTGGGCAATTTAAAAGATTAATCTCGGTTGCATTGCAAAGATGCAATCCTGACGGTATACAAAACAAACCTAAAATACAGTTGGGAAATTCCAGAGTCGTTTACTTTAGCACAAAAAGTATTCGGGAGAAAAGCTCTAGTCCTTATTGCTCCAACTTTGCTCAAGTACAAAGGTCAAATTTCAAAATGTAACGTATATGTTGGCAGGGTCGTATTCCGTCGTCGTATGGAAGAAGGTGGCATCTACAACGGTATTAAAAATGCATTTTCCATTTTTTTCGTAAATGCCGCCTTCTTCCATATGACTACAGTATTGTAACCATAAGCCGAAAAAGACCAAACCCGCAGGCGACGTTACAATTTTATGATAACGAGAGGACAATTGCAACGTATAATACAGATATCTGACATGACACATCCCACCCGTGATCTTCATTTCAACATTCATACAAGCTCACATTCAATTTTCAAACTCCCCAGTGTTCCTTCTCTCCATATTATTTACTTATCCCGTTCAGCAATAAAAATTGCAAGAATCCTGACAAAAACATCACAAGACTCGATCAAAATCGACTACCATTAATGAAAAAAAATTCAATCGATTTATAAAAATGTTATTACGCGTAAAAAAAACTTTATCGATTGAGATCGTTATCGATTTCGCCATCCGAGATACTTTGCAATGTCGCAGTGATCCGAAATACGGTGATTCACGAGTGATTATCGTGAGAGCGAGAGAGAGAGACAGAGAGAGAGAAAGGGAGGAGCGGACAAGATAGGGAAAGGATACGAGTAATTTATTCTCGCAGTAAATACTTTGGCAAATATAAATACTACGTTGTACGGAAGGCAAATATTTGAGGTCCGTATGGTTATCGAAGACGTACGTTGCGAATGCTGTGACTAATCTCCGTACATGCAGTAGGTTAGAGAGATTAAAAGATAAAAAAAACTCACCGCGAACGGATCGTTGACAGTTGGCTCGCCAAAGGGATTTTCGTCGAATTCCGACATTACACACGCGCTCTGGTTGCTTTATCACTTCTTTCTTTCGCAAACGTCACTTCGAGACGCCAGATTTCTACCAAACGTTGAAAATTAATGTGCCCGAGAAAAATGTATTGTTCTTACGAACCTAAAGTCGACGAGACATCGCGCTCATTCTTCGCGACGAAATTTTTATATGTATATGTTCGATATCAATATATATATATATATGTAGGCTCTTGAGTCTCAAGAATTGAGATACGTCATATCAAGAACCTACACAGGCTACGGCTGATCGAACTTCCAACAACGTGATATTAGCCACTTTTTAAGCCGGATACGAACTCCGTGAAGTCATTCACATGGTTTTAGAGAGGAATGAATAATGTGTCGATATCGATAAAGAGGCTTGCTCTGTATTTGTCGTATTCAAGAACAACTCTGACTCCGTAGATAAAAAAGCCTACAATAGGTACATGTATTTCTATCGGGAAATATGAGTTTTCTGTGATACGAAATTTTCGAAGAAGTAGCAATATTCAAAAAGTTGTCCACAAGTCGGCAAATGGGTACCAAATATCCATAAACTTAGGCGGATGACTTGAAGTTTTCAGGGTTTTAATTTTTGTGCTCGTTCGGTGACGATTGGTAGGCGAACAAAAAGGTTTGGGGCTCCACCGTTTTCTTATAATTAAATGATATTTGTTCCCGTAAAGTTGGCCGGACTTTTAAAAATTTATCACGCAATTAATGAAATGCCGAATCGTTTGGTAGTTACAAATATGCCAATCCCGACGTTTGGTAGTTAGTTCCTTAATTACGCCGATCGAAAAATCGTCAAAGTTAAGAGGGAATGATACCTCATCGCGGTCGGTATGGTAGAACAATTATAGATTCCCAAAAATCTCGAAAACGACTCTTCAGATCCCGTCGAAACTTTGCCATACGACGTCAAATAGATAGACGAACAGCTGTCTTCCCCTCAAATTTTCTGAATTTGAGAAAAAAAATGTAGATTGGCTTATCATAAGCCAATCTAGTTTTATTTAGTAGAATCTATAATTGTTCTACCATACCGACCGCGATGAGGTATCATTCCCTCTTAAGACCATGGGGGCGACACTCCTCGAATACCGTGTCCCCCTTATTGACCCGCTCCACGAGGGGCGCTAGTAGTCACCCGCGATACTCCGGCCGCGCAGGTCTGCAGACCGAAAACGAGAATGATGGCACTGGGGTGCTCCGGCACCTATATGTACATGGATATACGCTAAACATGGGTGCGATCTAAGCCAGATCACAGATGATGTAGCTAACCCTCATTCGTGTTAAGGGATAACACCACTCTAGGATTTTGGAGACGTTTTCTCGCCTAAAAATACTTTGCTGTCATAAAATCAATATGCAATTGATCCTGTAGCAATTTTTTTTATTTAAAAGTTCAATTGTCGATTTGGCCGCTGCGCCTCAGAGCGCGCGCCGAGCTGCTCGTACAACTTTAAACGCGTTTTTCTCGAAACCACTTTTTTCCAACTGGGAGAACGGATTGATCGACCATCTTTGCATGCATCGATTTGAAATTTTGATAGCAGCTTCACAATTACATTCTCTATGGGAATACGTAACCGTTTTTTGATTACATGTAAACTTTTTTTTTATAAATAATGTACTGCTTTTTTGGCAAAAAATCAATTTATTTCCTTCAAAGTGCGCTATTTTTTTCAAAATTCGAAAGCCAATTTCTCGGTAGTCTCATAGCTAATAATATATAAATTATCATTTTTTGATTTTTGTTTCAGGTCTTATATTTTACGAGAAAACCGTTGTCCCGTGAAGCAATTTGTAAAAAAAAACACGTTTTTCAAGATGGACTGTATCGCCGCCATTTTGAGTTTGAGTTTGAGATCTTTTCTCGCTTTCGCTTTTTTTTTGTCCGAACCGTCATGAGGAAATTATGAATCGGCGGATATTTCGACGTTTGATGCATGGAGCTTAGATACCAGGATGTTGAGCGGCAATGCAAAGGCGCTGAAAAAAGCGTCCTCGAAAATGTGTCGAAATGATGGCGCTGTGGGGGCAGCGGCATCTACATATATAGTAATATATTGGTCAACGAGGTGAAAGTGATCAGACGAGTTTATAACCCCACGACAGACCGATCGTGACATCAAACGTCGAAATATCCACCGATTCATAATTTCCTCATGACGGTTCGGAAAAAAAACACAAAAGCGAGAAAAGATCTCAAACTCAAACGCAAAATGGCGGCGATACAGCGCATCTAGAAAAACGTGTTTATTTTACAAATAGTTTCACGGGAGAACGGTTTTCTCGTAAAATATAAGACCTGAAAGAAAACCCAAAAAAATGATAATTTATATATTATAAGCTACGAGACTACCTAGAAATTTGCTTTTAAATTTTGAAAAAATAGTGCACTTTAAAGGAAGTAAATCGATTTTTTGCCAAAAAAAAGCAGTAAATTGTTTATAAAAAAGAAGTTTACATTTAATCAAAAAACGGCCTCGTACTCCCATAGAGAATGCAATTGTGAAGCTGCTATCAAAATTTCAAATCGATGCATGCAAAGGTGGTCGAGGAATCCGTCTTCCGAGATTGAAAAAAGTGGTTTCGAGAAAAACGCGTTTAAAGTTGTACGAGCAACTCAGCGCGCGCTCGGAAGCCCTGCGGCCAAATAGATAATTGAAACTTTAAATTTAAAAAAATCGCCACAGGACCAATTGCATATTGTTTTAATGACACCAAAGTATTTTTAGGTAAGAAAACGTCTTTCCAAAATCCTAGAGTGATGTTATCCCTCAACACGAATGAGGGTTACGTAAATCATCTGTGGCCTGTCTTAGATCGCACCACGGTCTTCTTACATACAGGTCTTGCGACTGAATCGAATATTGTTGGTGGGGGTGGTCGTCTTACTGTCGCCTCGTTAATTTCCTTGACCGCCGCTCGCATCGCTTCAATCAAATCATAGCCGAAACAGCGGAAGACGCATGTAGCAACACAACCTCACTTAATCGGCTACTATTAAGTTTTACATAACCGTCATTAATAAAACCACGTGTTATTTTATGCCGGTGATATCGTGCGGATTTTTACATAATAATGACGACTAATTCGTGTGCGGTTCCAACGTGTGACACTTGACGTCAGTTAGTAAAGGAAAAACGTTCGGTGTTTCGGGTGCCGTCGAATATCGAACGTCGTCAAAAATGGATCACTGCAATTCCAGGAATTTCTCAGCTCATGCCTTCGCAATTCGTGTGTGAGAAACATTTTCTCCAACGATACATTCTGAGAAAGTGGGTAAAACATGACTTAAACGGTCGAGTTATCGCAGAGGTAAGTTGATTTTATCTTTTTTTATTTATCACTGTATCAAGGCTGAAATGATTTCGTGATTTTATGTACCCGTGTTGTTAAGAATGTCATAATGACGTTGAATTCAATTCAAGGTACCTTATTCCCGTTCTCGACTCGATCCGATGGCAGTGCCTTCTAAATTTGACGATTTAAATCAAGTGAACTCCACTATGGTTGCCAAGTCTTCCGTCGAAGAACATGTGAAAACCGAACACTGTTATTTTTCTACAAGCGAGCCTTCAACGATCGAAGTAGAAAATGCACCAAAATATGCGGCTTTTGTTACTTCGACAGTGGAATCGAAGGAGATTCCAATGTATACATCTGCGATTCATGAAGTATTCAACAATGATTCATCGATGGATTGTTCTTTTACCTCGACGGGGTTATTGAGCATGGATTATTCACCAGACACTTTCAATGACCGCATTGAGACATCTTCGACACAAGGTACATACATTTTATTCACTAAATCTCCATATTATTTAGAATGTTAGGTTATTGATATTTCGATGGTACGAAATTCGACGGCACAAAACTGGAAAGAATGCGTAGACATTGGTCGAATAGCAGGAAACTTTATTGTCATTTATTGTACCACTTTTTACAAATCTGATTAAGGAATCAAGGATATTGAAAGAGCATTTATTAAAGTGTAGAATAAAGAATATTTATTAAAGACAAGTTATTTAATACAAGAATATTTAATAAAGACAAGTTATTAAAGTGTAGAATAAAGAATATTTTTTCTCTACTTATTTTATCATTATTATGAAATGGCAGACATAATTTTATGGGAAAGTCATTAAAAATAGTCAATGGCACAGAATACTGATGGACAATTTACTGCACAATATTCTCCCTCAGTCGTGCTATATTTTAACCTGTGAAAAAATCAATTGCATTATCCATCGTATAAGAATTTCATTGACACATTTCATATATATTCACCCTAATAATATTTCAAGAAAATTCCTTGTCGCAATGACAAGAATTTCACATATTTTTTCTCTTCCTCTCCTTAATTTGGCTCTATTCTTTTACGATGAACCCTGGAATAAAAATTAAACACGAGATATAATAAATATGTAATATTAAAAATGTAAAAACTTATATTTTGCTCTCTTCGTCGTTCGCTATTTTTTTTCTCCTTTTTTCTAGATGCATATTTGTGCGGTGACTTTGGAACAAAAAATTGGACAATGAATCACTATGAATATTTAATAATTTATTGACTATATGACTATATGATTCTCCAACCATGACATCTTATGAAATCATCAAACAAAAAGTGTATAAAATGAACGTACACGTGCAATAATATAATTGACGTTTTCAATACATTCAAATTCTTTAAAATATTTATATGTATAAAAATTCGATTCAATTGCTCAGATCTTGAAGCTAACGAAATGTTGCCGTCGGAAGCTCCCATCATTGAGTCGAATGAATCGATGCAAGAGCCATGTCACTTCCACCTTTCAGAAGCTGCCTTTAGCTGTAAGTATCTTCGGTTATCTGAACAGTAAAATGAATAAATGCATGAAATATCTATTGAGTTTGAATATTGAGTGCACTGCAATATGTTCTATGAAAATAATTTTAAAAGGCATTGAATTTGAAATATTTTCTAGAATTACCATTTATTTCTGGTTGTATAGGCACTACCGAAGGCACAAAGCAATCGATCTCGATACCGAAGCCGTGGACTGGCGGAGAATTGAACGCAGACGGCGGGAGTTTTCTCTTCTCATACGCTGTGAGCAAAGTGGATAACGGCCATAATCTACTGCTCACGCAACGATTTGTCAAGCTTACGGCCACCAAAGAGCTTTTTTATTATGTGTATGGGCGTATCGTTGATGCACATGGGTGTAATCTTCCCCAAGTCCTAGATGATCTTGGTGCACTACCGCAAGCTTTGGAGAGGTTTAAAAATATGAGCCTATGCAATGGTCTTGGCCCCATCAACGATCATCATCTACCGCCAAATAGTGCTTTTAAAGATGCCGCCGATATGTGGCGAAATAATAACTGCACACTGATCTCAAAATCGAAAAGATGTATTCACTGCATTAAATGTAGAGACGCAAGATCAAAAACGGAAACGTCGTTGAAGCGTGTTTCTCGATCTTCCAACCCTATTGATCAAAGGAAATTGATCGCACTACGCAAAAAAAATGCCCGTATAAAGCGATTGAACAATAGAAGTCAAAAACGTCTCCGCTTATTACAGAAATGCTTACAAGATAAAGCAAACGAAATAACTTCGATTTGTAGCAAAACATTAGCTGACAGATGTATGGAATTGGAAATCCCAGAGCCTCAACAAACCGCAATTGAAGAAATAATTGCCGCTGCAGGAAAAAAAGACAGCAAGAGTCGGCGGTACGGGGAACAATGTATCATGCTGTGTCTACTTATGAACACAAAATCGCCGAGTTTCTATGAATTCCTTCGGTAGAATAATATTCTTCCACTTCCTTGTTCTCGGACGATCCGCCCTTATTTTTCATTGATTGACATGAAATACGGCTTCGACAAAAAGTTCGCTACATTGCTCAAAAAACATCTCGCGAAAAAAACGCCTTTGCAGCGACACGGAGTAATTTTGATGGACGAAATTAACTTAAGAAAATCCGTGACCGTGTGTTCGACAAACTTGACTTACGTTGGGTTGACTGACTTCGGGGACGACGACCCGCAATCCATTGACATCAAAGATCAAGCAACACACGAGCGCGTCATCATGTTCCAGCCTCTCGCAGATTCTTATACACAGCCAATCGCAGTATTTGCATCTAAAAATCCTGTCAAGGGTGATGAACTTGCGAAGCTGCTTATAAAAGCTATTGGATATTTGGAAGAAGCCGGAGCGAAAATTCACGGGGTCATCGCTGACGGCGCAGCCGCAAACATCAAGATGTGGTCCCTATTAGGTGTCGCCAGCTCGATGGAGGACACGAAAACTTGGTTCACGCACCCTATTCATGAGGACCGGAAAGTCTTCGTCTTTTCTGATATGCCGCACGTTATGAAAAATATTCGGAACAGACTTTACAATAAAAAAAACTGAGGGTAAGGTTACAAAAAATTGAAATTATATTGAATTAAGGACATTTGATGACTCCACGTTAAAGGATTTCGAAAGGCTCGCCTAAATTATATAATCCTAACTACACGTTTGGGAACCAATAAGTTCTCTACAAGTCACACTAATATCACGTATTGCTATGAAAATGGTTATATTTTTTATTTTTTAGATAAATCCGTCGAACGATCACGTAAGCTGGGACTACATTAGTACTTTATTCAACCTTGATACTCAACATGCTGGCAATGCAAGAGTTTGTCCAAAGTTAACGCAACGGCACGTTGTGTTGGACACCACTTTGAAAATGCGCGTTCGACTTGCAACACAAGTACATTTCTTTCACAGTCATTATATCATTTCGTATAAATTTGTGTCCAATTCGAAAATAATGTTTCTTTCTTGTATTCAACTGTTATAGGTGTTCAGTAATTCGGTTGCACAAGGGCTACGTTTCTACTTCTCTCACAGCTCCGAAGGTCCACTTAAAGGATGCGAAGAAACAATGAAATTCTGCAAACGCATGAACGACATGTTCGATGCGTTAAACCGTAAAACTCCCAACCAAGGACTCACCCCTGGGAATGGCGATTTCAAGGTATACATTATGTCTTTATTTGATAGATGTCACCGCCATTGGCTAAGTTCGTTTTCATTTCTAATTATCCGCACTTTACTTTCAGATTTTGCAAGATTGCCTCCGTTGGCTGAACGAATGGGAAATGGCTGTACGAAGAGGCGAGATATCTCCTGAAGAGTATTTAACAACCGAAACATCGAGGGGCTTGCGGATGTCTCTCACATCAACGATGGATATGTGCTGCTACCTCGTCGAGAAATTCGATTTCCAATACCTTCTCACAGGAAAAGTTAACCAAGATAACTTGGAGGTAAATTTCTTTTGAAATCACTTTTTTAAGGAATAATTGCCTGCGATTAATAAACTAACATATCTGCAATATTTGCAGAAATTTTTCGGTACCATTCGCCAAGCCGCTGGTTGCAACGATCACCCGAATGCCCCAACGTTCTTACAATTATATAAGCTGTTATGCGTATATAGTATTTTAAAACCTCCAAAGTTTGGAAAATGCACGGTGTCGGAAAAGCATTCGCCTCAGCTTTTAGTATCGTTGCAAGCCCTGAGGGAAGTCTATAGCGAAAAGTCCGAGGCAAAGAGTTTACAGTATCGGTGAGAAATTCAAGCAAAGTTGGACAAAATTTTGGAGTACGACGATTGGGAGGCAGACGACGTGATCGAATATAATCCCGACCATGATTATTCCTTGTCCCCTATTCTCGACTGCATTATTTACTACGTGACAGGTTTTTTATTTTAAGATTTAATCCGTAAAAACGCTATTAACCCTCTGTAGGTATCTGTAGTACACTCACTTTGCTTCTCGTATCGCTTTGATATGAACCGCAATTGCATTCATTATTTGTACTTGTAGATATTGTTGAACAGCCGTGGATCTCGTTGTGAAGCTACTTTATCTTTTGATGTGCTTTTTTTAACATATTTCTATGAATTCTACAGATTACCTGTGCAAGCACGTGTTTAAAATGTACAACGTCTTCAGTGTCGCAATTGGTCGACCTGAAATCGAGAGGGGGATTGATCCATGCTAATTGGAATTTTTTCCATTTAATTTCTCACGTAGAGGCTTGTTTCGCTACAAATGCGTCACGGGCCGATGTTTTCGACTGTACTCTTGACGAAGTTTTCACTTCATATAAGTTTACATTTCCTTGCTCCTCACACGCCTCGGATATATCATCGTATTCGATTATTTATTACATTCGACTACGAATGAGACAAAATGCTCACCAAGAAAATTTGAAACTTAAGAAAAAATTCGTTGTAAAAAAAACTGTCCAAGTTGACGAATCAATAAAAAGAGTAACCGGTTGGCAATACAACTAAGTATGAACAAATAATAAAAAGAAAAAAGTTATTGATCTAAACAGTGTACATTTTGCCTTTCTCTTCCCTTTTTTCAGCATTGACTATTCGAAAAAAAACACAATGTCTTAGTTGGACCGTCGAAATGCCACACTTACAGCCTTCAAAAGTGGAATCATCGAAAGAGGTACGTTATAGAAAAATGTCTATAATATTCAGATAACTGACAAAAGTTTACAAATAATTTGAAAATGATACAAAATCACATTAATAATAATTAAATGAGACGATTATGAGAAATAACAAAAGTATTAGTCACTGTGAAATTTTATTTGAGAATTGATGAAAATTGTTCATATACTATTTCATTTTCTAGTATAAAAAAATGTATTCACGCCTGCGATTACTTTACAAAAATTAATTAAAATTATGAAAATAATTTCATTTATTAATAACATATTTACCCTTAAAAAAAATTCATACCCACAATCAAAAAAAATAAACTGCTGAACGTGGGTTTTGAACGCACTACCTTCACCACTCGAATCCAGCGTTGACCAATTCTGCTAAATGTACCTCTTGGCAAATAAGGAAAACAAAAAATGATATATACTTATCAGGGCTGCTTGAGTCGATGATGCTTTAGGATAAAGAATACTGCAGTTCAATTTAAAAAAAATATTCTTCAACAATAGAATCCTATACGCTGCAACATACGTAAAGCGTATATTTATTTTCGCTTTTCAGTATTTTTTTTGTTGGAAATGTTCCTACATTTACATGTCTATTTACTTGTTAGCCGCTATGACAAGGTCGCAGCGCCGCTCTTGTGGCTATAAGCCAAAGCTTATTGCCGACATTAAGCGTACCACCCCCACCACCTTCGTTGCAAGACCTGTATGTAAGACCGTCGCCTATGCTGTGTCCACTCCTTCTCTCTAGTCTCCCTGGTATCTAGGCTCCATGCCTCTTCCTGCGATAGACTACGAGACTTATTGCGACACAAATGTCTGACACTAATGTCCGTTCTGATCACACATAAGCGGTGGCCTAGAAAGTGTCTGTACTGCGATGTCGCTACACAAGTGTCTCAGATATTCACATACTAAACTGCTGATGCTGACAGGTCTGCAGTACCCGCTCGGACGCCATAGAGAAACGCCGTGCGGCGGCAGCCGTAATTTTGTGCGCTGTTATTAAGGGGCTATACCAGTGTGACACTTTAAAAAGATTGATTTTTTTTTGCCTTTTTCGACAGTTTATTCTTTCAAGAATATCATTATCATTTATATTATACATGTCAATATCATATTATCTTGGAAAAATCGATAGTTAAATCTCTAAACGCATTTTTCTCAAAATGAGATTTTAAAAATTTGCAGACATTGTAACTCGAAGAGAGCCGATTGACTTGAAATTTGAACTGAGTACTCTTGAATATATTTACTCTACAATGACGTAGGATATTTTTGATAGGATGAAAATTGACGAGTTAGCATTGAAAAAAACGACTATTTTATAGGCAAGAAAAGAGACTTTTTTCATAACTACGCCATTGTGTTAGATTTTGATATTTTTCAAAAATCCTAGGTCATTGTACAGGAAATACCTTCTAGTTTAACGACATTTTTTTCCTTTTTCGGTTTCAGCTACTCAATCAGCCGGAATCATGTCAGCAGTGAAGGAACTTTTTTTTGCGCCTGCGAAGGCAGCGCATAAGTCACTTGGATCTCAATATTTTCCTATGAAAAAATTATGTAATATAGGTCAAATATATTTTTAATTTTCCAAAAGAGTTAATTGAATACTTTTCGTCCAAAAAAATCCAGTAAATCACCCAAATGTCAAGCGTTCACACTGGTATAGCCCCTTAAGCTGTGTTCTTAAATTGTGAATTTTTCTGCCGACTTTAGCCGATATCGTGCCAAACTGTTACGCTAAGCATTGAAGTGCTGCCTGTTTGTTTACTCTATTTTTATAATCAGCACAACATATTTTCTAAAGTTCAGGCAGTCCTTCCACAAAAAATATCAAATTTTTAATGCTCTCCTTGCTCCACGTAATGGTCATTTTGATTTCATGCGGGTCGCGAGTGTCTGGATAATTTCGTGCTGGTTCGAAAACTCGAACCCTGCGGCAGACACTCCGACACAACCTGTTCACACGGCGCTCGGCACGACACCTAGCGAGATGTCGCAATAAATGTCGCGAGATCAGACAGTGGTGTTCAGACACAGACACTCGATGTATACATTGAGTGTATACACCAAAGTGACGTAGTGTAAACCACGGTCGTACATACAGGTCTTGAAACGTCGCGAAATTCCTACAGCGTGGTTTGGCTCGCTTGTTTTCCTCGTTTTTAGTACCGGGGCGCGGCGCTGTGATCTAGGGATGGACAAAGGTGGGGATGGAAATGCGTTACGTATGACGCACAAGCACGGTCTTACATACAGGTCTTGCAACGAAGGTGGTGGGGGTGGTACGCTTAATGTCGGCAATAAGCTTTGGCTTATAGCCACAAGAGCGGCGCTGCGAACTTGTCATAGCGGCTAGACAAGTAAATAGACATAAATAAAAAAAGATAAAATCAACTTACCTCTGCGATAACTCGACCGTTTAAGTCATGTTTTACCCACTTTCTTAGAATGTATCGTTGGAGAAAATGTTTCTCACACACGAATTGCGAAGGCATGAGCTGAGAAATTCCTGGAATTGCAGTGATCCATTTTTGACGACGTTCGATATTCGACGGAACCCGAAACACCGAACGTTTTTCCTTTACTAAGGCCCGGTTCCACAACTCTCGGTTTACCGAGTTAACCGAAGTTTAAGGGCAACTGGACCAATCAGAACCACGCTGAGTTAGCTAAACTCCGGTTAAATCGGTTAACTGAGAGTTGTGGAACCGGGCCTAACTGACGTCCAGTTCACACGTTCGAACCCCACACGAATTAGTCGTCATTATTATGTAAAAATCCGCACGATATCACCGTCATAAAAAAACACGTGATTTTTTTAATAACGGTTATGTAAAACTTTATAGTAGCCGATTAAGTGAGGTTGTGTTGCCACATGCGTCTTCCAGAGATTAGTAGGGAGATGTACAACGCGGCCCTTTTCGGCGTGCCTCGGAAATGGCGCTAAATCGCGGCGGCGAGTTCGGGAGTATGATTTCGTGATCATCGCCTCTGTCGAGGTTGCAGATTCCCTTGTAGCCGCGCGAGTCCGTGATCACCGTTCAAGTCGGTATCGCAGTCAGCGTGAACACGAATGGGTAGCTCGGAGGGGGAAAAGTCTCTGCCCCTCGCAAATCGCGCTCGCTCGACGGGCGAACGGAGCGAGGTTTTCCGTCTGATCGAGCACGACATATATGTGTGGCCGTACTGCGGATTGGAATATGCATTAAATGAATGTCAATGTGAAAAACATGTATCGAGATCATTGTTTTCTCTCGGTTGCCCGTTTATGCCGAAAATGCGGGTTAAAAAATTAACGACGAACCGCGTTGAAAAATAAAACGCCGAAATAACCGTGGAAGGTTCAAAAATAAATCTCGAGCTTTTGCCGCGATTGTTTCGGCATTTTTTTCAACAGTAAACATTATGGATGAGGGTATATCATAAATGTTTCCTTATCTGCAATGAGCGTTGTGGCTGAGTTGGCAGCGGGGCGGATTAACGATGCTTACGGTCCGAGTTCAATCCCCTGTGAATCAACTTTTTTTTTCATTTTATATTCAGAAAATTTCGAACTTACTCTCACTTTAGCTATTCTCGCCTGTTCAGGCATTATTTATGATATTTAATTCGCATATGCTTAATAAAAAAAAACGAGACATTGCTACCGGGGATCGAACCCGCGTCCAGTGCAGCCGGATCGCACGTAAAAGTTACCCCCTCTTTAGTCTCTTACGCGCCCATCACCCAATCATGGTAGCGCGTGACCGTGAGCGAGCGACGCTCGGATATCTTCGGAAAGAGCCGAGCACGGTTTAAGTTTCCCGACCGCGCCTTCGGCAGCTACATCACCATGGACGCTGAGCACGTTCATGTGCGGCCAAGCCGAAACGAAGGCTTCGAGGGAAAAAGGAATCTCAGCACGACTCAGGCACGCGCGAGGCTCTTAGATGATGTCAATGCTTGTTTAGTTCTTTTTCCTATTGAATGAAAGGTGCGGAGATATTCGGAGAAAAGTTATAGATAAAAAAAGAGAATTTCGTAAAAAAAACTTATTACATTTTTTTATCCCTCATAATTCTGAGAAATAATGAATTTCCGAAATTTTTGCAAACATTATTTTCCTTAAAGGGTAACACCACTGTAACGGCCTGCCACAAAGGGTTTTAGACAAATAATACTTGGGGTAATTATTAAGCATATATTGAAGTATATTGCAAAAAAATGTATGGGAAAATATTACAAAATGGCGACACTGCAGCAAGTTCTTCCGAGGCATGTTGAACTTAAGGTGCTCTGCGGCACGCAGTATAACTTGTGCCAATTTTAATCTGGCCAAATAATTTTTTTTAAATTAAATCTAGATGAGTGTTGCAAGTAAACCACGTAGGGGATTTTAGAAATATTGATTTTTGAGTAATTGACGAGTATTTGACTAAAAATGTTCAATTTTTTAAAGACAGTTATTTTTAATAAATATTGTTTTAATTAACTTATCGAAAATCCCCTACGTGTTTCAGTAGCTACACTCATGTAGACTTAATAAAAAAGAAAACTCTTTCTTATAGATTAAAAATGGCACAGTTATACTGCGTGTCACAGAGCTTCGACATGCTTCGGAAGAATTGCTGCAGTGTCGCCATTTTGTAATATTTTCGGATGAAAAATTTATAGCAATATACTTAAATATATGCTCAATAAATACCGCAAGTATTATTTGTTTATCACATTTTCTTCCGCCAAAAAAATATCAAAAAATACGCTTCCTGTAAGGCCGTTACAGTGGTGATACCCCTTAAAGAATGCATGTAATTTCCGAGATTTTTCCGTGATTGTAATAAAAATGATGAAATGTTCGGAAAAATTCGGAGAAACTCGGATGTTTGCGTAAAAACAATTGTCCGCAAAACTCAGAATTCTTCATATTTGTTCCAATTCATAGAAAAATTCGGGAAAAAATCGGAAAAATTTTCCGGAAAAATCGGAGTTTTTTGGACAAAAATTGCAATTCCGCTCATATACTTTGATCAAGCGATAAAGCATTATGATAATGCTTTATCGCTTGATAAAAGTATATGAGCGGAAATATATTTATAAATATATTCATTCAATAATTAACCAAATACTTTCATATACTATATGCTCATAGACTTTCATCAAGCGATAAAGCATTATCATAATGCTTTATGGCTAAATAAATTTCCGCTTACTTTTATGAATTACAATTTATTTGGCATAGGGACGGGTGTGAGTAAAGCGCAATTTTTTCGAAGATAAATAAGTTGTAATTTAGATTTATTATTATATTTAAATTAACGTACAAACTAATAAAATAAGCGGTCAGAGTCCGCGAAAAAATTTTCGACACTAAAAGATAACTAATTAAAATAATGATGATAACTGGTGTGTGTCATGTAAGTGTGACTGTAGTCTGTGAGTTATTTCTCGACGAAACGCGACTAGCTCCGAGAATGGGAAGCGAACTCGGGACCGGCTGTATTGGTATAGGTTTTCCGCAGTTTCCCTATACCCATGGCAGAAATGTCATGGTGAATGCAATACAGAGGGGGAAGTCGGCTGCGGCCGCAAGGTGGGGATATAAACTGGAATATGGGGTATGTATCAAGAGGGAAGAACCCTGTACAAGTGGAAGTTAAAAAAAATAAAAAAAGTGAATTATGATAACTAATAAAAATAACTAATCAAATAAGAATTAATAGCAATAATATAGGATTATAGAATAATAGGATCCCGCGCCCCTAGTGCAATTTTTTTTTCCGAAAAACTCCGATTTCTTCCGAATTTTTCTATGAAATGGAACAAATATGAAGAATTCGGAGTTTTGCGGACAATTATTTTTACGCAAACATCCGAGTTTCTCCGAATGTCTCCGAATATTTCATCACTTTAATTACGATCACGGGAAAATCTCGGAAATTATATGAAGACTGTAAGGGGTAACACCACTGTAGCGGCCTTACAGGAAGCATAGTATTTAATATTTTTTTTCCGGAAGAAAATGTGATAAACAAATAATACTTGCAGTATTTATTGAGCAGATACTTAAGTATATTACTTGAAATTTTTATCCGAAAATATTACAAAATGGCGACACTGCAGCAATTCTTCCGAAGAATGACGAACCTTTGCGGCATGCAGTATAACTAGGCCAATTTTAACCTAAAAAAAATAATTTTGTTTTATTGAGTCTAAATGAACATTTTTAGTCAAATACTCGGCAATTACTCAAAAATCAATATTTCTAAAATCCCCTACGTAGTTCACTAGCTACACTCATCTGGATTTAATTGAAAAAAAAATGATTTTGTCCTGATTAAAATTGACACAAGTTATACTACGTGCCGCAGAGCACCTTAAGTTCAACATGCCTCGGAAGAATTGGCTGCAGTGTCGCCATTTTGTAATATTTTCCCGTCCATTTTTTTTGCAATATACTTCAATATATGCTTAATAATTACCCCAAGTATTATTTGTCTAAAACACTTCGTGGCAGGCCGTTACAGTGGTGTTACCCCTTAAGGAAAACAATGTTTGCAAAAATTTCGGAAATTCATTATTTCGCAGAATTATGAGGGATAAAAAAATGCAATAAGTTTTTTCTACGAAAATCTCATTGTTTTTTTCATCTATAACATTTCTCCGAATATCTCCGCAGCCTTTCACTCAATAGGAAGAAGAAAAAGTTCCGAAAAAAATAAGAACAAGTTTGTTTTACGAAAATCTCATTTTTTTAATCTTCAAATTTTCTCTTAAATTTATCTTTAAAAAT
The DNA here is from genome assembly GCA_964007375.1 of Ophion obscuratus. Lineage (NCBI taxonomy): Eukaryota > Metazoa > Arthropoda > Insecta > Hymenoptera > Ichneumonidae > Ophion > Ophion obscuratus. The sequence continues at coordinate 51,156,304 of OZ023319.1, forward strand.
CTCATTTCTTTTCATCTTTAACTTCACTCCGAATATCGCCGCAGTCATTCACTCAGGTCATAGGAAAAAGAGAAATTTCCGGGAAAAAAAATGAGAAATCATGAATTTTGAGTGAAAAAAAATGTGTTTTTGGGAAATAGACCAGAACTTCAATCGGTTTTAAATCATTTTTTCTCCGAAAATCTCAAATACGATTAAAATATGAATAATTATGAAAAATTTGGAGAAAAATTTGCACCACGGGCCCCTGCAGGTCGAAGCCAGGAACGCTACCAACGTGACCATCTCATCGCTTGTAGAATATGTGCATTTTCTGGTACTTACGATTCGCGGCCGGATGGATGATTGGCTTGTTTTTGGGGATAATGCTTTATCGCTTGATGAAAGTATGAGAATTAATATAATAATACGAATATAAATATATTTCCGCTTACTTTTATGAATTATATTTTATTTGGCATAAGGACGGGTGTGAGTAATTTTATTATCATATTTAAATTAACGTATAGACTAAAAAAAAATAAGCAATCAGAGCGCGCGATACATTTTTTGTATACATTAATAACGCAGAAAATCAAGAGCTAAATAAGCATTGAAATCATCTAAAAGCCTCGCGCGTGCCGTCGGGTGACGTCACACGCGAGTCGTGCTCAGATTGCTTTTTCCCTCGAAGCCTTCGTTTCGGCTTGGCCGCACATGAACGTGCTCAGCGTCCATGGATTGGTGCAGCTGCCGAAGGCGCGGTCGGGATACTTCGACCGTGCTCGGCTCTTTCCGAAGATGTCCAAGCGTCGCTCGCTCACGGACACGCGCTACCATGATTGGGTGATGGCGCGTAAGAGACTAAAGAGGGGGTAACTTTTACGCGCGATCTGACTGCACTGATCCCCGGTAGCAATGTCTTGTTTTTTTTATTAAGCATATACGAATTAAAAATCATAAATAATGCCTGAACAGGCGAGAATAGCTAAAGCGAGAGTGAGTTCGACATTTTCTGAATATAAAATGAAGAAAAAAAATGTTGATTCACCGGGGATTGAACTCGGACCGTACGCATCGTTAAGGTAGTACGTGCGCGAACCTCCTCATTAGAAAAAAAGTTGATTTTTTTTTATGCTGTAGTAGAAACATAAAAAATGACATCCGCGAAAACTCTGCAGGCCTTACCGGCTAAATACAATAGAAATTAATTCACGAAATCAACGCATTTAACCCGCACCATATAGGGAATCCGTGCGGATCGAACTTTGGAACGGAAATAATAATATTTGCCGGTCAGATCAGAGCTATGCGAAAAGCGACGAATAACACGAAAATTGTCGCGGTCACGTATGCTCCATAATAAATATAGGTTACGGGACATTTCGAGCAGATATCATCGATTCAATCGACTCATTTTTGCGTTCGCTTACCGCATTACACATACACTACAACACACGATTACACATACGGTAAACAAACACATGCTTGACATGTATCGAAAGCACCTGAATACAGCGTTGCCACGGATATTGCCAGAATTATGAAATGGCGGCCTGTGACAACTCAAGTCAAATCTGATTGCGATTTTACTTCACTTACCAAACTATAATACATACAGTTATTACATGCACTTCTCAAATAATTATTTTCTGCATCATGTTTATTACTACACCCAAATACATTATATTTTGCTTTTTTCAGATTCAATAATTTATAGATTTTCTGTCGACTAGTCAATCCGCTAGTACTACCTTAATCCGCCACGCTGCCAATTCAGCCACAACACTCATTGCAGATGCAGAATCATTTATGATACACCCTTATCCATAATGTTTACTGTTGAAAAAAAAAAATGTCGAAACGATCGCGGCAAAGGCTCAAGATTTCTTTGTGAACCTCCCACGGTCGTTACGGCGTTTTATTTTTCAACGCGGTTCGTCGTTAATTTTTTTAACCCGCATTTTCGGCATAAACGGGCAACCGAGAGAAAACAATGATCTCGATACATGTTTTTCACATTGAAATTCATTTAATGCATATTCCAATCCGCAGTACGGCCACACATATATGTCGAGCTCGATCGGACGGAAAACCTCGCTCCGTTCGCCCGTCGAGCGAGCGCGATTTGCGAGGGGCAGAGACTTTTCCCCTTCCGAGCTACCCATTCGTGTTCACGCTGACTGCGATACCGACTTGAACGGTGATCACGGACTCGCGCGGCTACAAGGGAATCTGCAACCTCGACAGAGGCGATGATCACGAAATCATACTCCCGAACTCGCCGCCGCGATTTAGCGCCATTTACGAGGCACGCCGAAAAGGGCCGCGTTGTACATCTCCCTACTAATCTCTGCCGAAAAGGGCCGCGTTGTACATCTCCCTACTAATCTCTGCGTCTTCCGCTGTTTCGACTATGATTTGATTGAAGCGATGCAAGCGGCGGTCAAGGAAATTAACGAGCCGACAGTAAGACGACCACCCCCACCACCAATATTTGATTCAGTTGCAAGACCTGTATGTAAGACCGTGCGCACAAGCCACGATTTTCGCACCGTTTTACACTGTTGAGCTGCACCGCGCATGTGCTGATTTCCATCCCTAGATCACAGCGCTACCCTGGTAGTCACAGGTGAGATAATTTAGCGCCCGTGAAATGAACCATCCCCACCGGCTCCGTTTCAAGACCTGTATGTACGACCGTGGTGTAAACTTACCTTTATAGGTAACTTCCGAGCGGACATTTGGTATCCATGTATATAGCGGATTGTGCGAAACGTACAGGAGCGCCGCTCGATTGGAAGCTCGCAGTGTCACATTTCTTACGGACGTAAAAATCGAGACACTGATTTGAAATCATCTACTTCGTGTTTGCATGCCAGGCGGCGGTGTTCATGTGTCAATAAATGCCTCTCATGATCGACCCGTTCGAAATAATATAATTTTACTAATTTTAATTGATACAAAAGAAAGAAACAAAAAAAAACGAAAATGCATGAGGCTTACGATGCAACGCCCATCCTCAATTTGACCGTTCAAATTGAGTCGATGTCAGCTTACGGTAAAGTGTTTATAACCTCCTTCATTTGTTTTCAATTCTTAACGAAAACTATATGTTTGCTTCCTCCATTTGTCTATGTCTCCTTCGGGGACGTTTTTACAGATGACAATTTGATTATTGGCACGCGAGAAGGGCGACTGCTGATGTACAATGTTCCGTCGAAAGCCAACGAACATCACAAACTCGAATTGTTGAGATACAGCAAAAGTTTTAGCAAAAAAAGAATCGTGCAAATTGATATTGTACCAGTTTACAATTTGCTCATTCTCTTGACAGGTAGATGTGATAAAAAATGCATGTAATCAAAGCAACAACGGTTATGTTGCCTCACCCGGTATATTTGTAAGTTTGAGGATTATTACGACAAACGTTGTTTCCCACTTGCAGACGACATAATATGCGTTCACGATCTCAGTTCTCTGAACATTCAACAAATTTGTCAGCTCCCGAAGACTCGAGGCGCTTCCCTCTTTGCTCTGAACATTCAGCAAGCGGAGAGCCTAACGGGAGAGAAGAACACGGTGGTGCGTTTGTGCGTAGCGGTGAAACGAAAATTGCAATTGTATTACTGGAAGAAAAATCACTTTGAAGATTTAGGCGACGAGTCGAGGAACGAGCTATCGGTGGCAGAAGTGCCACGAGAATTAGCATGGCAAGTTTTATTGTTGCTGTTAAACAAGGGAGCATGGGACATGGAAATATTCATCTTTCAACGGGTCTGCATAAGCTGGGGCTCTAAAAATGGATTGATTTTCATCATTCTTATGACGAGTATTTGAAGCTGAAGCTCATTGAATTTTGGGAATATTTCAATGTGCTTGTTAAGGAATATAGCTGAAAGGTCATACTACCCGATGAAAATATTTTTGGAAAATGTAATTCTTTGCTCCACCTAGGTAGATATTAAGGCCCTGGACCATAAAACTGCAATGAAAAATTGTATTTTCAAAATTTCAAGCTTACGCAGACTAGAGAGATTCGCGCCCTGCTTCGGGAGAGAAAATGTTTAGCCTAATGTCGAACATTCCTGGTCTGTGACATATTGCGCTTGAATTAAACACGTTATTAAAAACATGGAAAACTGTTTCGTTTGATTCGTCACTGTGCACGCAAAATCATTCCTTGCTACATTTGGATGTTATCGGTAAAACAATGATTATCGACCGCAGGTGCGGAGAAACGCTTGTCGTGGGTTTTCACGGTTTATCGTACACTCTCCTGAGCTTGGACGGCAAGACAAAGGAATTATTTCCGACTGGTAAACCGCCGAAGCCGAGCATCACGAAATTTTCGGAAAATTCGTTCGCTCTTGGAAAAGATTCTCAGTCAATCATAATGGACACGTCGGGTGAATTGATACAGCACAATCCTGTGAAGTGGACTGACTCGCCGAGCGCAACAGGTAGAATCAACCTGTTTATCTCGCCTCTTCTTGTAAAGCGGAACAATATTCTTGATTGCTTTTTCGCTCAGCCTGGGACGATCCGTACCTTTTGGGCATTGTGCACGATACGCTCGAGGTTTACACTCTCGAGGGGTGTCTGCACATTCAAACGCTCGAGGAATTAAACAAGGCACGCTTGATATGCAGGAGCAAACAGGGCAAAGTTTACATCGCCTCAATGAGCCAAGTGTGGTGCGTTAGCGCGATCGACGTGGGACAACAGATAAGAACGCTTTTGGAACAGAATCGGTTCCAATTGGCTCTAAAATTGACGGTTAGCGACTCAAAATGTCCTTTATGTATACCGCGGCAAGAGGGCTTTTGAGTTTGTTTTTTTTTTTCTTAATTTTTTATTGTTCATTCCTAAGCACTTGGAAGCTTCTATCTATCCCCAGCATACCCTTCGCCCTAAACCCAAACAAACAAACAATTTGCAGCTCGTTGTAGACACCTATGATTTCGCCGACAGCCAGTCGTTTTTAAGGGGTTGAGGGGGGAGATACCTTTAGGTGAGGAAAAAATGAATGATTTTCATTTCCTTTTACGTCAAGATTTTTTTCACCATTTCCGTTCGTTACATGTCGAGAAATTGTGTACACCGTTTTGAAAATCATAGTTTCGAGAAAAAGGAGTTTAAAGTTTTACTAGACGTTTTATCGTTGTAATAATATGTTTACCTTCAATCTGCGATTCCTGCACCACTTGTTGAATCTTCCTCTTCAATTTGAGTTTCCTCAAACGACTATCGATTTTTTAAACATTTCCACAGTAGCCTAACGCCTCTATGAAAGATTTATTTTCATTAGCCGAGTGGGAAAAGTCCGTTGCCTCAAATTTTCCATGATTTCTTTCGCAGAGTTTATCAGACGTAAGCGAGGAGGAAAAAGCGAAAAAGACGTGCAAAATTCAGACACTCTACGCGCACTATCTCTTTGCGAATAAGAAATTTCAAGAAGCGATGAAGCAGTTTCAAACGTTGGGTACGGATCCTTACGAAGTAATCAGGCTGTTTCCGGATTTGGTCTCCCAGCCTGCGAACGCCAATGAGATAAACGAGCCTGTCACGTCGACGCCAAAGCTCCAGGATCGGGACTTGGAGAACGGACTCCTCGCGTTGATAGCCTATCTCACCGAAGTACGGCATAATTTGATGGGCGGCGGCGGCGGCGGCGGCGGCGGCGGCGGCGATTCCAAGGATACGAAGAACGAAAAGGGAAAGGACAAGGAGAAAACGAAAAATATGACGGCTGTTGCTACCGAGCAGCTTTTGAAAATCATCGACACGACCCTTCTCAAGTGTTATCTTCAGGTATGATCTTTCGCAAATTCAAACGCATCCCGGCGTCTCAAATACGCCGGAGAACTTTAATAAATACATTTCCAGACGAACGACGCTCTCGTTGCTCCTCTCCTACGTTTGAATCACTGTCATCTCGCCGAGGCCGAAAAAACACTGTTGACGCATCAAAAGTATCCCGAGCTCATAATACTCTATCAAACGAAAGGTCAGCACAAGAAAGCCCTTGAACTTTTGGAAAAACAATCGAAGAAGAGCGACTCCAGCCTCAAAGGTACCGAACGAACGATCCAGTATCTTCAGCATTTGGGAAAGGATCATATGGACTTGATACTCAAGTTTTCCGGCTGGGTACTCGAGCAAGATCCCGAACAGGGCTTGAGAATATTCATGGAGGACCTTCAGGCAAGACAACAAATCGTTTTACGTTATTTTTCCTCCTTTCAAAATGTATCGCATTTTCGCTCGTTATTTTGTCGAGCGTGAGTCCAAACACTTGAATTCGATTGCAGGAAGTCGAACATTTACCAAGGCCAAAAGTGTTGGACTATCTGCTGCGTTGTCACAAAAATTTGGTCATCACGTATTTAGAGTACGTCGTGAGGGTTTGGGAAGACACGAATCCACTGTTTCACGATGTTCTGGTGCATCAGTACAAGGAAAAATGTTTGACGTCTATGGGTCCGAGTGCGACACCGGCCGAGAAACAAAATGTCGATCACGTGCGACAAAAGTTACAACAATTTTTGGAAAAATCGATCCACTATACGCCGGAGACAGTCCTCTCGCAATTCCCAGCCGACTGCCTGTTCGAGGAACGAGCCATCATTCTCGGACGTCTCGGCCGTCATCAGCAAGCCATATCCATATACGTCAATTTGTTGAATGACGTACCACGAGCTATTCAATATTGCAGCAACATTTACACGAGATACCAAAAAAATCAAGATATTGCCAAGAGCCAGGATAGCTCCGACGAGGTTTACGTAACGCTCATTCAACAATTGCTCCAGCCCGATATAGGTGGCATGGCGGGTAAGACCTGCCAGAAAAAAAAACGTCTGGCATGCACGCTTCGAGCATCAAGCCTGCTCACGAACATACCTTAGCCCCTTATGACGTGAGCTTGAGGTATTCCTTTCACGAACCCGAATATGCAACAATTAACTGATTTTCGTTCATCATCAAGACAAATACATCCACCAAAAATCTTAATAGCCGCGAGTTTGCCGATAAAAAGTAAAAATGTTGAAATCTACTGGATTTGCGCGAATCTCTTTTTTATTCCAGTTTATCGTTGGCTATAATAATTAAATGTTCCTTATTTTTATTAAGCACCACTGCAATTTGCCAATCCAACTTCAAAAAGCCCCTACAAAATACGGCCCTCGGCGAATGGAATACCTTAGGAGTTTGCCACTTGACGCTCGTTCCATTGGATATAGAAAAATGCAAGTGTTCGAAGGGTACAATGTATCTTCAACAGATAATTGCATTTTTTAGACATCGGCTAGCGTTAAGGGGTGAGATGCAGTCGGAATTTTCCAAAAATCCATCTTTTTTTTAAACATTTTCTTCAAGTATGATGTTTGGAAAATATTCCGTGAAAATTTCAAGTCAATCCGATTAATAGTTTCCGGGATATCCCACAATTAGAGAAGGGGCGTCGGGTCCCCATGGCAGGTAGCGGCTGACAAACGCGCAAACGATAATATATCCGCCAAGGCAGAATGCATCGAAGACAACAACAAATTGATATTTTGGAAGCTTCCATATCGGCAGAAGGCCTATTGTATGGGCCAGGCATTGATGATTCGATGTAAGTCATGTTTTCATTAGTATTTCTATACATAAATCAAGTGTAAAATTGGAACGCTCTTTCAGAAATTTTCAAAAATTTATTACTCAAAAATTATGAACTTTGGCAAAATTTTTCAATATTTTAGCCAAAATATTTTTTTTTTAATTATTCATCCCGAAAAACTAATTTTTTGAAAAATTGTTTTTACAACTGGCTATAAACAATTGAATGCTCGACTTTTCGGTAAAAAATTCTGATATTGGAATTCAGCGGATCAAAATACATTTAAAAAAACAAGTTTAGCTTCATCCAACGGGCTCAAAATTTTAAGAAAATATAATACCGTATCCAAATCGAAAAACTTAAAACGCGTTTTTCTCGAAACTATGTTTTTCAAGGCGGTGACCACTATAATTTCAAAACCACTCGATGGACTTCGATGAAATTTTGTGTGCTTATTGACAGCGTTAAAAACTAGTCCTTAATTGAAGGATTTTCATTTTTGTTGAAAAAAAAATTTCTCATTTTTCTTAACAATAAACGAGCGATTTTTTGGTCGAAAATCTAAAGTTATATGTCGGAAGCCGCCATTTTGTTAATTTTTTAAAAGAAAGCTTCGACTAAGAATTCGATTTATTATTAAACTAATGATTTTTTGTTGTTTTTTATTTCAGATGATTCAGTAAAATTTTATGATGGTTCGCACTACATGCCGAAAGCACTACATGCCAAAGGGGGTCCGACAAAGATGGCGATATTTTTATAAATAATCAATATTTTTCTTTGAAAATTTCGTACAAGTCAAGTTGAAATATAACATAAAAAGTTTGTGTAACCACTTTTGTAAAACAAACTTAATTAGTATAAAAAAAAAAAATGATTGAAAATGCTCGTTTTCTCACGCCTCTGATTGCATCTCACACCCCTTAACGGGCCACAACTAGCTTGTGACCGAAAAAAGAGGAATTTTCGTAATTTTTTTTCGGGGAAAACTTGTGCAGTTTTTTGAATTTTTTTTTTTGGCATTAAAGAGTATAGTTTTAAGTGGCTTCTACAATTTCTGTATTGAACAATATTTATATATGTGGTAGATAGAAATGCGCAGACCGCTTTTTGAAAAACGTCCTTCACGGTGACCACTGATGCTCGGAAACAAATCAGCAGAAATAAAAAAAATTTAATGCATTTAATTTTTGCATATCATTCTAGCGCTTGGATGAAGTATTTAAGTATTAAGTCCAAAGTGAAAGTATCGATTTCCAGTGAACAAAACGCAAAATATGTGCATGGAAAAGAATTCCTACGTTCAAGCACTGCTTGAACGTAGGAATTATAAGGAACGAATACAAAAGGAGCTTGTAAAAATTGGTGTTGATCGGTGCAGTGATTTTTGAGATATAGTGGCCACCGACTTTCAAAAAGTCATATTGAGAAAAACGCTTTTAAAGTTCGCCGGTTTGCGGAATCTACTTAGAAACGCCCGTACCTCACTCAATTTTGAACGGACCGACTTGAAATTTTCAAAGAATATCTTTGAAATGTTATATTTTGAGAATCCTTCGAAATCTAAAAATCGATATTTTCAAATATTTCAACTAGATGTAAGCGCCCTTTAAAACAATAAAATAGTTATGTTATAAAAGAAAAAGCCCCCCAAGGTCAAGTGTTGGAGCTCGCATATCCGACGCTTTTTCTTAGTCTAACACGGGCCGAGTTTCAGAATTTGATCACATGGCCAGATTTGACGCTCAATCCGAGCATCATGAAAGAACTTTCTGAAGGATTACACATTCCCAGCTAATGATTTAATTTTATCAGGACCTCAGCACTTCGCAACTCGGTAAACATTTAAACATTCAGAGATTCCAGATGTAATGAGCATTGATTTTGAAGAATAATTATGTGAAACAGTAATAAATTGGGTGAACAAGCAAATCTTCAAAAAATTATCAGTAAACAAAATTTTTCGTTTAAAATGAAATACTTGAATTTCCTAAACACTCAAGAATTCTTGAAGATTTTTCTGTTCTTTTTAAAACCCCTCGTTCCACCTTGAAAGTTATATATGTGAAAATGTTTGATAACTGGAAACTTTGTGTTTAATGCAAAATCTTCACTTAAAAAAGTATTTGCAATGCGCCGTTTATCCACTTTTTTTAATAAACAAAAAGACAATTGAAAGAGGGAAACTTCTGAAAAAGATCAGGAGTATCAATAAAAAAACATAAAAAAAAGTCATTGCAATCGAAAACGCTTTTTTTTTTCTTCGATTATTCGTTTAACCATTATTTGTGACTATATTTTTGGCGTTATTCTTATCCGACGTCAATCTCCGTAACAGTTTGAATATTCCTGAATTCTTCCCGGTTTTTGTCGACCCCAAAATCCTGATAAAATAAATCATTACGCTTGAAATGAATGGGCACATTCTCGAAAGACCGACAAACAAAAAAATGCTTAAACGTCGCACCGAATGATTTATTTTGCAGGTTCGCGTCCCGAGTTACAGAAAACGATTCAACCGGATCTCGAAACCGCTCTCGAGCTTCTGGAAGAGTACGCCCTCAAAATAAACGCTGCGAAAGTCTTGGAGATTCTGCCGGACAGCGTGCCGATCGGTCGTATAAGACATTTTCTGGAGGCAAGCTTGCAGAATCAATTGAACGAGAGAAGACGAACTCAAGTGTTGAAGGGCCTTTTGCACGCGGAACATCTTCAAGTACAGGAGCAACGAATGTATTACGAGTCGCAGAGCGTTCTCATGACCGAATACAACATATGCCCTGTGTGCAAGAAACGCTTTGGCAATCAGAGGTAAATTTGGCCCGTCGCTTTTATTGCGTTCGTCAAATCACACGAGTCACACGCTGCTTTCCGCTAATCGATTTATCATACTTTTATTTATTCACCCGCAACGCATTTATTTGTTCTCAGTGCATTCGCCAGATACCCGAGCGGTGACATTGTCCATTACTCGTGCCAGGACCGCAAGTTATAGAGATGGCCGAATCAGATTGAACAAATTTAAGGTGCAATTTCACAAAACTTGATTTTCTTACATTGTTAAAGATCTATCAAGAAAAATCATAGTAAAGAACTTGTACATACCGTATACACTAATAAGATAGTCTTATAAATGACAATTGTAATTATTCGATAGTATAGGCTGTGTATGTATGTATATGGGGTATTCCAGCTTAACTCGGACAACTATTTCCCTCACCATCGCTGATTATACAGTGGGAAAAAAAAAATATTTGTACACGTCGTCTTTTTCAAATTAACTTTCGAAGGAAGTAAAATGCTTCATTGAGTTTCTGTGTTCGGTAGCTTATCCTAAATACATGGTGCCTGTTTACAATTATCTTGGGAAAACACGAGCAAATAAAATAAGCCAAGTTAACAACAGTTTGATGTGAGATGTATAAATACTTTTTTTTTCCCACTGTAGCTTTCCATAGTGGAAAATCTCACTCCTGGTGTCGAAAAACACCTTTTTGTTTTTCAAATTTTGTCCCCCCACTTTTTGCCCTTCCGCGGCTGCGAATGATCGACGAGTCTGCTTGAGCGATCTTTTAAATCTGGAAATAATGTTATACGTGTTCTGTGCATTTTTCACAAAAGCTCCACTTGTTCTTCCGATATTTACTTTTTTGGTGTTGTGAAATTCCGATTTTCGGGATGTCGATTCGACAGTTTGTAAGTCAGATAAGTACTTTTTCGGTTTCCTCCCGAATACGGTATACATCCCATGCAAATTGAATTTCATCTGAAACCATATTTTTGAAGTTTTTCTTTACTTGCGTAACCGAAAAAGTACTCTTCTGACTTGCAAACAGTCAAATAATCATCCCCAAAGTCCAAATGTCACAGAAAAAATAGTAAGTATCGGAGGCGGAAGTTTGGTGAAAAGTGCACAAAACCGATCTCAAACGTACCTATTTTTTTGTCAGAATATCCAAAACGGGTCGTGTGGACTGGAATTTTTTGCAGCCATAGAAAGGCAGACAGGGTGAGGGGAAAAATTTGAGGAAAATTCGGTGTTTTTTTAATACCAGGAGTGAGGTTTTCTACTATAGAAATGTATAATCAACGGTGGTGAGGGAAATCATTGTCTGGCTTGAGATGGAATCCCCCATATCCATAATATATTACATATTGAATATGTAACAGTACTGGACAAAATAAAGTACGCGAGGGACCATCCTAAATGAATGGGAAAGTGCGTACTTCATTTCTCTAAAGTAATATACTTATATATATATATATATATATATATATATATATATATATATATATATATATAACCCTCAATCCGTGAAGTTATTTGAGGCACCTTAATACCGTGAACCGAGTTCGTTTTCATTTTCGCCCTACCAAACCAACAATTGTCAATGAAAAAAATCTGTAAGAATTCATGGTCAATCTTTAGGCTGTACTTCTCAAGAGAATATAGGATTTTTATCTTATTAAAATGTTTGTTTTCATTAAATATTAAGAAACGTGCGAAGAAAATGATTTTCGGTGGGACGAAAACGACCCAGGTTCACGAATTGAGAGATAAACGCATTTATATGAAAAATAATAAATATCAAGAGATGCGGCATCGTCTCAACGTTAAGTGATAAAAAGCAACTTTTGACGCCACTGACGGTTTTTAAAAGTATACTCGATAGCCTTAACCATTCTATGTATATAAATTAAAGTGCATTGATGTTATATTCGTCCAGCAAAGAGTTTTTCCTCGGATAAAAGTTTCGAAGCTAGCGTCGAACCGTCCTCTCACCCGCTTCAATTAAGGGGTTAGGCTACTGGAAAAATGACGAACACTCGTTCGTCATTTCAGGCAACTCAAATTGATTGACTCGAAATTTGGTGCACTTTTTCAATGCAATACTAGTTTACTCTTGATCGACGTTATTCTTCTTAATATTTTTGTTCGATTAGTTATTAACAATAATGTCATTTTTCCTTAAAAAATGGCAAAAATCATTTTTTTCAACGATTGAAACACCATAAGAAAAAAAGCTCGTTCAAGTCTCAGCCAATATTATCTATTTCAAAAGAAAAAATTCAAAATCAAGTACACCGTTGAGCACGCCACGTTCAAAGGTCTTCCACGAGATCGTCTATAACTTCAATGATTAATATTTTGTTATGAAGTTTGGTAGACAATTTTATACAAATAAATGTCCAAAGGATTTGTCAATTATCCTACTTATTCTTTCAAAAAAAAAAAAAATCCACATAACCCTGATTTTGAGGTTGTTAGAGTAGCCTAACTCCTTGAAAAAGATCAAGGGAGTGAAAAGAAAAATTTTGCGAGCATGTCGGGGCGTGCCCGGTCCTCGGAAAACGTGTAAACGGGACTGATGATGTCATAGCCGAGCTTGTATTCCTACGCCTGGTGTGGGGATATACGAATACGCGTCATTTCAGTGACGTAGACACATATACCTCATCGAGGGCACGTTTTTCTTCAATACTGCTTGCGGAAATATTTATCTATATATTGATCAAGAGTACGCGGAAACTCGTACGTTTGGGGAAAGAATAAATATGGAATTTTTAGTAACGTTCTAACGATTTGTGTGTATTTTACAATTAGTGGTTGTATATAGACTCGCAAATGTAACGTAATTTTGAAGTCATCTTTCGCGCGCTTTTTTTTTTTGCTTTTCCAAGGGTTCGCGACGCGACGAGAGCCCTGGTCTTTTTGGCATGGCCCTCGCGCGCCTGTCACACGGCACAGGGTTTAGCCACGAAAGAAATTCCGACTTTTAAACGAAAAGCTTGAAAAAATGGAGACTTAAAAATAAATGTTTGAATCGAAGATTCAAAATAAATCAAATCAAACGGAAATAGTTTATGAAAATGGCTTTCGGTGAGAAATTTTGAGCGACATTATTGCTATTATTGTGATCTAATTATAGGAAAAATATAAGGAAGGTATATTTCTTATTTGACGAGATCTATTTGCCAGCTTGTTTACTCTAGTGTTTGAAATAAAAGAATGCACGTCGAAGAATGGTAAATAACTGTTAACAAAATACAGCTTCGTAATAAACAACAAACACCAAATTTCTCTAATGTGACCAAAGCTTCATCAGAATTTACAATTTTTTAAGATACTTGACAATATATTTTTTTGATGAGAGGACCGAGATGACGAGATCCAGAGTTGACACATTTGATATATATTCTTGCCAAGTTTGAGTTTTTTAAAATTGAATAATACTGATAAACAACTAAGTCATTATTGTCTGAATCTGATGTGAAAAGAAAAATTAAATAAATGTAGTTTTAGTTAAATAATGGAATGGTATGATGGGAGTTACTTTGAAGTTTTAAAAAATGCCAAAACTGCACGGTGTAGAAAAAAATTGATTTTCTACAAAAAAAATAACTTTATCCATTTGTTGTTAATAAAAACAGATCAACATATTAAAAACTAATTCGGAGATGTGATAGAACATGTGATAAACTATGACGATAGTTGCACCGTTCCATCGAACATAGTTTGGAGAAAAACGAAAAAAGATAGAAGGTCCCATAGCGCAATGGCCGATCTGAGCCTTTGCAAACATCTTCATAACTCGATGCATTTTTTTAATAGAAAAAAATCTTCATTGCATATTAAAATATTGATTACTGGTTTTCGACTAATGCTAACGACGTTATTTGAAATATAACATTTAAAAAATATTCTCATAACATTTCAAGTCGATCCATTCGAAAATGGGGAAGTTATGGCGGTTTATAGGTAAGTTCCACGAACCGGCAAACTTTAAACGCGTTTTTCTCAAAATTACTTTCTCTAAACTAGTTACCGCGAAATTTCAGAAATCACTGAACCGATCAACTTGAAATTTTATAAGGTTCTTTTACATATCAAAAAGCAGTGCTTAAACAAGTAAATTTTTTTTCCATCCATAGGTTTTTTATTGTATCCACGGAAATAGAGCGTTTTTATCACTGGAATCGATAATATCACATTGCACTGCGGCAGTTAAAAAAAAATCCATATTCGCATCCTTCGTCCAAGCACTAGATAATTTCATGCAAAAACTAAATGCTTTCGATTTTTTTTTCAGAGGATTTGTTTCCGAGAAGCATACCACATTTATTGATTTTTCCCAATAGAAAAATGGTAAAAGATACTTAAAACCATACTCTTTAATGGGATTTTTTTTAACTTGCACCTGACCAAGAGAAAATTCACGATTTCCTTTTTTCCCCGGCCACGAGTTAGGTGTAACCGCGAAAGGTTAAAAAGATATTTTTTTTAATCGGCCTTTTGAAATTTCAAGCTCATGCAGACCCCTTAAAAACCCAGGTAGCAATTTTCAAACAGTTGTCCAAAAGTCGACTAAAAGGGTGCCAAATGTCCGCTTGAAAGTTATCTATAAGTTATCATGTGTCCAAAAGTTATCTTTTTGGATGGTTGTTGACTTTAAGATAACTTCCGGGCGGACATTTGGCACTCTTTTAGTCGACTTTTGGACAACTTTTTGAAAATTGCTACCTGGGAAACAACGGAATACCATATTGCGTAGATATATGAAAACGCTCGTTGCATTTTGAAAATGATTTATCATAGGATAGTGGCTGGGCATTTATCAAAGTGTACGAATATCGGAACGATTCGTAAAATTCAGTTATTCAGAAAAACGGATATTTTTGTCAAACCCGAACATTCCCCCGCGTTGTGACAATTCAAAAAAATGTATTGTCATCGATCCCTTTTGCAAGGTGCTCCGCTGTATTTTTCCGCCTGGTAAAATGTCACTTTCGAGCAGCCATGACACACCACCGCGGAACGCCAGTGTCGGCATCTACGAATCGGACGAACCGTCTCGTTTCCCCAGCATCGAACGAAGAATATGCGGACAAATTCAGCTACCCGCAACGAAACTATCCGTTTTGAAATTTATTTATTTTTTATTTAAATAAGCTGTTAGGGCGATAGGGTAGACCTATTCAGCCTGGCACAAACTCATAACGAGACAACGGGGTACAGCTTACAGTAGTTTTGACAAATATTTCGGTGGCTGAGAAAAATGTACGTTTTGTTTTCTTTCCTTTCCTTTTCTATTCACTTTCTGGTTTTACGTTTGTAGCGGAACGGTAATGGCAAGTGTCGATTGCTATTGCCGCTATTGCCCACCCCCGTATTGAAGATGGCGACCGGCGGCTTAAAGCGCGCGGGATTCAACTAATGTATTAGTTCTATCTATTAGGTTCAACTAATTTATTGGTATTTCCGGTTATTGGGTTTTATATTATTTACCAAAAATTAGGTTATATTGAATTGTCATCTTATCTATAGAGTTAGCAGGTACCTAGTAGTAGGACAAAAATAAGTTGGGGTTTTAAGGGGCTACATCTACCTAGAGGCCCTAAAGAAGTGCCCAAATTCCGAAATGTTTCTTTCTTCTGGCTAACACGGTTGGTGAAAAAAGCACTTTTTAAACACAAAGGCACGTGTATTGAGAACCTTAAAAAAATCCGTCAAGTGGTTCCCGAGGTATCATGTCCACCGACATTGAACACAGTGTTTCGAGAAAAAAAAAAGCGTTTTCAAGTTTCAAGTATGGTGCTGCTACCGTTCGCCCGGCCGACTGTTAGAAGCTGTTGCAGCTCGTTCAGTTTTAGGAACATATCAATGAAATTTTTCGAAAATACAGCTAAAAGGTGATACTATCGAATAAAAATATTTTGGGGAATCCAATTTGTTGACCCACCTAGGTAGATGTGGCCCGCTAAGGATTTCGTAAAGGAAACGTACGCACAGCGGGGCGGTGTTGCAGCGCCACCAAGCGGCCGCGCGGGACTACTTTACACGGGCGTAGTCGATCCCTGGCGTAGGCCGCGTAGTGGCTCCGGGTCAGTTGCGCGCCGGTTGACTGTGTGAGAGGTCGTGATTGGTGTTGTTCGGGGCTCACGATCTATAAGTGGCCAACAAAAACGATAAATATATACATATAACAATAATAATTTGTGTTTATTCGTGAATCGGGGCGTCGAATTTACGTCTCGGATAAGTGGAATTTAAAGTTGCGACAAAGGGGTGTGCCTTCTTTACGAGACGGTAAGTTTTCAAACGCTTTTTCTCTCTCCCTCTCTCGCTCCCTCTTATCGTACAACATTGACCGTGCAGCGGCAGCTACGTGATACTCCGATGTAAAAATGGCGTACGCCGCGATCCTCCATGGATTGTTACTTCAACTTGGACCTCCTGCGACCTCACAAATCCAATTATTTCCACAATTACTGTTCGTTTCCTGCGTCCCTCCTTCGTTCGCGTAGTTCGTGAAATTGCGCGAATTTGTGATCCGGAAAAATGGTGTCATGCATTTATGACAACGTCGCGAGATAGAGGACGCCGCAAAGCCCGAGCTGTCGGCACTTATTTACTCGTTCCCCTTTGACTCCGTTCGACGTTGCTTCAACATTGAGAACGAGAAATGCTTCTTTTTTGCGGCTGAACGAGCCGGAAACGATCGTCCACGTAAGCGACGAGCGAGTGAGAATTTGTGGACGCTGCTGCCGCTTTTGGGCTAGCCTCGTATTCGTACGAGAAAAAAACGCGACGTTCCGTGACAGCAGAGAACTATGAAATTTCCGTTGGAACCCGTTAAAGTCCCTCCCTTTTTTTGTTGTTTTTTGCTTCCTTCATTTTGACGTTACTCGAAGTAACGCGTTCACCTGTCAGAAAGTACCTGTGCGTGACCCAATTTCGGCCTCCCCATCGTGTCAAGTTAACCGCAAAACTATACGCGCGTCAGGGCACTTTTTTTTCCAGTACTTTTGAAATAAATAATCTTTCTTCGCCATTCCCGTCTCGTGCCGCCCTAAGCGAGCTCCCCCGAAAGCGTTTTAACATCGTTGCTTCTCACGGTAACTTCGAATGTGTCATCCCAGACGGAATTATCAATGATTTCGTGCTCTAACGCTCGCGACGAGATTCCTCGATTCGGAGCGGAAAAATACACGCAGAGCTGTACATTTTCCTACGGTGCGATATACTCGGAATATATGTGAAGAAAAAAGATAATAATTCGATCTATGCTCGTTGAATATGAGGTTGAAGTTTGCATCGTTGGAATGCAACGAAGATTTATATTTCGCAATTACTTTTATTTATTTTGAAAAATTATTCAGTCATTTTTTGAGATATTTATTCAGCGATCTACAAGATAAATCGACTAAAAAAGATCTATAATAATAAAAATATGGAAAATGAAATGTAGAAAAGAACTTTCGTTGCGTTCCAACGATGCAAACTTCAACACCATCGTTGAATCAGAATTTACGGAGATATCGAGAACATTGCGCGTTGAATATTGGTGTATCAAATATGCGAATTATGCCGCATTTAGAAATATTTTATTAAGGGGATAGACTACTGCGACGACCCGAAAATCGGGGTCATTATTTGAATAAATAAATTTCCAAGGAATATTTATAGGCAATTATTTGTATCTATATTAAGCAAGTTGTGTACCAAATTTCGTTCAAAAAGTTTAATAATTAAAGAAGTTATAAACAATCTTTGAAGGAAAAACTTGAAGTTTTTTTTAAATAGAGAAGATTGGCTAAAACTTGACCGAGGGTTTTTTTTCTCGATTATTTAACTCGAAATTTGTTTTCGATTTTTCGAGGAAAAATGACATTGTTAATAAGTAATGAAAAAAATGTTACGAAGAAAAACGTGTCAAGACTAAACTACCATTGCACTGAATAAGTGTACCAAATTTCAAGTCATTCCGTTCATTAGATCCCGAGAAATTGTTTATACCATTTTGAAAAACATAGTTTTGAGTTTAAAACGCGTTTAAAGTTTGACCAGAAGTTCTATCGTCGTAATAATAAGTTTATCTTCAATCTGCGATCCCTGCACCATATTTCGGACCTTCCTCTTCAATTGGAGTTGCCTCAAAGCGACGAACGAGGGTTCGTCATTTTCACAATAGCCCAACCACCAACGCGTCGTTCTCGCAACATTTGTGGACTTTCAAGCGTTCCAGAAATGTCAAACTTCAGCGTCGCGCCTTTTTTTTCTCACAGGGTCGTCGACATTCGATAGAAAAAGAAATATTATGGCTTATCGTATGGAAAAAAGTGTATACGCGATTTCCTTCAATTGGCTCTCGCGTCATACGCATCAACTGACGTAGACTTGATCCCTCGCGAAATAAATGGGCTAGAAGTTTGCATCGTTGGAAGGCAACCATGTTTTTTTTTCTTTATTACTTTCATTATTATTCAAAATAATATTTCACCGATTCAGGTTGTTAATTGCTGGAAAATAATCGTGAAAAAAGTTTGCGCGGTTATCGTAGTATATAAATGTGCGAAAGGTAATTTGGAAAATAACAAATAATCATTTTCGTTGCGTTCCAACGATGCAAACTTCAACATTATGCAAAATAACGTGTCTCGCACGAGACTTGGCGTAACGTTTTTTGTTTTCTTTTAAATACACTATTCAGTCTCGGGTGTATCGATATAGATGGCGCATTGATGGATCGCTATTAATACGCGTTCTTCGAACGCTCGTACGTATCGCTTGGATTAGAGCCAAGTTTTATCAGGCCAATTGACGATTTATTATCTCAGACGACAAACACGTCGAATTGAATTCCATTTTTTTTTCCATTAATAAAAACTTTCCTATCATCTGCGCCATTGGAGCGCTCAATGGCTCGTATTTTTTTTGTACGTCACACGAGTATCGTAGACTTTATTTTTTCAAGTGCCATCATTGATACGGTGGGACGGTGAAAATGGGAGGAAAATAGGCAAAGCGAGAGACGTATGAATTGATTGCCGCTATGGAAAAACCACCGCACGTTTGTTTTACTGTGATCAACTTCCTTTCGGCCATTTTGTTTTTGATTCCATGTCGAGGGTGTATGTTTACTGTTACGTCAGTATGGAGAACTCAGGGTGTTACGTTTGCAGCGCGCGTTCGGAATTGTAAATTACGAATGTGGGGGAGCGTGCGTGTGAGGAACTGGGCGGCGTCTTCCGTGCGACTCGTGGTGTGAAATATCTTCTATCCTTGCTGTTGAGTTCACATTGGAAATTCGCGCGAAAGAAATTCCCGTTAACGGGTCGCACCTAACTCGTGGCCCGCGAAAAAAGCCATTTTCACAGTAGCCTTAAATGCGCGCTTCGAAAACATTTCATTTCTGAAGGATTCCGAATATAAGTGTTAAAAAAAGTTTCAACTTTGAGGAGCTTGGAGCGGTCTAATTATGTCCAATGACGGTTTATGCATTAAAAAAAATCCTTGCGTGGTTTATATTTATTCTGCAGATGAAATTTTTTTCACAAAATATCGAAATATTTGTGTTGGAAAAAATATAACATTATCGATGATGATTATTATGGAGAAAAAAAACTGCGTCAGCGAACGTTTTGTACAACGTAGAAATTAAATTTTGAGTCATTTATGATTATGCCCATTTGTATTTATGCCACCAGATTATTTATTATTACCATTAATTAATATTCAGTGTTGTCGAAGTGCGGCAACTTCGCGGACATTGGGGTTGGCACCAATGTTCTTCATTCGCCAGCCAAGATTCGTAAACCTTCGTCAAACTTTGATGGTTCAACGTTGAATATATGTAATACGCTTTACGATGGGCAAGATGGGGCTTTTTCTCTCGATATCTTGAGACGAAGGTTTAGTTTGCGTTAATATCCGTTGTTAGAAATAATTTACCTTGGTGCTAAATAGCCAAAAAATGACATCACCCGTAGCGTAAACGTCTTGCCCATCACACCTCACGTAAAATTACATTCATTAAACTATTTATCTCTAGTGTTTGGTGGTGAATAAAATGACAAAAAAATCGTCAAGATTCAGTATATAGTCTAGATGATGACATATATTAATTAAAAACATTTAATCTTGGATTGTGACTAACGCTTCAACCTGTCCTCAAGTCAACAAAAAAGGATTTAGTTCAGTTACCAAATTACATTCAATTTGAGCTTCCAAAAAAAGAACGACTTCCTTTCCGCATCTGTGTGTGTGTGTTGCCCCATAGTGCTCGCACTCACAAAGCTGCATTAGCAGCAGTAGCAGCAAGTCACGGTGGATTCGTTCGCGCTTGTGTATGGTCTCGCGTTACAGGCTTTTTATGCCGGACGCGAAAAATACAGCAATAATAATGATAATAAACTTGTTGGCGAGAAGCGCGTTACGAGAGTGTTGACATTTTTTGAAGGTCGCGACACTCCATCCATCCGTGCGCAGCCTTGCTTATCCTTTTGTATATTTTTTTGTCTCGTCAAGTCAGGCTCTGTTATCATCATTATTATTAGTTTTATGTGGACATTGCGAAGATATATTTTTTTTCGACACTTTGCATTGTAAAAGTTCGAATTTCGTAGAAATGGAAATGAGATATATTTTTGGAATTCTTTCGACATGGCAGCAACGTTTCCGCGTGGCTACTCTGGCGTCATATTTCAAGATCACGGGTGATCAGCTCCGTAGACAGGTAATCCTGAACGTGGCTCTTTCTCGCTCTTTTTCTCTCTTTCGTTAAGGGGTTACACCGGCCGGAAATTTTTCAAAAATCGATTTTTTTTCTCATAGTTTGAACCTTGAAGCAACTGCTAAGCTGAATGAGAAGTCCGTACCTACAATATTAACGAAGATAACAATTTTTTTATACAGCACTGTGTAGCGCTCCCTTAGATAGATTCTTTCTTAGATAGTCTCTTACATACAGGTCTTGAAACTTGAAGGCACTAGTAGAATTGAAAGCGTATGGTAACGATTTCGAACTAAAACAGAAAGAACGCATTGGCATTGTGCAAAGAAGGATGGGGGGCACAAGATTTCGCAAGGTGAAAAAAGATAATAAAGGACTCGGCGGTAGAGGCAAACTTACGGAGAATAGCCTCTGTAAAGAATTTACGAAAAGACTAAT
Source organism: Ophion obscuratus (assembly GCA_964007375.1). Classification (NCBI taxonomy): domain Eukaryota; kingdom Metazoa; phylum Arthropoda; class Insecta; order Hymenoptera; family Ichneumonidae; genus Ophion; species Ophion obscuratus. Next base: position 51,177,841 of record OZ023319.1, read on the forward strand.
TGAGCGAATGACGATGAAGTTTGCATCGTTGGAATGCAACGCAGACTAATTCTTTTTTACTGCTCAATTTTTTTTGGCTCATTTGGGTTGTGAAAATGAATAAAATGTTTTCACATCTTTTTTATTAGAGACGTATCATCTCAAAAAGTTTGCAACAACAAAAAAAAGACTATCGATAATGATAATCATAAAGCATTCCAACGATGCAAACCTCAACGTGTCATATATTGAGTTATCGCATTGGCGATAAGAAATATAATTGTAATTCTGTAGAAGATAAAAAAAGGCAATCTGGGCGAATTTTAATAATAAATGTTCGACCAACGAACAGCTCAATGACAAATTTTGTCTGTCCGATGAAACGAGTTGTGGTGTACGTGGCGAAAAGCGGCGGAAGCACAAGCAACCCTTCACGAATATCAGCATGAATTTGCACTTCATAAAGATGTATATGAAGCAATTAGCCCTGTTTACAAAGCACTTACTGACTACGTTCTGCTCGAACGGTGTTTAGGAGGATATCGTCAAAACTGCAACGAAAGCATAAGCATATGGAAGGAAAGCATAAGCATAAGCATATTCCTATGATATGGAAAATCGCACCGAAAATAAGTTTCAGTGGTATGAAAGTAGTTGAAATAGCAGCTACTTATATCGCTACATGTATTTATGCAATAATGGCTATAGTAATATTTTATTAATATTACACCGTTTAAACATAACCATCGGAAGTAATTGTTATGGCATGTGCAATGACAAAGACGAGCGCGCACCGTACATCGCTTGGTGAAAAACGCGCGCGCGCAAGAAAGTACAAAAGAGGCCAGAACAGCTCGGAGAAGGTCAAGATTATCTCTCGAGAACCAGCAATTTGCTGAGGAAGAGGACCACCCCAATATGGAGCAGGAATCGCCGATTAACTATGCATCAAGGTACGCTACAAATTTTCAATGTTTTCACTGTTGAAGCCGCGTCAAAACATTACACGTGTTTTTCACGAAACGACCTTTTTCGAATTTGCGGGAATTATAACTTAACAACAGCTATTCCGATTGATTTGAAAAATTTATACCACACATTTGTAACATAATTATCTCAATCCGTACGTAGGATTTGTTTTCCAATGCTAACCGTCTTTGTTTAATCAATCTTTCTAAGTAGACATTTTATGTGTAAAACAAACATAAATTTCTCCGTTATAAATGCTAAAAATCCATTTTTCTTTTTTTCCCAGAAAATCCTACGTATCGCCGTGTATTTAACTTAACTAAATATTTTCATTCTTTTATGTTTCAGATGAACCTTGAGGCCATTAGGATTCCCGCAGATTGAAGATGAAAAAAAAAACTTGACGCGCGCGGTGGCGTGTATCTCCTCGCCAATTATCAATGATTCTAGATTTAAAAAATACATTGAAGAAGCTGACATAACATGTACTAAAAGAGTGTAAAGATAGAAATAAAAATATATGCATTAGTTTAGCTGCCGAATATTCATGAATAGCGAGTCTTATTCTAGCCTCTCAGGGTGCTGTAACCCCTTAATATTCTGCCTGCGAAAAATTGGCTCATGTTAGAAAGCGATCCTTTTCCCGACCATCTATGGCCTCAATACGTTTTTTGCGCACATGGATTACCTCTCGTCTCTAAGCTGTTTTTCGCATGCATTTTCATTAGCGCGATTAACGCTGGGTATACAGAGCCGGTCAATGTGACAGCTGTCACGCTTCATGGCCAAAGTAATAGAAACTAATGGTGCCGAAGTTTGCATCGTTGGAATGCAACGAAAATTCGTCTTTATGTTCGCACATCCTGATTTTAATTATTATACAAGAGTTTATCTGTGCATTTAGATTGTATATTTTGAAATAAAAATCTGGAAAAATGATTTTTTTTGTCGTTTAAATCTAGGGAATACATTTGAAAAGGATTTATTGCATTCCAACGATGCAAACTTCAATTTCGTAGCAACTACTGGTTTCTTTGCCAAGTCATTTATGCCGAAAATTGTTATTACTTCGCTGGTAATTTATGGGATCAGTTCTTTTGCTCCGTAATATTTCTAGCTCGTTAATATTTGAATTAAATAAACCCATTTTTGTCAAGAAAAACCTTTTTCTCGTTAACCCGTCTCACTTTGACGGGTGTCCGTAGAAGTAGGTAGATAAAAAGGTCCGTACGTCAAATATCAGATTGGCTTAAGATAAGCCAATCTGCTTATATATAATAATTGTTCTACCATACCGACCGCGATGAGGTGTCATTCCGTCTTAAGAGCCCACACGTTCCTTGACTGCAAGAGTGCAGATGAAAATACAATGAGTTTTCGGTAATTATAATTTGGCACTTTCCAACTCATAATATGGTTGAAAAAGATTTCTAAGCTGGCAAATTATATTTATAGTTATCATTTTTGCAATTCAACATGAATATGTTGCAATTGTAATAAAGAAAAAAATAATCGATAGACTTGGCAGTAGTGACCGTTTCTGCCATTGCGGCACGACTGATCATCGCAAAGCGACATAGTCGATAAAGTTGAGAAAACGTTACAAAAGTCGAGCGAACGAATAAATACATTTTATTATACAGTTCAAATGCTATAATACTATGTACGTTTTGAACTTGTGCCGATTTTGAAATACCCGCCAGTTAACGTCTGGCTGTGAGTGGCTCATGAGAGAGGGAGAGAGAGAGAGAGAGAGAGAGAGAGAGAGAGAGAGAGAGAGAGAGGGCTAGTAGATGTGGTGTTGCCACGTTTAAGGGGGAGATGCCTTCAAGCGAGCAAAAAGGCTTGATTTTCATGATTTTTTTTAAGGGAAAGATTTCTTCACCATTTTTGAGACTTGGAGTATGTTTTATGACTACTTTTGGCTATTACATGGTATTTTTGTTGTTGTTAATCTTTGAAAACGGCAGAGGTATGGCACGTTCTTCTAAACGGGTTGCGGCAGATGTGTTGTCAGTCGGCGTGACACATTGCGTCGGCGCGATTAATTTGAAAAATAAAAATAATGACGTTTTTTAGCTACACATCACGTCAGTTTTCAAACACAGTTTTCATAATACCGTTAAACCAGTTAACAAGTTTACAATAACATAAAAAATCTCCGAAACTATGCTGTGAAAGTGATTGATTTTTCGACAGTTAATCCTAAATAAATATCTCTCAGTGATATAAATTTCAATCGTCTACAAACATTTCGATTATAGTCTAGATATTCCGTAAAAAGTTTTTCTCCCGTCCCTTCAGCTAACGCGATAACTGCGATCAGATTTTTCAGCTGAAGGAATTACAGTGAAGTGGCTTCTTCACTCACCGAGTACAGACTTTTCATTATCGTTCGACCCACCCCTCTCTCTCTCTCTCTCTCTCTCTCTCTCTCTCTCTCTTTCATTCTTCGTACAGTAAATATATTAGGTCCGTATGTGTGTGCGCGCATACCACTACTGTATCAATAACCTATATACGTGTGCGGTATACCGTCGCGCGATGAAGATACCGCACGTTGATAAGAATAAACCCAAGAGCTTGCCTCTACGATGAGTTTACCAATGTAATGACCAACGAGCCCGATAGGCAACCCCGATAATTCTCGGTCGCGCCCATATCGACTCACAATGTAATCTTTGATTTAACATTAAGCGAGTCGACTCTGTATTGTCTTACCGATATTATTTCATACAACACACAGACACATGTTTATATATATATATATATATATATATATATATATATTAGGGTGTGCGGAAAAAAATCGATATTTTCTTTTTCGGCTGCATCCACCAGAAAAGATAAATTAAAGAAGAGTCCTCGAAGGAGAGCTGAAAAAAATTATTTCGAACGGCGCATTGCATTTGAATATTTTTCATAAGAATAACACAGGAAAATATTGGCACTTCTGAACGTCGTAGTGAAACTCTTCAGAAAAAAATCTCACAAAAATGTCATTAAGATATTTTGATAGAAAATTGAATTCCCTACAAAAAAAGTTCCTACGAACAATTAGCTTAGAACAACCGTTCAATTGGTATCGCTGTCGGGAATTAAATTTTATTATTTAAGGAGGTTGGAGCGTTAGTCACAATCCAAGGTTAAATTTAATTAAAAAAAATACATGTTATTGTTTAGACTATACTAAGTCATTACGAATTTTTTGAACTTTTTTCACCACCCAACACCAGAGATAAAAAATAGTTTAATGTATGTAATTTAACGTATGGTGGATGGGCAAGACTTTCACACTAAACGTTACGTAATTTTTTTTTGTTATTTAGAACCAAGATAAACGATTTCTAACAACGGATTAACGCAAACTGAACCTTTGTAAACATTTAGAAGAAAAAAATCTTCATCTTGCCCATCGTAAACCATGGGCCAATAATCTCGTGACGTAAATATGAATGGGCATAATTGTAAATTACTCAAAATTTCATTGTGAATTGTATAAAACATTCGAAACGTAGTTTTTTTTTTCATTATAATCATCGATGATGTTATACTTTTTCAAGTTGGTAGTAACACAAAAGTTTTTCTATTTTATGTAATAAAAATATTAAAATGCATAATTTTGCCCTTTGATTAGATATTTAAAACGTGAGCATATACAGAATAAATCTGTACCTCGTATGCATTTTTTGACGTTCATTGAAACGGAAAAATTAATAAACCGTCATTTGCGGCAGCATGCGGTAGCTCGTCGTGCAAAATTACAAGCTTTACCTAGCGCCACGAACGGAAAACCGCGACATTTTCCCCCCATTTTGGCCCCAAGTCAAGATCTGTCACTGCTACAAAATTTCATTCGTTATTGCAAAGTGCATCCTGCAGTAGGGGAGGCTGCCTCGAAAAATTAGCTAGTCACTTGTGGTACTTTAACGAGGAAATAGTTGCTTTGTCGTTTTTCGACAATGCTGTGCCGATAAGTGTGAAGGCAAAAATGGTACAAGCTCTGTAATCTCGAAAAAAATCCAAAAATCCTTCCGAGTGAGTAATTGTTAAAAAAAATGATTGGGAAATGTTGCTGAAAAAAGACATCAGCGGTGTCGTTACTCAAGAATCCTTATTTCTAGCAATTCAATTTACCTCATGATTTTTGACAGTAAATATTGAATTGTGGCCGGAAAATCCCGCTTATTTGAATTGCTTAGATGTTTTTTTAATCGAAAAGTCGTTAATGACGTAGAGGAACGTGATGTCACTTTGATAGAAGCATATAATGGTTCATTAACAAAAAACGAAGAGCAGCTACAATATTTATTGGGCGTAGTGCAAAATCGTCGACAGAAATGCCCTAATTGCAACAAACAGACTCTTAAAAAAAGGAATGATGATTATTAAGCAGTATAATGTAAAAACAAATTATTTTATCTTATTAAACCAAATTCATTGAAAAAAACTTTTCGAAACACGATCAATGATGGACATCGTTTCTTTTATATTTCTTGTTGTATTTGATTCTTTTTTCTATCAGAGAAATATTTTGAGAACGGTTCCCCATGCAAATTGTATGTTAGAGCAGAACATTCTCTACAAAAAAAAACCCCAAAAAGTTTTTTCGTAAAGCGAAAAATTCTATTTTTTTTCTATCAATTTAATTTCAGACAGCGATTCCACTTGAATGGTTGTTCTGAGCTAATTTTTCGTAAAAACTTTTTTGTTGGAAATTCGATTCTCCATGAGAATATGTCAATGACATCTTTGTGTGATTTTTTTCTGACGAGTTGCACTACCACATTCTGAAATCCCAATATTTTCCTGGGTTATTATTATGGAAAATATTCAAATGCCATGCGCCATTCGAAATAATGTTTTTTTGAGCTTTCCTTCGAGGATTCTTCATTTTTTACCTTAATTCACCTTTTTTGGTGGATGCAACCGAAAAAAAATATCGATTTTTTTTCGCACACCCTAATATATATATATATATATATAATTTCCATCAAAGAAGAATGGCATTAGCGTTTGCATCGTTGGAACGCAACGAAAGTTCGTTTAAAAAATTGTTAAGGCCTCGGTTTCATTATGATACAATATCATTTTTTGGATATTTAAATTCTAGATCCCTGATCGAAGGATTTTCGTAAGAAATAAACGGCGCAAAAAAATTCGATCAATTGAAAAATAATTATTTTCATTGCGTTCCAACGATGCAACCTTCGACTTATTTTCGCACCCCACATCGGTAGAAAAAATACGAGGAATTGAAGAGAAATCAACTTTCGTTGCATTCCAACTAGAGCTTGGACTATTGAAGCGTTTTCTATTATCGGTATTATTTCGATATCAACAAGTTGTAATATAGGAATACCGGTATTTCGATATTTTCCGATATTTATAGGAAACCTTGATTAAAAACTTTAAATTAGACGCTTGAAAGTGAAGATGGAAGTTGTAGAAATAATAGTGCATAGCCAAGTGAAACTACACTCTTTATTAAAAGCCACCACCTCTGTTGAGATCTTCATTTATTATATATTTCTGAACATACTCTGCTATGTTCTTAAATATATCCAACGCAACATCAAATAAATAAACAGACAAAAAACAAAAATCGGAACTTTTATGCAAATAAAAAAGTAGTAGCTAAGCGACATTAAAGTTAGGAAGTTCGATGAAAGTCAGCGCAGTAGTTACCAGAATTCAAACAAATGGCATAGCTTGCGGCAGGCAGGCAACAGCATGCTCACTTTAATTAACGAGATTGAGATTGTTAAAACACTGACCGCAAAAAACAAAGGGCATCTAAAGTCTCGTCGTTCAGAGACGATTTTACCTGACTGCCGGTGTAAGTCGCGGAAGGAAAAGCTCTTTCTCATTTCACACTTGTGGATAAATAAGCTGACACTTCGGAAATATTAAATGTAGGTAATAATATTTTAAGGCTGTTAAACCAAGTAAAAAAAAGCAATTATCAGTAACTTAAATGGAAATAATAGCAACTACAATGATATTTAAATATTTTGAACTCTGATATCGAAATGTCGGTATTATTTGAGCCCAATATCGGATTTTTGGTCCGACATTCCGGTTTTTCGATGTTATCGAAAACGCGGTATCCAGTAATTCCAACGGTGCAAACTTCAGCATCATACAATACTTTATCAATATTTACAAGCACATATTTACACGTTTATCAATATTTTGCAGGCCTTTCCGTCTCCTTAGTGACGATATCACTTATTTTCTGTTTCCTAATTGCCTTCGTCATTAAGGAAATGGGAAGACCTACAAAATGTTGATAAGTTTTTAAATATATTTTTATTAAGACCCCGTATTTTCATTTCTTCTTTGATGGAAATAATGTGAAATGGGTAATGGGATTATAATGAGCATGGCCCGATGCCTTTGTCGGAGACTGTATGTGAACGGGTCTGCGTAAGCTCGGGACCCAAAAAACAGGTCGATGTTGAAGCGATTTTCATTTTTTATGGGAGTATTGGGATGACGACGTGGCGATTTTACACGCAATTAGGATATAGTTTTCGCGAGGATGTTTTTCTTTTTTTAATTTATACACAATAAAGTTATTATTATTTGAACAAAGTGCCATCGTTGCTACAATTTTGTCCCTTTTGAAAATGCAGTATAGAAGACTGTGCCATACCTCCGCCATTTTTAAATATAAAAAAAAAAAAACATTAAAATCATAATATTTTTCCGCGCCTTAAGGTATCTCTCCCTTTAATAATCTTCCGATAACTAAGTCAATGTTTACATTGCATTACCAATGGCGCTGAGTTGGTCTCGATATTACGATCTTCGGCAACGAAACAAAAATATATATAAATTCTGTTGTTTGTTTAGCCCCACCCTGTCGAGCATCGCCGAGTCTTTCGAGCACTATGCACATTTTTACACGACACATTAATTGTTTATAGGGAAAAATCGCACCTCGCATTCCTCGCGGGAATTCTCGGCGTGCAAAGAAGAAAGAGCGAGAGAGCGAGAGGAAGACCTCCCTCCAAGAATATTCAATTCTATAACGCAAGACGAAAGCCTCGTTGGGCTGTGAGACTTTATATTTAGAAGCGATGACTGTACGCCGGAGACTTTCGAGGGTTGTTCTCTTCTCAATAGTGAACTTGCGTACTCCGCGTCTTCCGTTTTTACTCCAGCACGACTTTATCGATTCAGCGATAAATTATTGTACTTTTTTTGCTTCTTTATTTCCACCGATTTTTTCTTCTTCTACTTGCCGCCGATGTTGTTTCTTTGCGCTCCTGTGCCAATTCGTTTCGGTCGGTGTACGGCGTGTCGCGCGCAGGAGGAAAAAAGAAGGCGTCAAAGTGCTCCCACGTGGGGACACTCACCCTTTATTCTTTCTTTTTTTACATATATTTTTCCTCCACCCCTTTTTGTCTTTATCATCCCGATGACCCAGATTCTCCGGCGATGAGCGCGCTCCTCGCTCCTCTTTCTATCTTTCTCGCTCGCTCGCTGGCTGGCTGGCTGGCTCGCTTGCTCGCTGGCACGTCGGCGAAGCGACCGAAGTCAATCAGGGCGAGTTTCCGCCTTGTCTCCGGGTCGCCACGTTTATCCCGTACGCGCACGGCACACAATGTCCCTTCGACCTCCCCCGTAACGCGACATTATACACGCACACGATACTCGCGTGCTTCCTTCTTCTCCTCCGCATGCGCCTCCTCCCTTCCTCTTCTCCCCTCCCATCGTCAATTAAGATCGTTAATCCCTCTTTTCTTGACGAAACGGGACTGCCACTCCCTCGCATGTACGTGTATGCGTGTGTATATGCGTGGGCGTGCGGCTTGTGTGTGTATATATATATATATATATATATATATATATATATATATATATATATATATATATATATATATATATATATATATAAAGCAATTCCGTATTGGGGTGTATGAGGGTACGACAGGGCTCGGCCAATGCACCTCAAAATTCTATGATGAAATTTCCATCGTTGGAGTGCCACGAAAATAAAGCCTTTTTTTAAGACGATTGGCTCCTGTGTGACGACCCAAAAGTAATGGCGTTGAAGTTTGCATCGTTGGCAGGCAACGGAAATTCTTTTCTCCTTTGCTTTGATTGTTATCAAATTTAAAAAAAAATCAATGTAATCTTTTAAATTAAATTAAATTAAGAGAATTTAATAAATTTCAATTTGATAATAGATTTTTAATGAGGATCCTGAAAGTACCTTTGTGCTTTGTGTAGCCCAAAGGTATTTTCGTTGCGTTTCAACGATGCGAACTTCAACATTGCCGAAAATCAGTGTTATTTTTTTTTTATTCTTGAAGGAACAAGTAAGATGATTGAAAAATCGATTGGATGTTTATTTGTATGTACATTAACAAAGTTGTGTGACAAGTTTCATTGAAGAATATTAATAATTGAAGAAGTGATAAATCATCTCGTGAAGGACATTTGGACGTGAGGGGCTGAACGGTGTACTTGATTTTTACTACCTGCGGTTGATCGGAAACGAAAAAGGAGTTTTTTTATTCCTGAAATAGATAATGGCCGCTCAGACATGATCAAGCTTGTCTTTCTTATCGTATTTGTTCATAATAAAAAAGGTTTGAATTTTTTCTCGGTTTGTTGAGGCAAACTGATATGACTATTGTTAATAACTAATGAAAAAAATGTGTAGAAGAAAAACGTCGGTCACAACTAAACTACTATTGCACTGAATAAGTGCACCAAATTTCGAGCCAATCCGTTTATTAGATGTCGAGAAAGCGTGTACACCGTTTTAAAAAACATAGTTTCGAGCAAAACGCGTTTGAAATTTGACTGCGATTTGATCAATCTGCGATTCCTGCACCAAAAGTTGGACCTTCCTCTTCAATTTAAGTTGCCTCAAGTTACGAATGAGTGTTCGTCATTTTAACAGTAGCCTAACTCCTCAATTGTTTACATTTTTTTCCTGATTTAGGCTGTGGAGGTCACTCAAACGTTTTTCCAAATTCTCATTAGAGATTCATTAGACTTATTTAATATTTATTAATCTTATTAGACTTCAATTTGCAAGAAAAGGCTTGGAATAATGATAAAAATGAAGAAATAAAAAATTGACAAAACCTTCGTTGCCCTCCAACGATGCAAACTTCCTCGTAAACTTGTAACTATGCGTCGTAACGCCGCTGCGTCTCTTGATATACGTATATTGGTTTGTTCGGAAAGTAATTTCGTCTTTTTCCACAGGTTTTCTTTTTTAGATAAATACGAACCAATATTTTGTATTCTCAAATAATTTTTTCCATTACAAATAGCTGATTGTTGCCTAGAACTTTTTTTTGTTTGGCTTTAATTTTTTTCCGATGTTTCACATTTTTTGTGCCAATTTATTAGTCATCCATTTGATTGAATATTTGAAATATCTATCCGAGGTTTTTTCGGAAACTTTGAAAGTACGATCTTGCTCTTTACGATAAAAACCTGATAGGGCTAATGAAGGGATTCATTGTAAAGCGAGAACTCTCTGGGTGAACGTCAAAGGTCGAATAGAAAAGCAATCGTGGTCGACATAAAAGCTTTTCTTTTCCGGCCTCTCGTAACGAGTTCTTCTTGCACAGCAAATGGCCCATTCATTCTCGCCGCGTTCCTTCCTGTACGATCATCGCCCTGGTATATTAACGCAAATGCGGACGTGACGTTGCTTCTCGGCGCACGTATATACCCCACTGTTATTGCGTACGTGTGTGTGTGTGTGTGTGTGTGTGTGTGTGTGTGTATGAATTCACGTATTTGTGTACACGCATACGCACATATTATTACAGAGGGTGGCCCATTTTAATTGCACATCTCTAATAAACAGTTCAAACGAAGTCTGCTCGAAAAACTTTTCCGGCTGGATGATTTTAGGGACATTCAATGGAAATGTTTAAAAAAAACGTATTCGTCAACGCGCTTATGAGATTTCGCGGTGGCGTTCATTATTTTCTATCGGACCATCCGGTATTTAACTGTTTGCGAATAGTTGGTTTCGAAATGAATTCAACCGGAAAACATCTTCTGCACAAATTTACCACATGCTTATAGGCAATTGACAGGGATGCCATTCGCAGGGAGTCCACATTGGAATCCACGTGGCCTCGCCGCTATTTCCCAATTGACGTCGTTTAAGATTTTTTTATTTGAAATTCTCAAACGGGATTCGTTAGATTGCCCAAAAAATATCCTTCCGTGATTCTATGCACAAATATAGTGGGGCGTACGAAGATGCACTCACATTTCTGTAGGGAATTGGTAGGGACACCTCACATTGAGAGCCCTCATTGGGATCCAATTCGATTCTGCACTGTTCCCCGATGAACGCCGTTTGAGAATTCTCATCACGTTTGAATCGAAAATATGTGAAAAGTCACGAGAACAAAAAACTCTCGGCGTGTTGAAACACTATCCTGCACGCTCCGTTAACGTGTACGTGTGTGTGGTGATTGTTATGTCGAGGTGCAGTAAAATAAATAACGAACGATAATTACAGTGGTGGTATTCAAATCGATTTTTGAGATATACTTATTTATATCTTCGCTGAAAAAAATCGTTCATCCATCCGAAATTCAGTTGGTTTAACGAAATTGTATCTTTAAATACGTTCAACTTGATTTTTGATTGACATAACAAAACAGTATTATAGTTGGGCAGTAACCAAATATACATTCAGACTATCTGCTTATTAAGTATGTCTCAGCAACTGTTAAAACTACAAAATGGATTTTGCACATTCAACGATTCTTTTTTCTCAGTGTCAAATATACAAAGATAACATACTTTTTTAACTTCCACACATTTTGTATATCTATATATTTTCTTTAGAAAATCCAACGTACGGAATACGCTGAGATCTATCGAGAATCGTATCGGATTATGTTCGATAATGGGGAAATCCTTTAGCATTGAAAGTGAATTCGTATATTGGATTCCAATGGACACCCACTATGGGGTCCATTGGATCACCTGTGCATCGAACGGGCACCCGATTAGAATCCGATCTACGAGCGTGACGGTTTAGTATATAGGGATCCAACGCGATGGGCGATTGGATCCCGATCAGAAGTGGGAACATGTATGGAAATCCAAGTTGATACTTATGACAGTTTCTGCCCCGGATCAATCATAAAAAAAAGCTCCAGCTTGAAAAGCGCAGAAGTCAGCGGATTTTTAAGTTTCTATGGTGTGTAAGTTTGCATCGTTGGAACGCAACGAAAGTTTTTTTCTAGATTTTATTTTCCATATTTTTATTATTATAGAAGATCGTCTTTTCGCAAATGTATATTGTAGAGCTCTCAATAAATATCTGAAGCAATGGGAAAAACATTTTTGTCAACTAAATCTGACAAAAGAAAAAAAGTAATTCAGAAATATTAATCTTCGTTGCAGTCCAACAATGCAAACTTCAACCTCATTAAGTTTCAAGCATGTACGATGCCGAGGTTCGCATCGTTCGAACGCAGTGGAAAAACAAAACGGTTTCACAATTGTACAGTTTTTAGTGTCACCGATTTATGCTACGGAAAACACTCAAACGTTTATCAGAATCCTTATCAGAGGACTCGATAATTCAATCTCCCAGTAATTCGTCATTTGTGTCAACCTCACCTTTGTATCCGTCCACAGCTATTCCGTCTTGCATTGCTATTAAACTTTTAATTCGAAAGCATTCAAGACACAATTCAATGTCAGGACGATGAAAGTTTTTTTTTCAATACAAATTTTGGCGTTTGGTGCATTCGATACTTTCATACACACAACCTGATCGGAGCTGGACGACGACAACGTTGAAGATTGCATCGTTGAAATGTGACGATCGTTTTTTCCTCAATTTTTCGTTCCTTTATTTAAATCATCATCTAAGACTTTTTTTTGCAAATTGAGGCCGTTAATGTCTAATAAAATTATGTAAAAATGTTTGGGTAATTTTGACCGCCTAAATCGGTCAAATAAAGTTGGTGCAACATAAAAAAATAATTTTCGTTGCGCGTTCCAACGATGCAAACTTAACGTCATGCTGAACGAATAATCGCGGAAAATATTATTGGGTCAACGCTGATGCGCTAATATTATGCGGATTATGCCAAGATATTTTTGCCCCGTGCTTCTGATCTTTTCTTTACTTGCATTGGCCAACTCTGCGTCGAGGTCTGCATAAATTTTCACAAGATTCGAAATCATGCATGAAGAACTATCGCCCCTACTCGCTGATCCTCACCATCTTATTATACGAAGATTCAACTTGACGTGCGAACTCCTCAATTGCAATGGCCCCACGCGATCATTAGCGGTCAATCCTCATGGATGTGGTGGATTAGAAGGCTTTTTGTACGCTCAACTCTAACGACGATGTGAGAGTTTATTTTTCTTTCTTAATGAAGATTGGGTGGATCACGAGATCGAGACGAATTGATCTCATAGTCGTTTTGGCTCGAAAATTCAGTTATTATCTACCTCCTTCTGGTGATGGACAATGAGAAAAGGATAAGGATTCATAAACAGGATTCTAGCACAAGGCTCTTGCTTGGAACCAAATTAGTCACTGCCCTCTGAGACTTAATTGCTTCCCGACTAGAAATGTTCCTACGGAGCAGACTAGAGCTGCATCCGGCATACCGTATTCCGTACCACGGCACGATACAGGCCGCCGGATCAGAGCTTTACCGGGCGTGAAACGTTTTTTTGAATCCAGCCATGACGGGGATGCCGGTAACGTAACTGATCCGTATACATTTTTAGGCTTTGATCCGGTTGCCGTATCTATGCCTGGAATTAAAAAAAAATCCAAAAATTACGAATAAAACAATTCTGGTAGTGTTGTTTGTTTCCATATGCGTTACTTATGATCTTGCTTATATGATAATTGTAGAAGATACCTTACCTCCCTTCCTTGTAGAAGATACCTTGTAGAAGATACCTTACCTCCCCTCGGAATTCAACCACGTCTTCTAATTCTAGAGCTGAGCGAGCTATCTATTTGGCCATTCCAACACTTGTGTAAAGCTTCTTTCTTTTTCTTTATATATTTTTATCATTCTAATTCTATTCTAAAGAATGTCAATAATTTTATTCGTGGGGTTGAAGGTTGCATCGTTGCAATGCTACAATAATTCTGTTTCAACCGGATTTTTTCTGCCTATTTAGGTTGTGAAAATAACTCACACGTTTTTATATATTCTCATTAGAGTGTTACAACCGGAATTTGCAAAAAAAGGTTCTGATGATTTTGTAAAAAAAAAAAAAAAAATTGAAGTCGTGCCAATGAAGTTTCATTTTGTTGGTTTGATTGATTACCTTTCGATGATGATAAGAATAAACGAATGAAAAGGGAAGAAAAAAGCGTTGCACTCCACGATGCAAACTTGAAATTTATTTTTCTTCGTTCTTTGTACCTTGATTTGATGATGACGGCGTCCGCATGGGCACCATATTACTTTTATTAGAATCTTGCCGAAATCATGCACGCAGCAACTCAGTTTTTTACTTTGATGGCCCCGAATAAGGTTATCCGGTAGCAATGCAGCGCAAATCAGACATACACTCCGAAGTGCATCGCCGATCGGCACCGGATGTCTACTGGATTAGCCAATCTCGGAGCACGAATGGGAGAAGAAAAATCAATCAGGCCTTGGACAGGTAACCTTAACAGAGCCAGGTGAGGGACGCGTTACGGGTCGTCTCATGTCGGCCTGATCAATGCTGCCTTATTACAACAGTATCTGGGTGTTCTATATACTGATCCGGCAGACATACGGTGCCGATCAGGCACGGCCTTCGGCGCCCCTAACAAGGTCCTCGCAACATTACCTGATTCAGGACCTGATCAGGATGGTGTGTGTGTGTGTGTGTGAAGCTGAATTCAAACAAATTATCTACGTTTATTCGATCGGTCTCGTCGTTGGGATTCACGAGATAAGAAACTCGACCCTTTGAGAATTCGCGACGAAGCCTGGTCCACTGCCGCTTGGCGTCCAGTCATATCTCGACTTCGACGCTATTCTCTCTGCAGAAAGTATACTAGGACGGTTGGAGTAGAGTAGGAAGTTTTGTGTAGGCGTTGCATGAGGCGGACTCCCGCCTCCTTGTGGATGTGAAACCGGCGCCGAGTTGACTGCATCAGAAAATCAATAGTTGTCCTCTGTGTGTGAGTGCCCCCCTCCCCCATATATATATATTTGTACTTCGCCTGGGTTTTTGCTGTTTTCTCTCTCTCTCTCTTCCTCTTGTTCATTCGTCATCCTTGTTCGTTGCTCGTTTCTCTCTTTCTCTCTGTCGATCTCGTTCTCTGTCTCGATCTCTGTCACTTCGTTCCGGTCTCTTCTCTTATCCTTCCTTTTCCTATCTTCCTCCTTCCGTCGTTTCTCCTTATTTCTTTTTCCATCACCTTTTGAAATGTCAGTATCAAAAATTCGCCGAGTGAGTCTCATAGAAATCTTCATGAACCGTGCATTTACAAAAAAAGCTTGTGTAATCGTCGTCGTCTTCTTAAGCAAGCCACGATAATGGTAAATATATTTCCGGCTGGCTCTGAAATCGTTATGCGGGTTTTTTTTAAAGAGGATTAAGGGGTTAGGCTACGGTGATGACCTGAAAATCAGGGTTATTTAAAAACAAATTATTTTGAAGCAATAAGTAAGACGATTGAACCATTGTTTTGACATTTGTTCGCATGTACATTCAAAAACGTTGTGTACGAAATTTTATAAAAAACGTTAATAATGAAAGAAGTTCATTCTTTAAAACACAATAGTAAAGAAAAGCTCGGTCAAGTATTAGCCAATCTTATTTGTTAGACGAAACAGAAAAAAAAACGATTTTTCTCCTCTAATAAATAAGATTGGCTAATACTTGACCGAGCCGTTCTTTACTATCGTGTTTTAATCACGAAAAAAAATATATTTTGATTTTTTCTCAATTTTTCGGGGACTAATGACATCATTATTGCCAATAAATAATATTAAAAGAACGATAAGAAGAAAAACGTCGGTTAAGACTAAACTACTATTCGACTGAATACAGTGAATAAGTGCACCAAATTTCAAGTCAATCCGTTGATCAGATGTCGAGAAATCGTATACACAATTTAAAGAAACATAGTTTCGAGAAAAACGCTTTCAAAGTTTTACTAACAGTTCTATCGTTGTAATCACGAGTTCACCTTTAATCTTTGATTCCTGCACCGTATGTTGGACCTTCCTTTTCAATTCGAGTTGCCTCATGCGACGAACCAGCGTTTCTTATCTTTC
Source organism: Ophion obscuratus (assembly GCA_964007375.1). NCBI lineage: Eukaryota > Metazoa > Arthropoda > Insecta > Hymenoptera > Ichneumonidae > Ophion > Ophion obscuratus. The sequence goes on from OZ023319.1 coordinate 51,194,055, forward strand.
ACAGTAGCCCAACTCCTTAATCTTTTTAAATCCGTAAAAATATCGATCATCTACTATTTATTGGTACTTTGGTACCATTGGCATACCATAACATTTTTAAAATATGTATTCAACATTAAATTATTCATGTACGTTGTTCGGGCCTTCGACGAGAATACACGTTCTCACTCACAACGGATCTGAAAAATCAGATAAGATTCTCGTTAAGTCATCTTATATTTATAGTCTTTCGAGCTTTCTTGAATTTCGAAAAAAAAAACAACACAAATTATTATATTTTTAAATAAAACGTGTTTTCGTGTGCAACTTCGCGCTTCAAATATTTATAAAAAAGGCCCAGAATAAAAAATATTAAGAAATACATCGACTAACAATAGAGATTCTATTCCCGAAGATCACGAACAAAAAAACTGCATTGAAAAATATTTAAAATTGTTCAATTTATCGCGCGTACTGTCCCGAAAATGAAGGTTTGAAAAAATCGCATTTCAACCTACCTGAGCCTGAGCTCGCCTCCAATTGAGATTACGATTTTTTTCTACGACGTTTAAAAGTATGACAGATAATTGTCCAAAACACAAAAAAATCGATTTTCTTAAATGCTGAATGTGACCCCTAAATTCATTCATCACCTACACACCCCGACCGGCTTTAAAAGATGTCGACAAAAAAACAAAAAAATCTTTGAAAGTTGCGATAAAAACGTCATGCTGTCGGGCGCAACAGCGAGTCGTAGTTGTGCTCGATGTTCGATCTAAATACTATGTATACTCGATTTAGCTACGGTGGCCTCGTTATTGGCTATTCGTTCCTCTCGATCGACAAAGTGTCATTGTTTTCTCTCACGTTGAGCAAGAGCACAAAGTTCTTGACTTCACGGTTTTCAAGCGCGTCTATGAAAGCTTTGTCTGTCAGCTTCCGTTGTAGGCGAGTACGCATAATCCATTTTATATTTATACTTGCACATGTGTGTGTGTGTATCCATGACAAACTTTCGATCTCTATACGTATATAAGGGGTGGCCCAGTTTAGATGCGCACCCCAAAAAACTCACGGAAACGAGGTCCTGTCGAAAAATTGACAGTCCCGAGAGGGACATTTGACAAAATAAGTTTAAAGAGTCAAATCGATTACGAGTTTGTATGGAACTTTTCATTTTTTTTTGAGGCGGTATTGTTGTCTCGGCCAACGAATATCCATATTCATATTTTTATTATGATAGGGTAGAGTGACCTCATATCGCGGCGCCCCACCAATTATTGCCACATCTCTGATTCATTATCAACGTATACAGTGGTCCTTAAAGTGTCAATAATTGGGCCCTTACAGTGCTAACAATTAGGCACCTTAGCCTACCAAATATTTTTCGCAAATTACACTTGCAGATCTAATAAGCATCTTAAAAAATGGCTAATGGACTTCTGTACCCAAAATCCGCTAAAAGAAAATTGGTCAAGTGAAAAAAAGGAATTTTTATTGCATTCCGGCGATGCAAATTTCAATCCCATTTTTTTCCAGTGGGAAGAACTCCGTCATCTTACCAGAAAAAATCATCATAAAGTACCGCCACGTCATAGCACTTATGACGCCTACTCTCGCAAGCATGATCGACGAATTACGATGAGAAGTGAACTGTTAGGATTCTTTACGGTGACGAAACGGAACACTCGTATGAGATCGTTCCCCTTCAACGAAACTAATGAATTGAAATTTTGCATATACTTGTCGCATCAAGGGGGGATACTGATTTTCCCGTTTTTTTTTTTATTTCTCCACCATTTTTGAGCCTTAGGGTATGTTTTATTACTACTGATGGCACGGTATTTTTTTAATAATCTTTAAAAATGGCGGTGATTCGATGTTGTCAGACCGCGTGACACATAGCGTCGGCGGGATTAATCTGAAGAAAAATACACCGACGAAGATTTTTCGTTCATTAACACTTATACGCAGAATATGAACCAAGGACAAGTGAAAAATGTGAAAAATCGATTAAATGGTACGATTTGAAACCGAAAAATTGAATTTTCTAAAATGAAAACAGCCCATTTTGCGATAAAATATACCTTTTTTTTTTTAATTTTTGAAAACTTAAGGTCCATGTTTTAGATAATAAGGTTGAAAGATTGATAAAAAATGTCATCAGAATCGATCGATTAGTTTTTGACCTATACGTCACGCCAGTTTTGAAAGTGCATTTTAGAAGACCGCGCCATAACTCCCCCTTTTTCGAAGATCAATAAAAAAAAATTAAAAATACCGTGTAACAGCCAAAAGTGTAACATCCAAGTCTCAAAAATGGTGAAGATATCTTGCCTTAAAAAAAAAAATAAAAAAAATGAAAACCAGCAATTTTTTCACTCGCCTAAAGGTATCTCCCCCTTAAAGTGGAATGCCCTGGATATATAAGCCAAACAAAGCGGGAACGGTTTTCCGTACCGCAGAGCTTGCGGTTTCTGCACAAAATCATTCTTATACACCACACCAATGTACCAAGAGTTACGTTATAGCCACGAATAGAGCAACTGGCTTACAAAGTAGCAACGTTCTCGTGTTACCACCGTACCGTCTCCCTCCTCTTCTCGTTTTCAATGCCTCAGCTCAATTTTCATTCGTTCGTATATGCTCCTCTTTTATCTTTTTTCTCTCTCTACGTCGCCCTTATTATCCTTTTTTTTTTTTTTTTTCATTATCCCACCTTGTCACGTGACTCCGCGTCTTCCTCGAGAGACTGGAGAGCGGTCCAGCCCTTTTAATCCGTGCGCGAAACCAGAGACATCATAGTCTTTCTCTCTCTCTCTCTCACTCTCTCTCTCTCTCTCTCTCTCTCTCTCTCTCTCTCTCTCTCTCTCTCTCTCTCTCTCTCTCTCTCTCTCTCTCTCTCTCTTCTGTGCTTTCCTCTCTTCCTCTCTCAAACTCCGAGATCTCGATCGCCCGACGGTCATTCACGTCTCATGATTCACTGCGAGTCGTTGAAAATACGAGAATGCATCCACTTTAATCAGCATAATCGCTTGACCCGACAATTAATTACACGGACGAGAAATGTCTTCCGAGCGGCGTTCGATAACGCATGGAAGTCTCTATTAAGGACTCAGGGTTGCGCGATGACCCTCGAAAATCTTTCGGATAAGATGACAGCCATCCTTCTCGCGTCATTTATTCATCGAGCTTATGACCTCACGGTTATACTAATTGCCCTGAATTCGACGTCAAGTGGTCACCAGACTCGCAGGAATGTGTCACTCGCCCCCACGATTGGACTATACACTCGTGAACACCCATTTACTTCGTTTGTGCTTTTGTTTGGGGGCTTTGGTGTTCACAGTAGTTTTGGGGCTCGGGTGGAGTCAGGTAGATTGAAGGTAGGTAGGTAGGTATCTTTTAACGGGCTGGATAATTTTATGATAATTGAGGCTTAGCGGGGGAGAAGACCTTATTGAGGGACCTTTTTTTCAGGGTTCCGTAGCCAAACAACTAATGCGGATTATTGTGTAGGCTCTGTCCGTCTGTCACAGCACCACAGTTTCTAGTTTTAGACCTATGTGCTTCAGACGGGGATCTCAAATGATGCGTGGTGAAATATTTCTCAAAAATTGCAAGGTCGTTCCCGTATTTGAGTGGGGAAGGCATTTTTTTATCGTGCTCCCCCTCGAGTGAAGACTTATTGGACGGGAAATTCAAAAGGAAAATTAGGTTCCGCTTACCCGTTTTTCATTTTTAAGCCGCGTTCGCAAAATATCAAGCTCTAAAGTGATCTGCGATGTGCTCCACGATATTAAAGTTTGCATCGTTGGATCGCGCAACGATTTTTTTTTTGTTAATTTTTCATTCCTTTACTTTTTGATCATTATCCACAGGTTTTTTGTTCCAAATTTTAAGTCGCACATCTCTTATAAGAATTCGTAACAACGTTTGAGTTACTTACACAGTCCAAATCGACATAAAAATGAAACAGTTAAATTACTTCATATTCGTAGCACTCCAACAATGCAAATTTCAACATAATTATTTTAAATGCTCCTTTGGAGATCGGCGATCACTTACGATTCTCGTAGGTAAAATCACTTATGATGTTCGTAGCTAAAACTACTCATGATTTTCTTAGCTAAAATCACACTTTTAATTTTTGTAGCTGAAATCACTTGTGATTTTCATAGCTGACATTATTTATATTTTCGTAGCTAAAATCACTTATAAATTTCGTGGCTGAAATCATTTGTGATTTTTGTAGCTAAATCTGCTAAGAAATTTGATAGAGAGAGGAGAGAGAGAGAGAGAGAGAGAGAGAGAGAGAGAGAGAGAGAGAGAGAGAGAGAGAGAGAGAGAGAGAGAGAGCAATTATTTTCATTGCACTCCTACGATGCACACTTCGATGACACACTATGGAACCCTACTTTACGTATATTCAAACACACACTTGGCAGGTTTTGACAACGCATGGTTATTGATTTGTTCTACTCTTGCCTTTTCTTGCCCCCTAATTTCCCATTTTCACTTGTATGCTCTCCAGTAGGCTCTTACGATTTTATCTTTTTTTGCACTTTTAGCTAAGGACGATCTGGCTCGCAAATTAAAAAAAATCTTTGCCGTCGTATAATACGATTGTTGATATAATCGATTAACGAGCCTGAGCTGGATGCGAATTTTATCGACGGAAGACACGTGGCACAAGCCCCACCCTTGTGCTAATGCGATAAACAAAGAGACGACGTGGAGCGCACAATCGACGAATGTCTCCCTGTTTTTTTTGCCCTTCTCATCTTGCTTCGCTTTTGGCCTTGATCATAATAACAACTTTCGATCACTAATAAACGCCCCCATGTTTTATTACGTAGGCAACGAGAATCTTCGACGGTATTACGATTTTTAATGGAATTTAATTTTTTTGCAACGGATTGTCTGCGTGCGCGCGCTTTTTCGTATCGGACGATGTCGAATTAGGAATTTCCGACGCGATGTGGAAACGTTTCTCTCCATTCGTGGCGTTTGAAATGCCGTTTTCTCTTACTTGGATTTTTTCCAGCTTGGCTCGTACCTACGGCCGAGCGCTCTGTGGTTTTCCTTGAAAATTTACACTTTTTTCGATACTGCGTTCTTCACGGAAAGTGATCATTTTTCTGCATTTCTTTTTTCCAATCCGTCCTTTTTTTCGAGATGCAAGAACGACGAATCCAAAAGTTTTCGCCGAAATGATTCATGCGAATCGAAATAGTTTTTGAAAAAGTCAGTAACGAAATATTATGCTTTAAGGTATTGTGAATTTTCGACGAAGAACAATAATAATTATCGCATTTAAAGTCTGTAAAGTATTTTGAGAAGAATTATTTTTGTTACTGCAAAATATGAAAGTTCACGATGTCCAGCAAGGTTTTTCGACCGCTGCAAGAGCCAATAGAGATGACGTGTTTTTATTTAAAAGGCCACCTGATTGCTCACAACCTGTCCTACGTGTACGAGTCTTTCCCTGTCGGATCGGGAGGCCCGTCATTTGTCAAATATGCCTATGATAACGTTTTACGGCTATAAAAATTCGAAATGAATATTCTGTACTATTTCCTTATTTACACGGACAGTGGTATACCGTTCAAGTTTGCATCATTGTAATGGAAAGAAAATGATTTCTTTTCAAATGCTCCAATTTTTGTTCGGCTTATTTGGAGTGTGGAAATTACTCAAACGTATTTACACATTCTTATTAGAGATTTACGAACCCAATTTGCAAAAAAAACGCTTTTCAATAATAATTCAAATAACAAAATGAAGAATGAAGAAAAAAAGATCATTGCGTTCCATTGTGGTCGGATATGAGAAACAAAAATCGTTTTTTCCCCAATTCTCAAACACTTAGAGGAAAATAAACTTTTCCAGTATTCCTGATTGATGATGGTTTCCAAGACTGGATCGTTTAGGCGCAACGATAATTCTTTTTCCTTATTCCTTCAATTCTATTATTATCCAACAATTTTTTGCAAATTGAAGTTGTAGATCTCTAATGAGTATCCCCAAATTCTTTTTGGCAGATTTAAGCTACGCAACCCACGCAAACATTTTTTAGCATTTCTATTTAGCGATCTACAAGCTAAATGTGGAAAATATAGGTTCAGTTGATAATGAAGATAAGGAATAAATAGAATTTTCGTTGCTTTCCGACGATGCAGACTTCCGCAGCCTAAATGTTTCGGAAAAGTCGAACAGTTTCGACCTAAAACATAATTTTTTTTATAACAATCCAACAATACAAACCCTTCAATATCATGGGTTGATAGGGATGTGTTTGAACTTTGCATCGTTTTGAACGCAACGAAAATTCTTTTTAATCTATTACTCTCATCATTGTCCAAAGTTATATTTGGCGGATTTAGGTTCTAGATCGCTAAATGAGAATCCTCAAAAATATTTCCGTGATTTTCGTAGCTTGAATCTGTTTGAGAAAATTTGGAAAATAGGAGAAAAATAGTGGTTTTCGTTGCATTCGAACGAAAAAATGGTCGATTTGACGCGGAATGTCCTATATAAAAGTGTGTGTGCGTGTGTATATTTTTCGTGCATGATATCATGCGAGTGACGTAATTGGAAGAGACGATTATGCTCTCCGTGTGTGCTGGAGGAAACCCACACGCCGAATCTTCGCTACTATACAACACTACACGTAGTATATAGTGTACAAGCTTAGGTAACCGCGCTCGTATAAAATGATTTCCTTTCGCTTCAAGTACACTCTCGTTGTCGTTGGTGTTTTATCTTCTTTTTTTCCCTCCTTTATTTGACTCCATTGAATATTCGAGTCGCGCGATAGCGGCGCTATAAATAACTATTTTTTCTCCTCTCATCCGCGCACTTTACAAGCTGCACGCGGGAAAAAAAGTGCGCCGTTGCGTAATGCAGCTCCGTTTCGTGGTATCGGAGTTTGCATCTTTCGGATGCAAGGAAAATTATTTTTTCTCTCCCGTTGACACATTTTTCCTCCCCACAGTTAGGCTACAAAATCACAATGAACATTTTTGAAGATCCTTTTTAGGGTTCCATAATCTAAAGCCAAAAGAAAAAAGAAATAAACGTTTAGACGATAATCGAAGTTTACATCGTTGGGATGGAACGAAATTTTTTTTTCTTCCTGTTGCCAAATTTTTTTAGCGGCACCTTTAGGCTACCAAAATAACAAACTTTTTTTCCTTATAGGGGTTCCATAATGTTAACCTGAAAAAAAAAAATCTTCCGATGATAATGAAAGGAAAGAATTTTCGTTGCATTCCAACGATGCAACATCATGGTATATCGTGTCCAAATGCAATACGGAAAATCAAATAAAAACGGTCATTGACAATACAATAATTGAACGAAAGGCATTGTGATTTTACAGTAGTGTTTTTGCTTGTCTCGTTTCAGGTGGGCCCTTGAAAGGGTTAAAGAAGCAATTGAGCTGTTGGTCCGATTGACAAAATGACGACCGACATCTCAGTGGTTCGTACGGGTTGGGACCCTACGCTACAACAAGAGATTGTCGACGAGTACGAATACGATGGAGGAAACTCAAGCTCGAGGCTCTTTGAGCGCTCGAGAATAAAGGCTCTCGCCGGTAAGATCCCTCTTAAATCGTTCGAAAAAAAAAAACTTGAAAAAAAAAAGTGTCGAGAACAATAGAAATGTGTGTGCCTGCGTGTTTTATGTGTGTACATACGTATGGATAGCCATACACGAGAGGAAATCTGTGACCGCATTTAATGATACGCCTTATCGCTTCTTGGCACTCCTATCCGCCTGAACGACGTTTTAGAAAAAAAAAAAAAAAAAAAAAAACGTCGAGAATTTTCATTTTCAATCAGTCGCGAATATCCCTTCAGTGCTCGCGCTACAATTTTTTATGCCTTTTCTTTTTTCTCCCCTTCACCATTGTGTCGATTTCTCTTCGCGGCAGTTTAGCCACGAAAATGTAATTTCCATCGCGTTTTAAAGTCGTGAAAAATAACGAGACTGACTTTTCGATGTAAAGGGCGAATTTGCGGTAAAATGAGCGGGCGAGTGTCCACATGTGAATCTCTGGAGGATTATTACGACAAGGTTGTTTTGGACCTTCGAGGTGAATTCACGGAACTTTGCCAAGTTTTACTTAACGCGTTACACCTAACTCGTGACCGGCAAAAATGGAATTTTCGTGAATTTAAAAAATGACAAAACGTGTTCAGTTTTTCATTTTTTTCTTTTACATTAAAGAGTATGGTTTTGAGGATCTTTTATAATTTTTGTTTGATGAATATTTATAAATGTGATAGATACAATATTTTGTACGGAACGTCGTTTGAAAAATGTCCTTCGTGGTGGCCACTGCTATGCGAAAACAAATCATCCGAAAGAAAAAAGTCAAACGCATTTAGTTTGTGCATGAAATTGTTTACTGTTTGGACGAAGGATTTAATAAAATATTGATTTTTGAATGAATGGCTGCAGTGCAAAGTGAAAAGGTCGATTTTCGGTGAAAAAAAATTATTTCGTTCACGCACTGCGTTTTGACATGTAAGCTTGAGAAATTTGAGGTTGATCGGTGCAGAGATTTTTTTGATATCATGGTTACCGATTTTGCTTAAGTTTTTTTTTAGAATAACGCGTTTAAGGTTCGCCAGTTCGCGATACCTACCTATGAATGCCCATAACTCCCTCAATTTTGTACACTACGCCAAAAACATTAAAGGAACAGAAAATGTCGTCAATTTTTTTAGTGTTTTTTTTATCATGCATATTTTTGAGAAGAAAAAAAAACACCGTTTTTTGTAGACGTTCGCAGAAAAAATCGAGTATTAATCGCGGTCAAGTTCTCAGATCGACTAGTGAATACAGCTTGGGAGTATCAATTTTTAATTAATGCAATTAAATATGAGTAAAATTATGGCGCGCGCAAAGGCCGAATCGTATAAAAATTGAGTCAGTATTGTTTGCTGAAATGTTTGACAAATAAAAAAAGTGACGAAAATATTGTTTTTTCCCCAAAATTTTTCGATTTTTTTCTTAAATTTAACAAGCAACTAGTGCAAAGTTGTGAAAATTGGTCGAGGGAAAATTGGTCCTTTCATTTTGATGATTGCACGATTTTTGGGAATCAATACTCTTGATTCTTTATTGTTTTGTACAACTTTGATCAATCGGTCCGGAAAAACGGGTCGATGGATCAATTTGAAATACATTAAGCCGGCAACATTAGTCTTCAATCCATCAATATTTGTGAAATAGTCGTAGATTTACTGAAAAACCATAAAAAGTCATTTTGTTGTACTTTTTTTTTTAAATTAACGTTAAGGGTGAAAAAAAATCTCAAAAATCAACAAAAGCGTCTTGTAGGACATTTTGTTCAAGTTTTCAAAGCTGCCCTTTAATTCCTTGTGCGATCATTGGTTGCTGAGATATCGATGATCAGAGACAAAAGGATCTTTTTTCATTCAAAGTCGGATTACTCAGGAAAAAATTGACGTAGAGAGACGAAAAACAAAACCAAATTGATGCTGAATAAACAAGCTAACTGACCTACACGTAGCTTTGATCTGAACGAAAAATCCGAGACCGTGGAGCCTTGAAAAAAAAAAGAAATGGAATCTTTTTCACTCCCTATTTCTTACGATTGCGTGATAACCGTGGCTCTCAAAATTTTTTCACCAAAACATCTCGAAACTTGAAACTTCAAAATACGTTTTTTTTTTTTTTTTTTTTTTTTTTTTTTTTTTTTTTTTTTCATTTCGATATGACCATTGATCGCGCTTACGGCGCTTCAAAAAGCACTAAAACAAGTAAAGACATTTTCCTTTAGTTTAATATTTTCGGGACTTTTCGAACCTTTCTAAGAGAATGGCTCGGTCGAATGACTCACGATAAAAAAATGACCCACGATAGAAAAATTAACAGGTCGAGTTTTCGCGGCAGTAACCGAAGAAGAAGTGCCTTGGAGTGCACCTTACTAATGATGCAAACTTCAATATGATGATTATTTATTTGCGATCTTTCTCTGACAAAATAACGAGGAGTTTATGAAATTGCACAATAGTAAGAAAATGCATGAGAAATATAAAGACGAGAAAATGGAATTATGTTGTGAGGTATAAGATAGAAGAAGAAAAAAACGTCAAGTATGTAGAGGAACTAAAATATGTAAGAAATATTGGAAGGAAATGATCGGAGCACGGCCGCGGGGGAGTTTTTTTGGGATATGAATGTTTGCAATAATCTTTCGCAAGCGATAATCCATTGAGAGAATTAATTGATTTGTTCTCGTTGTTGGCAGGTGAGCGAGAAGCGGTGCAAAAGAAGACTTTCCAAAAATGGGTAAATTCACATCTGGTGCGATGCTCCTGTCGAATCGGCGATCTCTACGTCGATCTGCGGGACGGGAAGATGCTGATAAAGTTGCTGGAGATATTGTCGGGTGAGCGTTTGCCGCGACCGACGAAGGGTAAAATGCGCATTCACTGCCTCGAGAATGTCGACAAGGCGTTACAATTTCTGCGGGAGCAGCGGGTGCATCTGGAGAACATGGGATCACACGACATCGTCGATGGGAATCCGCGTCTGAGTCTCGGTCTCATATGGACGATAATATTGCGCTTTCAAATACAGGACATCACGATCGAGGAGACCGACAATCAAGAAACAAAATCGGCCAAGGACGCGCTCTTGCTCTGGTGCCAGATGAAAACGGCCGGTTATCACAACGTAAACGTGAGAAATTTCACGACCTCGTGGCGCGACGGCCTCGCGTTCAACGCGATAATCCACAAGCACCGTCCCGATCTCATACAATTTGAAAAATTGTCGAAATCTAACGCGATCTACAATCTAAACAATGCGTTCAACGTAGCCGAGGACAAGCTCGGTCTGATGAAGTTGCTCGACGCCGAGGACATATTCGTCGATCATCCGGACGAAAAATCCATCATCACGTACGTCGTAACGTATTATCACTATTTCTCGAAGATGAAACAGGAGACGGTGCACGGGAAGCGAATCGGCAAGGTGGTCGGTATAGCTATGGAGAACGATCACATGATACACGAGTACGAGAGTCTTACGAGCGATCTTTTGCGCTGGATCGAGGCAACTATCGAGGCCCTCGGTGATCGTCGTTTCGCCAATTCCCTCGTCGGTGTACAGTCCCAACTGTCGCAATTCTCCAACTATCGAACGATCGAGAAACCACCGAAATTCGTGGAGAAGGGCAATCTCGAGGTGCTCCTCTTCACGCTGCAGTCCAAGATGCGAGCCAACAATCAAAAGCCGTACACTCCGAAGGAGGGCAAAATGATAGCGGACATAAACAAGGCTTGGGAGAGACTGGAGAAGGCCGAGCACGAGCGCGAGCTGGCACTCAGAGAAGAGCTCATACGTCAGGAGAAATTGGAACAATTGGCGGCACGATTCAATCGGAAGGCCAGTATGCGCGAGACCTGGCTATCCGAGAATCAACGTCTCGTATCGCAGGATAATTTCGGCTTCGATCTCGCGGCGGTCGAGGCAGCCGCGAAAAAGCACGAGGCTATCGAGACCGACATATTCGCTTACGAGGAACGCGTTCAGGCGGTTATGGCCGTATCCCAGGAACTCGAGGCCGAGACTTATCACGACATCGAGAGAATAAACGATCGCAAGGACAACGTATTGCGCCTCTGGAATTATCTGCTCGAGCTCCTGCGAGCCCGTAGATTGAGGCTCGAGCTTTCGTTGCAGTTGCAACAAAACTTCCAGGAGATGCTCTACATACTCGACAGCATGGAGGAGATTAAGATGCGTCTGTTGAGCGACGATTACGGCAAACATCTGATGGGCGTCGAGGATCTATTGCAGAAACATTCCCTCGTCGAGGCGGACATAAACGTATTGGGCGAACGCGTCAAAGCCGTCGTTCAGCAGAGCCAAAAGTTCATGGAACAGGGAGACGGTTATCGTCCGTGCGATCCGACGATAATAGTCGAGCGCGTTCAACAACTCGAGGACGCTTACGCCGAGTTGGTTCGTCTGGCGGTCGAGAGACGCGCCCGCCTCGAGGAGTCCCGCCAGCTATGGCAATTCTATTGGGACATGGCCGACGAGGAGAATTGGATCAAGGAGAAGGAACAGATTGTCTCGACCGGCGACATAGGACACGATCTCACGACCGTTAATCTTCTTCTGTCGAAGCACAAAGCCCTCGAGAACGAGATACAGTCGCACGAGGGCCAACTCATGTCGGTCGCTGCGGTCGGTGACGAGCTCGTTCGCCAACGACACTTTGGCTCCGATCGCATACAGGAGAGGCTCGAGGAGATTCTCGCAATGTGGAATCACCTTCTCGATCTCGCGGCCTTCCGGCGAAAGCGCCTCGAGGAGGCGGTCGACTATCATCAATTGTTCGCCGACGCGGACGATATCGACATCTGGATGTTGGACACCGTTCGACTCGTTTCCTCCGAGGACGTTGGTCGGGACGAGGCGAATGTTCAGTCGCTCCTGAAAAAACACAAGGACGTTACCGACGAGCTGAAAAATTACGCAACGACCATCGAACAGTTGCACCAACAGGCTTCCCAGCTTGGCGAGCAAGATTCTAAATCGCCCGAAGTCCTCGAGAGGCTCGCCTCGATCGATTCCCGATACAAGGAATTGCTCCAGCTGGCGAAACTACGCAAGCAACGCTTGCTCGATGCGCTCTCGTTGTACAAGCTCTTCAGCGAGTCCGACGGTGTCGAGCAATGGATCGGTGAGAAAAATCGCATGCTCGATACTATGGCGGTACCTGCCAAGGACATCGAGGACGTTGAAATAATGAAGCATCGTTACGACGGCTTCGAGAAGGAAATGAACGCAAACGCGTCGCGCGTCGCGGTCGTAAATCAATTGGCTCGCCAGTTGCTTCACGTCGAGCATCCAAACTCGGAGGAAATAGTCGTGCGGCAGAACGATCTTAATGAGAAGTGGGCCGAGCTGAGGGAGAAGGCCGAGGGCAAGAGAGAGGCGTTGAACTCGGCCCACGGGGTACAAACGTTCCACATCGAGTGCCGCGAGACCGTTTCCTGGATCGAGGACAAGAAACGCATACTGCAACAGACCGACAGTCTCGAGATGGATCTTACGGGTGTGATGACGCTTCAGCGTAGATTGAGCGGCATGGAGCGAGATCTGGCGGCGATTCAGGCCAAACTCGACGCCCTCGAGAAAGAGGCGCGTCTCATCGAGCAAGAACATCCCGAGGAGGCGGCCACTCTCATACGCGAGAGGATAACTCAGATCCACGAGATCTGGGAACAACTGACGCAGATGCTCAAGGAGAGAGACTCGAAGCTCGAGGAAGCCGGGGATCTTCATCGTTTCCTTCGCGATCTCGATCATTTCCAGGCTTGGCTCACCAAGACGCAGACCGACGTCGCGAGCGAGGACACACCTACCAGTCTCGCGGACGCCGAAAAACTTCTCACCCAACATCAAAACATCAAGGAGGAGATCGACAATTACACCGACGATTATCAGAAGATGATGGAGTACGGTGAGCGGCTGACCGCCGAAGCCGGGGACGGTGATACCCAGTACATGTTCCTTCGTGAAAGATTGAACGCGTTGAAAATGGGCTGGGAAGAGTTGCACCAGATGTGGGCCAACAGGCAGAATCTTCTCTCGAATTCTCTGAACCTTCAGCTGCTCGATCGCGACGCCAGGCAGGCCGAGGTCTTGCTCTCCCAACAGGAGCACATGCTCGCCAAGGACGAGACAGCATCGAACTTGGAGCAAGCGGAACATTTGATAAAACGCCACGAGGCCTTCATGACGACGATGGACGCAAACGACGAGAAGATCAACTCGGTCGTACAATTCGCCGGCACACTCGTCGACGAGGGACACTTTGCCGCGGACAAAGTTAAGAAGAAGGCCGAGAACATCAGCGAGCGGAGAAACGCCAATCGCGAAAAGGCCAATCAACTGATGGACAAGCTCAAGGATCAGCTGCAGCTGCAAATGTTCCTGCAGGATTGCGAGGAATTGGGCGAGTGGGTGCAGGAGAAACACATAACCGCTCAGGACGAGACTTACCGAAGCGCCAAAACCGTCCACAGCAAGTGGACTCGTCATCAGGCGTTCGAGGCCGAGATCGCCAGTAACAAGGACCGCCTGCAACAGTTGCAACAAGCCGCCGACGAGCTCATCGGCCAGAAGCCCGAGCTCAGCGAGATCATAAGCCCCAAGGTGCTCGAATTGGCCGATCAGTTCGACGAATTGGAGACGACCACTCGCGACAAGGGCGAACGGCTTTTCGACGCTAATCGCGAAGTTCTCATACACCAAACATGCGACGACATCGACTCGTGGATGAACGAGCTCGAGAAGCAAATCGAGAGCACCGACACCGGCTCCGATCTCGCTTCCGTCAATATTCTCATGCAGAAGCAACAGATGATCGAGACACAGATGGCCGTTAAGGCGCGTCAAGTAACCGAACTCGACAAACAGGCCGAGCATCTTCAGCGCACCGCACCCGACGGCAAAATGGAGGAGATCACGTGCAAAAAGGAAAAGGTCGCTCAGCGTTTCGCTCAGCTGAAAGAACCGTTGGTCGATCGGCAACGCCAGCTGGAAAAGAAGAAGGAAGCCTTCCAATTTCGTCGCGACGTCGAGGACGAGAAGCTCTGGGTCGCTGAGAAAATGCCACAGGCGACCAGCACCGAGTATGGCAATTCCCTCTTCAACGTCCACATGCTCAAGAAGAAGAATCAATCGTTGAGAACGGAAATTGAGAATCACGAGCCGCGGATCAATTTGGTCTGCGACAACGGGCGAAAATTGATCGACGAGGGACACGAGGCGACCGAGGAATTTACCCGTTTGATCTCCGAATTGGCCGATAAATGGCGAGAGCTCAACGAGGCGGTTGACGAGAGAAACAAAATGTTGCTGCAGAACGAGAAGGCCCAGCAATACTTGTTCGACTCGAGCGAGGCCGAGTCCTGGATGAGCGAGCAAGAATTGTACATGATGGTCGAGGATCGAGGCAAGGACGAGATTTCCGCGCAGAATCTCATGAAGAAGCACGAGTCGTTGGAAAACGCGGTCGAGGATTACGCCGAGACGATACGTCAGTTGGGCGAAACCTCGCGACAGCTCATCAACGATCAACATCCTCTCGCCGATCAGATTGCCGTTAAGCAGTCGCAGGTTGACAAATTGTACGCCGGTCTCAAGGATCTCGCGGGTGAGAGACGAGCCAAACTCGACGAGGCCCTCCAACTTTTCATGCTGAATCGCGAGGTCGACGATCTCGAGCAATGGATCGCCGAGAGAGAACTGGTCGCCGGAAGCCAAGAACTCGGCCAGGATTACGATCACGTTACTCTGCTCTGGGAGAGATTCAAGGAATTCGCTCGTGACACCGAGACCATCGGTAACGAGAGAGTCGCCGCGGTAAACGGGATTGCCGATTCCCTCATCGCCACGGGACACTCGGACGCTGCGACGATCGCCGAATGGAAGGACGGCTTGAACGAGGTTTGGCAGGATCTTCTCGAATTGATCGAGACGAGGACGCAGATGCTCGCCGCTAGTCGGGAATTGCACAAATTCTTTCACGATTGCAAGGACGTCCTCGGCCGTATACTCGAGAAACAGAACGCGATGTCGGACGAGCTTGGACGCGACCCCGGCTCCGTTTCCGCGCTCCAACGCAAACACGCTAATTTCATACAGGACCTGTCGACCCTGCAGAATCAAGTTACCCAGATACAGGACGAGTCGATGAAACTTCAGGCAAGTTACGCCGGCGACAAGGCAAGCGAGATCACGAACCGCGAGGCCGAGGTCGTCGCAGCCTGGAACAATCTTCAGGCCCTCTGCGAAGGAAGAAAAGCCAAACTCGAGGACACCGGCGATCTATTTAGATTCTACAATATGGTTCGCACACTTATGATCTGGATGGACGACGTCGTCAGACAGATGAACACCTCGGAAAAGCCACGCGACGTCTCGGGCGTCGAACTCTTGATGAACAATCATCAGAGCCTCAAGGCTGAAATTGACACGAGAGAGGACAACTTGCTTGCTTGCATCAATCTTGGAAAGGACCTCCTCGCCAGAAATCATTACGCCAGCTCGCAGATCAAAGACAAATTGTCCGCACTCACCGATCACAGAAATGCACTCTTGCACCGATGGGAGGAACGCTGGGAAAACCTGCAACTCAGTGAGCCTACCTTTTCTTTTTCTTCTTCTCTTTCTTCGTTTTTTCATTCCTACGTGGAAATTCTCCCTCGGCCTTTATTCAGCCGACAATTGTGTGTGCTGCTGCGCGCCCACCCATCGAGCCCACGAAACCCCCGCTCGTAACTACCATCACTTTTCCCCCCCAGTTAAACTCGTATCTTTTCTTTCTGTTCCGCAGTATTGGAAGTTTATCAATTCGCGAGAGACGCCGCTGTAGCTGAGGCATGGCTCATTGCCCAAGAACCATATCTAATGAGTCAAGAACTTGGTGTAAGTGGGGGGCGTCCTGTTGCTCAATGATATTATCGTTTATCCGGAACGAGAGGGTTTTTCTCTTTCTTTTACCATATCACTCGTTTTCTTGCAGCTCACCATAGACGAGGTTGAGAATCTCATTAAAAAGCACGAAGCGTTCGAAAAATCGGCAGCTGCACAGGAGGAGAGATTCAGTGCCTTGGAACGACTCACAACGGTAATTACAGATGGACGTAGCTCGGGAAAAACAAACTGGAAATAACATTTGTATCATTTGTTGTTTGTCGCTTATTTATTTTGTCCATTTTCGACGATGGTTTTTGTTGGTTATAACGAGGTCGAGGATGTTTGAGTCAGAGGGGCACCATCGTTATTTGGAAATGAGAATTACCGCGAACTATTTTGACAGCTCGAGTTCGTTCAAGACGAAACGCGACACACGATTCCGTCGGTGACAAGAAATTCGCGCAATTTTTCCGATCTTTGCTCGAAAGCGGGGCTTGCTCGACCGGGCTTGACATTTTTACAGTTTAATTCTTTTATTCTTGACTTGAACAAACAAACAAAACACAGGTCAATTTGCCAGGGGCTAACCGAAGAAGGTTGGGGAATGACATTTTCTTTGACCCGATCGCACATTGAAGAGTAACTCGACCTAGCCACCACATGGAAACACACTTTTTGAAATTTTAATCATTTCATTCTGTGAATAAATAACTGAGAAAACTTTCCAAGACTATCGTGTAGGTAATTGTTGATAGTTGTGACATAATCCGTACGCGTTTCTCACTCGGAGTGTACACGTACGCGTATTCTAGTGCCGGGCGTACTGTCCGTATTTCGTTTTTTTTTTTTTATTTAATTTACAAAATATTTTACAACATAAAAAGAATTTCATAGACGTAAATTCTCATTTATTAGAAATTGTCAAGAGGTAAGGCTACTGTGAGGACGGGAAAAGCAGAGTTATTTAAAATGAAAAATGTTCAGGCCAAAGCAAGATGATTGACAAGTAGTTTGGACATTTATTCGTAATAACAAAGTAGTGTACGAAATTTCTTCAGTTATATTTATAGGTATATCCTTCCAAGAATGTTATAGTGAGAAACCTCCGATTATTTCAGCCAGATCGACCAATGACTTTTTTTTGCAATTTTTCAGAAGACGCCTAAAGGAATAGCTTGTAACGTCGCCATTTGGTTTCGTTTAAAAAGGAGAAGAAAAAAATCAAACACTTGAAAGTTGTAATAAGATAATGTCAAAATGAAAAAAAGATGCGATTATTTGACTATTTTTCGGGCGTCTAAAGGGATTTCTCCCCCTTAAAGTTTTTCCAACAGGCTTCTATCGTTGGGTTCTATCTATAAGTTTACCTTGAATCTGAAATTCCTGCAGTATACGACGGACGTACGTCTCCAAATTGAGTCGCGACTCAAGCGCGATGAGCGAGTGTTGGTCATTTTCACAGTAGCCTAACCCCTTAAACTAGTGTCAGTGGATGCAGGGAAAAAAGGCGATTCTCGCTCGAACCTCCTCGGCTATCGACGTTAACGGCTAATAGTTGGACGTTGAATCTGATTGTATATTAATCCTTTGTATGTTTTGCATGGCACCTTTGCGACTTGTACGAACAAACGCACTTTTGTTTGTGATGATCCTGACTGTAGTCGACAAGTCCGCACGTTACTGACTTCAAATTGGGCATGCCGGTGCTGGATTACAATGAAATAACCGCTGCTCATATACCCTCATTTATTCCCGAATCCATCACTAAGAGCCCTTTGCTCGTTTCCAAGACTGATACTCATCGCGATATTCCTCAGGCTAGCGTCGTACGGCGGCTCATACTTGATTGCGATCGTTTTTACAAATCACTCTGCAAACAGAGACGCGAACAAACTTCGACCGGTTCGAAAATCCATTATCCCGGTTCGCTGGACGACGGGATGAACGAAAAATCAAACCGCCGTACATCGTTCTTGTGGAATTCAGATTGGCAATGTTCTCACAGTTCGAGCGTCGAGTCGGACAGCCCGAGCCGCGAGCTTCAACTTAACGATCCTTTTTACTACGACACGAGCGGTCTCGATAACGCGAAAAATCTGCGTCGTATCAATACCATTAGTGCTCGCTCGTCCCTCACTCCGCAACGCCGATTCGAAAGTGGAATTTTTAAAAAATGCAAATATCACGATCGAGACGGTAAAACGTTGCGGAATTTGGAGTTTAAAAAGTCTCATGAAAATTCGACGATTCGCAGCCCCGCCGAATCGAACGTCCCTCTATCGCGATTCGACAGAGAACATAAATATGGGAAATTCCGTTACGTTGAAGATTTCATAAGAAACGAGCACGCGCTCGAGGCTGAGATCAATCGGAGACGCGACGTGGATGACATTTTGTTCGGCCCCGGCGGCACTTTTGATCTTGAACATTCGATAACTAACGCGAGAAGACTGCAAAATTGCATTGAAGAATTGACCAACGATCTTAGAAAGCGACGTAGCGACGATACGCATTCCCTTTCCTCGAGGACACGTCCCAGCTCCGATAATCCTGTAGCCTACGTCCCCCTCACCTTTGATTGTTTAGACGAAAGATTCGTTGGTAGTCGGGTGAGTACTGCACGCGTCCTTTGTTTTTATTCTGCACGACAGAGCATGAGGCTTATTAGCATCGTAGCGAGCTTTAATAATACACGTATGCACAATTGCCGTTCAAACCGTACTTCTGATTTTTTTTTTTTTTTTTTTTTTTTCACCGTGATCACATACCTCAGCGTTCTTTGGATTTGTTGGTTCGTCCAAGAGTACATCTTTTTTAATAACCCGAAAAATATCAATAATGCATAAGTGTTTGGTACATAGACTACGTGTATTTTTTTTTACTTCAACAGTTATTTAACGTCAAATCACTCTTTTCTTCGGTGTCACATTTTTTGCGCTTCAAATTCTTTTGAAAAGTGTTTGAAATAAACAAATGTCTCGACTATATTCGTCTCTAATAATTAAAAGTGGCTGCATTGAAGAACATTTGAAACTGTTCAAGTTATCGAGTCAAGCTTTCAAGCTTTCAAGCTTTACCTTCCCTTGCATTCGTCCAGATAACTATATCCATGATCGAGATTTCGGATGGATCTCTTTTCCGCTTACGCGTTCAATATTGAGAGCAATAATCGACAATAAAAAAATTAAAATCCAATGAAAAATCTCGAGGTATGTAAGCCCTTAAATTTTGTGTTTGCAGATTTCTTTTATCGTGTTCATTAAGGGGTTAAGCTACTGTGACAATAACAAAATCAGCGTTATTGAACAAAATTAATGTTGAAGGAAAAAATGAGATAATTGAAAAATCAGTTCAACATTTATTTGTATGTACGTTAACAAAATTGTGCACGAAATTTCATTATTATCAAATATGAATAATTCAAGGCAGTTATCAACAACCCCGCGAAGGACCTTTGAACGTAGGATCTCAACGGTGTACACAATTTCGGCTACCCGGTGGATCTGAAAAAAACTCGTTTTCTTTTCTTAAAATAGATAATATTGCCTAAGACTTGGCCGCGATTTTTTTGGTATTGGGTTTCAATCATCATGAAAAATGGAAGAAAACATTTCTTGATTTTTTTTACGAAAAATGATTTTTACGAAATTTGCCATTCCCGCACCACAAGTCGGACCTTCCTCTTCAACTTGAGTTGCCGCAAGCCACGGACGAATTGCTCGTCATTTTCACAGTCGACTAACCCCTTAACAAATTAATTTACACAATCTTCAAAAGTAATTGAGTTTTTCTTGAATATCACAATCACGCGCGTACCTAGCGAGCTTACGGAATATCACGTTCAGAGTACCGTCCCATCAAAATAGCCGAAAATCTTTGTTTACTTTTCCCTCAAAGTCCATGTCAGATATCGAAAAAAAAAAGCTTTTCCGTTCGAATCCCATATATTTAAACTGCACAAAACAATTGCGATTTTTTTTTCTTTCAATTTTTATTAAGCCTTTGCCATGAGAAATATGTTTATAGTGTTGCACTTAGAGGAGAAGCCGTTTCGAAAAAAAGCGTTCCTCCTATATCAATTTTATCGTTGTTGTAGAATTAATATTCTCCCCCCCTTTTTTATGGAACGAATACTCTTGAAGCGTGCTTATTATACGCGCTTTGCTACTTCCGGCATTGTCTCGCGAAGCTCTCGTATACAAATTATTTTCTGGTAAGAAGGTGAGACGGAGTTGCGCCTGAGAATCAATCGTACTTTTGCAGTTCGAGTTGAAGGAATTAAAGAGGCGAGAGCAGGAACAGGAAGAAGAAGAGAGACGCAAGAAGGAGGAGGCTGCGGCTGCCGAAGCAGCGAGACAGGCGAGAGCGACACCGGTCACCAGTCCGGACGAACCACCTAGCGAACGGTAAATATATCAGACATTTACCTTGACTAAATCAAACACCATTGACAAAATAAAAACATTTTACATTGTAATAATAATTTTTAATAGCAAGTTACATTGTAGTTATAAAAATTGGGAGACCTGAATTGGATTTATTGAATTAAATTTAGGGGGGGGGGGGGCAATTAGTGTTTACGATTAAAATCAATTTTTATCGGCATGCGATTTTTTTTTTTCAAAAAATAAACAAAAAATCACGTTTCAAAATCTATAGCCAAAATCAATGTAAGCTTGAATCGAACGAGAAAATCTTACTTTAAAAACGCATTTTTCGTTCGCAGCGCCGAAGTCGACGGTGCAACGAGCGGAGATCGTGGCGATGACGATTCGCATGGTAATTATCCTTACAATCGTCCCCTATTGCGGTTACGAGAAAAATTAACATTTTGTGCGAGTAACATCGTATCGAAAGCATATCTGGGTACGATCGGGTATTGCGGACAAGGAAATTCTCGCTTCAATATTCTCGTGTGGGTCACGTTTGCTCGAAAACTACTTAAACTTTTGCGCTTTCAAAATTTTCCAACTTTCTCATACATGATCGATAGAGTTTGATCGCGAGAAAATTTCCACTAATTCGTAAACAATATTTGACGCGTGTATGAAACATTGCTCAATCGATCCAAGTTTGGCTCCTGCTTCCCAGGATTGCGGCGACCAGTCCATTAAATGTAGATTCAATGACGCGGCTGACTTGAGACTCAACAGTCATGGTATTAACGGGTTGCATAAGCTTGGGGCGCAAAAAAAGCTTTCAATATATTTTATTCTGACGAGAGTATTGGGATGACGGGGTCAGGATTTTACACACCATTAATACATAGTCTGACCAAATTTGAGTTTTTTTTTTTAT
This sequence comes from Ophion obscuratus, assembly GCA_964007375.1. Taxonomy (NCBI): domain Eukaryota; kingdom Metazoa; phylum Arthropoda; class Insecta; order Hymenoptera; family Ichneumonidae; genus Ophion; species Ophion obscuratus. The sequence continues at coordinate 51,215,814 of OZ023319.1, forward strand.
TGAAAACTATCGATAAACATCACATTTATAATTATTCAATCAAAGGGCTGCCGTTGATGGATGGCCAATCGGTTCAAGTCGTTCCAGTAACTAGGGTGATATTAAATAAAAAATAAAAACATTGACTTTTGTATGAAAATAAAAATTTCATTCGACCGGACACTCTTTTGGAATCTTGAAAATAACTAAAATGGTAAGGGGTAGAAAGAAAAGTTCGATTTTTCAAGAAAAGGACCAACTGTAATCATTTTTATACTTACAAATGGATATACGTATATTTTCTATTCTATTTTCGGTCAGCTTTCGTAATTTTTACAAAATCTCTGTCATAAATCCAAGTTGGGAACCGAAGCTCTAAAACTATGCAATAGAGCGTGGTATTTTGGCGATTACAAGCTTATGCAGACCCCTTAAGTAACAATGAACGTGAATAAAAGTATAGATAAAGCCTCGGAATATGCTTGGAGTTCGATAAATTATGCACACATATACGTACATGTATATGCCGGATGAGACAGCAACTATTGTTATAGAAATATTTTCTAACCTATCAGACTTGGGAGAAAACTTTTTTGACAAAAGTTGCATAGTTCAAATGGGCGGTTGGAGATTTTAAGGTCACCTCCATTTTTTTTAAGTGTCCACTATCGTTTTGAGAATTCGATCAAAGAACTAAAAAAAAAATTCACACCGCAAATTTCAAGCTGCTCGATAAAGATTTAGAACATGAAACATCGATAAAACAGGAATTTTAATGTTTTTAGCCTAAAACCTATTAAAAGTGGAAACACTTTCTCCTATGCTCAAAGGGATGGCCTGAACTGGTGACTGGTGAAAGAGCTGGCCAAGCCACACGAATGGTGGCCGTCCCTTTCAGCAGCATAGGCGTAGGTGTTTGCACGCGTTTTAAAATCGATTCTAGGCTAAAAATATTGAAAGGTCTTTTGAAATTTAGTGTGTAAACGTATTTTCAGTTGATTGATAATAAAATTCCGGAAAAAAATGGTGGTCCCGTTTGAAAAAAGGCGGGGTGAGCTTAAAATCTTCGTATCGCCTGCACCTGAATGAACCTTGTAGCCACCACGCGATAACCCTCTTCGAACTTTGCAACTTTGATACGAACATTATTCTCCGAATTGTGTGATAGGTTAGAAAGTATTTCTATTGCGAACAGTTGGTGCCGCATACACGGTGTATGAGGGAGCGACAGTCATTAGGAATCACGGTCTTGCACACAGCTCTGGAAACTCGGGCGTTTTTTAGTGGTGGGACATGTCACCGTTAGTGAGGCACACACTTAGTTGCTCATCTACTCGCTAGGAGCGCCGTCACTTAGGGGTCTTGTAGATATAGATATACAGCAACGGATAACCTCCTCAAAGTCTCTGAATCGTGTTTCCGTGTTCCGTTGTAGTGTCGAAAGAAAGTAAACGGTCTATTTAACACAGAAAATGCCTAAAGCGTGCACCGTACCGAACTGTTGGAAAAGTTTTAAGAATTACGATGGAAAGTGTTCAGCTTTTCAAGTTCCGCAGGACGAAGCATTTCGTCGAAAATGAGGGTCGCGGTTCCTGGCATTCAAGTGGCACGTTCAGAACTGCATGCGTGTAGTTTAAAATCGTTCCGCATCTATCTAATAAGCAAGTTTGAAATTTAGTGTATGTAATTTCGCCTAAGCGTAAAAAACTTTTTTCCATAGTGTTAAACATGTAAAATTTTCAAAAATTAGATTTTTGAAACTGAAGCATTAATTTTCACGAACAAACAGCAAGAAAGTCGGGGACACTCGCTTGATGTTTACAGATGCCATTAATTGGAAACCTTGGGATTTTTTAAATCACAAATAATTTTCACTCTCCCCATAGGATCAGTAGTGAAAAAACTGAATAAGTTTCCATTTGTATCGTTCTTAAAAATATTGTTTATTTCGAAAAATCGGCACCTGCATTACACTGCTGTTTTGACCTGCTTTTGATTGGCTCACCCCAAGGTAGCAGCGCTTCAGCTGGCAGAAGCGGGAACTACCACTTTGCCTCAGTATCAGAGTCACCCTCCTCACAAGTTTCCGGACCTCTATGTACGACCGTGTTAGGAACAGAAAGAATACACGCACACTATATATATATATATATATATATATATATATATATATATATATATATATGAAAGGGAAAAAACTGCTAAACGCCAGCAACCGAGTGTGATCCAAACGGGAATCGATTCATATTGTCTCATATGCATAACTAAAAATTAACGAGAGCCTTCTTATAAACATACGTATATTACGAGACGTGGTTTCATGGTCAAGCATGACAATTGCTAACAGCACGTTTGTTTTTGCCACTCCTTACCAATCAATCACTACCAACATTTTATCCTCCTCCTCATCGATACTCCCGTGTTCGAAAACAATACATCTCGAACGTAATTTCCCAAAAAAAAAAAAAACGCGGCACGGAATGCACAAACCGCAGTGGCACTGCGCAAGGCTTCTTCTACACGAACACCGCAATCCCAAGAAAAACCCAAGGAAGGTGAGTGTTCGGTAGAATTTACCAATGACTCCTTTTTTTATTGAAAGAAAAAGTCGAGAACAAAAACGTATATACGGTCAATATTTTACTAACGAATTTTCATGGACGACCTCCGGACACTGCCAGCTCGCAAATTTGTCATTCTCTTTATCTTGATCACTGTCATCACACACGCAATCACTTATTTCACCACTTTGTTCATAAACAGGTCGGCACTCTTTTAGTCCCAGAACGGCAACAATTTCATCCCACTCATATAGTTGTAATGTTTAATATTTAATACCTTAGTATTAGTTATACACGTACTTCTGTAAATGTTATTTTTGCGCTCCTTGTCACGTCCGATATAACACGGAATTTTTGCAGCGAATAACCGTAGATGAGAGGCGGTAGCGGACAAATCTTGCGTCGATAACTCCGGGCACAATGTATTTATTTTTACCACGCTGTTATTGTACCCCCTCGTTGGCTTTTGAAATTTGATGAATTTCTTTCTCGCCAGGTGTCGGGGACTCTCTCTCTCTCTCTCTCTCTCTCTTCTGTTTTTCTCTCCATGTGTTTTAGTCTCATAATGTTTCACAGGTTTCATCAAACAATTTTCCTTGGCTAGACGTGTAACGCGCTTTGTTTTGTTTGTAAAAAAATAGTGATAAAAAAACTAGCATCTCTGTGGCACGCTTCCCGTAGGGACGATCCTTATAGACCACTCTATATATCTCTCTCTGGTGGCTCAAGGTAAGCCTGCATGAACATTTCTCAAATTTATAGAAGCTACTCTTGTGTTTGTTACAGCTTTATGGCACGCTTCTTTCATACGGGCTTTTTTTTCTTTCCTCGCTCATTTCCGAGCTCGTATCTTCGATTGTGAAGTAACTCTTGTGCTACCAAAAATTCGGGACTGTCAATTTTCATTGTACAAATCGAAACGCAACCATCGACTCCATTCAACGTTCATCTTTCGTTCGTGAAAATTTAGCCGACTTTATTTTTACTTCGAATTCAATTTTGAGAAACATCGTCGAAGAGTAACAATCGAGTAGCCCACGCGAGCATGAATATTGTTTTTTTTTTGTGATTCGTATGGCGTAGTGCATGCACAGAAGCCCGCACGACTCTCCCAACCTGGGGAAGGAACTACTCGACCCGTCACACCGACAACCCCGATATCACGAGCCTCTGTTCCTTCGACGCCGACAAGTAAGTTTGGTCTCTCTAAGTTCCATGCTTTTTTTTCATTCTTCGGCTCCCTTTTTTTTCTATTGTCCGAGAGACACATCGGAGATTCTTAGACCATAAAAGCGGAAACAACGTTATTTACGCAATTTAAGTCAGATATTTAATTATGGGGTTAGGCTACTGTGACCATCCAAAGAGCAGGGTCATTTAAAGAAAGAAAACATTTTCAAGCAATAAGTGAGATGAGTCGAAAATCGTTTGGACACTTATTTGTATCTACACTAAACATTTGTGTACCAAATTTTCTTTAAAAATATTGACCATTATGGAAGTTATAAATAATGTCGTGAATATGAAACGTGATTTTGGCTACTCGGTGGATCTGAAAAAAAAAATCGTATTTTTTTCCCTCAAAATAGATAATACTGGCTAATACTTTACCGAGCATTTTTTTGCCATCGTGTTTCAATCAGTACATCTTTAAAGGTAATAACTAATGAAAAAATGAGTGTACCAAATTTCAAATCAAACCGTTAATTAGATGTCGAGAAATCGGGTACACCGTTTTGAAAAACAATTCCGAGAAAAACGCGTTTAAGGGGGGAAATCCGTCTAGACGCCTGAAAATTAGTCATTTTTCATCATTTTTCTTAAGGTGATGAAATTATCGCATCATTTATAAATTTTGACATTATGTTGTTACAGCTTTCAAGTGTTCGAAAAAAAAAATATATATATTTTTTAAACGAAACAAAATGGCAGCGTTATGAGGTATGAGATCGTTGAGGATTCGGCCTCGGTCCGGCCAATGTAGGTATTCCAAGGTCAATGATGGAAATAAAGAGGTGTTTTTACGTTTCGGCCCTCTGGTTTGGGTCCTCTTCAGAATTTATATTTTTCTGTATAAATGACGATACACAGTTTTTTTACAAATCACGTTTGAAAAAATTATAAATATTGAATAAAGAAACGAAATATGATAATTAACCAACTTCGAAGTTGTTGGTATTTCAGGTTTTTCATACAATTTGGAAGGATATTTCGAAGAAAAAAAAACATTATTTTTGGAGGTAAATAGTGTTTATTAGGAAAATGCTCTATAGATGGAGGTATTATCGTTCATTGGCGATTTTTTCTGATCTGTAATGAATTAGTTATCATATTTCGTTTCTTTATTCAATATTTATAATTTTTTCAAACGTCATTTGTAAAAAACTGTGTATCGTCATTTATACAGAAAAATATAAATTCTGAAGAGGACCCAAACCAGAGAGCCGAAACGTAAAAACATCTCTTTATTTCCATCATTGACCTTGGAAAACCTACATTGGCCGGACCGAAGCCGAATCCTCAACGATCTTTTATCATTTATACGGCCGCATAGATCTTTGATTAGTTATGAGGTATTCCTCTAGGCGTCTTTTGAAAAACTGCTGATGTTATAAGTCAAAAAGTTATTGATCGATCTGGCTGAAGTTTTTGGAGTTTTCTCACTATAACATTATGGGAAGGATATAAATTTTAAGATTATCGCGTAAATTAATTACTTTTTTGGGGTAAAAATTGTCGAGGAAATGGTCAAAAATAGATTGTTGATTAGATGTCGAGAAAACATGTACACCGTTTTGAAAAATATCGTTTCGAGAAAAACGCGTTCAAAATTTGACTGACAGTTCTATCGTTGTAATCGCAAGTTTACCTTCAATCTGCGATTCCGGCACCATATGTCGGGCCTTCCTCTTCAATTTAATTACGATGACCGAGTGTTGGCCATTTTTACAGTAGCCTAACCCCTCAATATCGGCTTTTGATCCCAGTGGAAAAAAAAACTCATTTTCAAAAATCGTCACTCTCTCTCTCCCTCTCTCATTCTTTTTCACAATTGGTTAGTACTTTTTCCCGTCCTTTCGTAACGACGCGAAACAATGAGTGGGAGTATCAAGAAAATGGACAGAAGAATGAAAAGTGAAAAAAACGTACGCTGAAGGGTCCTCGGTCGCCATCTGCGTGGGGTGAAGAAAAGTTCCAAGATATTTCAAGGTTCGCAGATTATCACGCGTTTGTTATTAAATCGGTACTGAAGTATCGTTTGGCGCTTTGGTGGGAAAGCTCGGGCTCGGGTTTCATCTCGATCGGCCCCATTGGGCACACGTTACCATGCTCGTCGACAAATTTCGAGGCCTCGATGACACGCAATACCTCGTCGACCGATCGAGGTATCGCTCCGTCGTTAATCGTCACGTGACGCAGAATTGATTTGTCATCGATAACGAACAAGCCGCGATAACAAATTCCCGTTGACGAGTCGTATACACCGTACAATTTTGATATTTCGTGACGTTTGTCGGACAACATTGGGATCCGCATCTCAGCCAGGCCACCTTGCTTTCGCGGTGTTGTCGACCATACCAGATGGGCGTACTCCGAATCCGTCGACACAGCCACCACTTTGCAATCTTTCGTCGAATTAACGAGAATAAACGATATATATATATATATATATACTTTTCGAAGAGGATCGAAAGGATTTCCAGACTCGTATATCGAATTATGTCGATGAATTTTCTCACTCAGAGCCTCGAATTCGTCGATACGATCGCTGAACTTTAAAAGTTCGGTTGGACATACAATCGCGAAGTCGTGAGGATAGAAGATTAAGACGAGATAATTTCCTCGATAATCGTCCAGTGAAAGATCCACTACTATGGAATCCTTTATCGCGACACCGGACCAGTGAGGGGCCGGTCGCGTTACTTCGACTTTTGGCCCTGTCGATTCAACCCCTCGTGTTATCGCATTGTTACTTTTCACCGACGAGCCTTGACTCTCGTATTTACAGCAAATTTCGCTTTTCTTCGGCATAACGCTCTCTCTCTCCCCCTCTCGTTTTGTTTAAAATTGTTGTTTTTTCGAATTTTTCATGTCAATCGTGACTGATGATTTTGATAATTCGTCAAACGAGGCCTCGGACTTGAATATTGAAAATAAAGGAAGCCCTACGTAAAATAGATTCTCATTTTTTTCGTTTCCTAGCAATGGCCGTGAAATATCTTCACTTTTCAGTCGAACAATCCCCCCTGCAGAATCCTGTAGCTTTTGAATTTGTACCTCTCAACTGTAGAATCGATGCATGAGCATGTTCGGAAAAAGAAAGAAAAACTTGTGCCGCACTTGGGCGTATGCGTTCTTATAAGACGAAAAAAACACAATTTCCGGGGCTCCCAATGGACAAAAGATACAAATAGGATAGAGGTAACATTTGTGCACATTATTTTTATATATAAAACGAAGAAAAAAAAAACGTGTCTTGTGTACGATCATAAGCTCCGAGAGGCGGAAGCGGCTCAGAATCCGGTACGTTAAGGCGTAAGGAACGCAGTCGCAGCAAGTCCCCGTTCCGGAGCTTCCATTGGAAAAAATCGGCCAAGTCACCGAGCTTAGATCGTAGCGGTGTGAGCGACGATGAGCGTAGTTTCCGTGGTAAGTTGAAAACAAAAACCGCGTAAATCCAAAGAATTCAGATGTCTGAATTTCTCGGCCGCAATTGCAGGCACACGCCATCAACGAAATGAGACGAAAATTCTTCAGCACCGGAGAATCTTGGGTTTTTTCGTTGTTGTTGTTGTTGTTGTTTTTTTTCCATGCTTTTTCAGCCATACGATTATTAGCGAAGGAGACAACGGGGTAGCGAGTGTCGATTGGAACAATAGCTTTGACAAGATTGTTCAGGAAATAAGGACAGATCCGGCGAACGGTATCCGGAGCAGTCCACTCATTTGATTGACATATTTTTCGAACCGTAGATGCGCCGGAGAGAAAATTTCGTACGCATTGTGCTAATGTCTGTTGCGAAAAATCATTCGCAGAGCAAACAAGTCCGAGCGACGACGAATTCGAGGGCACTCTTGTGCGCAAACACGTCTGGGAGACAATGACCAAGAGGGCATCGAACAGATCGTGGGACAAGATTTACATGGTCGTTAGGGGACAAAACTTGATCGCCTACAAGGATCAAAAGTCTTACAAGTCGACCCCGGATCAACCGTACAAGGGTGAAGCCTCGTTGGATCTCAGAGGTGCCACGATTATCGTAGCCAGCGATTATACCAAGAAGAAACACGTCTTCCGTGTCAAGTGAGTCGAAAATAATGCACCATTTTCTTTAAATTGAAAATCGTCTCATTTTTCACAACTTTACTTCTTTCACGATTTACCGTTTGCCGCCAATGGATCTTACAAATATAACGGACAAGCTCAATCTTCTATGCTTCTAAACTACGTGTCGCCTGTTGAAAACTTTCCCGAATAAATCGCTTCGCTTGGAATATATCTTCTTCACGGAATGATTTCGTGAAATAAAATTGCCTCTTAAAAGAAATATCTTAAAAATTTTCCAGACAGACAAAGAATGAATTTTACATTATTAGATTGCAGATTTAGTTGACATACTGCAGCCAACTATCGATAGTTCAGTAATGCAATTGCCAAACAGATTTTTCAGAGGCTTGATTAATTAGGGCAGTTAAACAAAACAGTATACAGACAAAAATTCGTAATACGTCCAAGTTTATTGAAACATGACTCGCAATACTTTTTATAGACTTCCGACAATAATAATGTTTAAGCGGAAATACACCAAGCAATATTGCAATATCAACAATATTTTCGATGGTCGTTAAATACTTGTGAAAATAAACGCCGCCCACCTCAAATCACAAACAATGTCGAATAACAAGTTCGATAGAACGTCATTAATCGTTGAATTATTGAGGCGGGAGCCTGAATTAGAAGGTCCGAAAAATCGTTTTTTTCTTTAATTTGATTTTTTCATTGCTTAAATCGATAGATAAACTATTCAAGAATATATTAACAAAGTTACAGAGGCCAATTGGAAATATTTTCGAACATACAAGGCAAAAAGCAGAGAAACCATTGATATTTCCTCCTAGTGAAACATTTGAAGCGCGCTTTCTCCAGTTTTCATTTTCACGATTTTTCCAAATTAGCGGGCGTGATGGCAAAGAATAATAAACGACCTATTGAATCAACTGAAAGTTTATTTTCTTCAGTATGAAAATCTCTTCAAAGTGAATTAAATGAGTCACTGAAAAGGTCTTTTTAAATCATTTTTATAGCACGTTGAAGTGTTTTTTCAACACATTTTTTTCAAACCTGAGAAAATTTATGCTTTCTCGATTACTTCAGCGTTTTCTTAATTCATCCGAAAGAAAAATATATGAAAATTGAACATTTTATTGGTTTATTTGGTTCAGTCAAGCATTACGAGGTGCATCTTTCCCGCCGATTGCGGACCGCAGTGGCAAGACGTACATGGAATAGGCTGATAAATCGGCAGTCGTTTATTGTTTCGTGCATTTTTTTTTTTAACATTTCAAATATACATGAAAATATATCTCAATGTTTAATGGGCTCTTTTTTTCCCATTGGAAAAAAAATCCCGAAAAAACGCTTTTCTCGGACCTTTGAATTCAGGTTCCCGCCTTAATTGAATCTTGTTCTCTATCCGAAGACATTAATTACGTGTTTTGCCCGCAAAGGTCGCAAGGCGGAGCGGATTTCTTGTTCCAGGCGAAGGACGACGCCGAGATGCACGAATGGGTAAGAGCACTGAATCAAGCGGCCCAAGGAACATCGGGGGCTGGTTCGTCGAGGGCGCATACTCTGCCCGCACCAACGCAAGCCGAAACGAAACGACGCAGTTTCTTCACACTCAAGAAAAAGTGAGCCTCCTTTATTCTTCTTCGCGCTATTTTTATTTTATTTTCTCTCGTGTTTTGACGAATGAAAAACTTGGCGAGTCAATGCGCGCAGAAATTATCAAGGATGCGAGTTAATGAAAAAAAAAAAAAAAAAAAAAACTCGCGAGTTTTCTTTCCACCCGGTACATTGTCATTCTCACTACCGGAAGATCTCCCATCGATATACCCATAAATTATTTTGTTTCATTGTATTGACGAGTGTCGGGGATTCTTGGTCTGTATATGAAGACGCGATCGAGATTCGATTCGATAAGAGATTTTTTTCTACAGCCTGCGAAAAACGTGGCTTAAAGATAAACCGCGTTTGAGCTCATCCGTTTTGAAAGAACATTAATTAAAACCAACATTGAGGGAAGACTGTGACGGGCCGAAAAAGGTCCCTTTTCCAAATTTTTTTTGTCCGCTACATTATTTATTTGGAATTTGGGAAAAAGATACATTATCGAGCATATATTGAACTTATTTGGTGTAAATATTTATTTTGAAAAATTAAAAATTGACAACATTTTTAAAACATGGTATCTGTATAAAAATGTGGTGTCCAACGGCCAGGTCGCAATGACTTGAAAATGGTTGGTCTGAAAAATAAAAATAAAAAACTTTTATAATTTATATGAATGTAGTTCTCATTGAAGGTAGCGGCTTTTCGAGAAAAAAATTCACAAAATGGCGGGTGAAAAAGTGTTATTCTGGCCAAATCTTTACTTGGATTCGGAGGAAAAAAAAAACACTAAGCTTCCAACAAAAAAAATTGAAAATCGGTCAATTATAGCGAGAGTTATGATGTCGAACAGGTCGAAAAATTCGTTTCGAGCAAAACGCGATTGAAACGTCCAGTGTACTTAAGGAGGTACGGTGATTGGAGCGAGTCCAAGATAAAAGCCCGATTTTTTTAAATAACATCGTCGAGAGCTTCGTCCATCCGTATGCGGAGTTTCCACGAGATTTACCGTACAGTTTCCGAGTTATTAATTGTTAAAGTTGGTCAATTAGTCACACGTAGACGACAAAATGTGCCTGTCCTCTCATATATCGATTTTTTTGTGCTACTTGGAGCCAAGACACGCGTAAAAAAAACTGACGGTTGCGTTCGTTGGTTCGTTGTGATCAATAAGGCAACTTGAATTGGAAAGCTCACCGCAGAAATAAGCAATAAATTTAGAAATAAAGTCGCGAAAAACCGACGTATTCGGCGAGAGAGACGTCTCGTGACGTAACCGCAGCCATCTTGCTCGAAGTGTGGCAACGCCGGATACCCGCGCAAATCTGAGTCTTCTATCGGATATTTTCAACGCGAATTAAAAATATGGTTGTGTGAAAGCCGTACGTTTTTTAATCGATTATAAAAGGCCTTTCGCCGATATTTACTCAAAGTTCTTTTATGTATAGCTAAGGCATCTCAATCTTTCTGGCGACATGCATACAACGCATTTATATGTAAATTCAGCATGGACAAACCGTCATATAAAATGAACGTTCGTTTTTATATCTGCAAATATTGTGAAAATTAGGAAAGGGAAAAATAATATAACAATCGATGAAATATGTTTTGACTTTGGACAGATTGGACATTGGATATTGAGGTTAACGTCAACGCGACGTTTTTCATTTGCATTCGCAATATCATCTTTTCACTCTCTAATTCTTGTCCGACAGAATCTACCTTTGTCTCTAAACTGGACTTCAGGTACAATCCTGTTACTCTCTTGATAAACTTCTACAGTACTTGTTTTCATTCTTCATGTTTACCGGCTACCAAAAATAATAAGCCGAGCGCGTGGGACCGATGACAGCTATCGAAAATGCAACGATGCTAAACGTCAAAGATATGGCGTACTACTGAAGTCGAGTAGTAGATTATTACGTTTGTTTTCATATTATAAAAATAATAAGTAGCTTGAAATTCAATACTTAAAAAATATTTCTCGAAATATAGGCCACACACATATGTCTAAAACGTAGCGGTATTATGGCGAAAAATAGACTCTTAGTTTACTAGCGTGGTCATCACCGTGCCTCCTTAAATCGTTGCGCTACCTGCTCTCACTAAATCGTCTGTGACTTGGTCAATTTTCAATATTTTAACTCGAATTTATTTATTTACATATTCATTAATATGTATACTTTGAGAAAATACAACAACAAAAACGATTTTTTTCTTCGTCACAGTGGTGTCCCGCCTCAATAATATAAAAGTGTTTGTAGAATAATGAATGCGAAAATCTCTTTGTGCCAAGAAACGTATTCAAAAAACGTCATCAAAATAAAGCAGCCTGCTTCAATCTGTATTTGTTACAGCTTTTATTTCTACGATGTTAAAATCGACTTCTCAATAAGTTTCAAACAAATTTTTCATCGAATCGGAATTTCTCGACCGGACTTGTGCAGTCTTGAGCATCCACTGAATGTTACCCTTCGCACCGATGAATCATTTCACACTGTCTCGATTGTTCGCGTCATATCAGCGTCGCGACATCGCGAACGATTGTGGATTATTGACGAAGGAGACCAAAAAAAACTCATTTCTCGCTAATTTCTTTTCTTTCTCATGCCATAATTACCGCAATAAAAAAAAAAAAAAAAGAAACAACAACAAAACCGCAGCCTCGCATTCGATCATACTGCATTTGTCATATATATATATTTTTAGAAAAGCCAAAAAGTAGAAAGCGCAATACCGAATGATCGTAAGAAAAAAATCAGTACACAATTGGAACAACATTTAGATGCGGTGAGTCGGTGAGAGTCTATCTAGCTCGTTAACGTCGTAATAAATATGCACGATATTCAACGATATAATTCGTCCCAATTGGTTACGAATCCTTCTTCTATGATATGTTTATTTATGTTTTATTATGGTTTATTTGTATATACACGGTGAGGCGACAACTATCAGCAGCGGCAATATTTTCCAACCTATCAGACTTTGGAGAAAACTTTTTTTTAACGAGTTGCATAATTCGAGGGGGGTCTTTGAGATGTATTTTTTTTAATGGGACCGCTACTTTTTTTTCGAAATTTTATCAAGAAACTATAAATACGTTCACACAAAAAGCGATAAAGATACGACATTTCAATGTTTTTAGTCTAGAATCGATTTAGGAAAAGGCGCAAACACTTACTCTCCGAGCAATGCGTTGAATAAATTTAAGATTAAATAAATGCGTTGCATTTTTGTGGCACTCTCCGTAAATTAAGATCGCATGAACTTGCCCTCGATAAGGAAATATTTGCGGGAAATTTAATTCTCTACTGGCATAAGGAGATTATGACAAAAACTTGAGAAAAACTTTTCACTGCTTTTCAAAACAGGTTGACGTTTTGATTCTTAGTTGCGAATAACGAAACAAAGCCCTCCGACTCACCTCAATTTTGTGTAGTATTGAACTATTAAAACCTCAATTAGAGCCACTTCGTTAAGGGGGCAGATACATTTAGGCGAGGAAAAGAGTTGCTGATTTTTCTTTACCATTTTTTAAACTTAGGGTATTTGATGTTACTACTTTTGGCTGTTACATGGTATTTGTGTTATATTATTAATCTTTAAAAATGGCGGTGGTGTGGCACGGTCTTCTAAACGAGTTGCGGCGGGTGTTGTCAGACGGCGTGGCACATAGCGTTGGCGGGATTAATCTGGGAAAAAACGAACGAACATTTTTCGTTCATTAATACTCGCAAGCAAAATGTGAACCAAGAAAAAATGAAAAATGTTGAAAATCGATACAACGGTACGCCGCTTTGATACAAAAAGATCAAAGCATTTTCCGAAAATAATCGCTCCGTTTTGCAATAAAAAAATACTATTTTTTTTCGAAAACATTTACGGTCATGTTTTAAACAACAAGGGTACAAAGATTTATACCAAATTTCATGAGAATCGGTCGATTAGTTTTTTACCTATACGTTACGTCAGATTCGGAAATGCACATTAAAACACCGTGCCATTCCTCCGCCATTTTCAAAGATGAATAAAAACGTACCATGTAACAGCCAAACGTGGTACTAGAAAAAATATACCCTAAGTCTACAAAATGACGAAGAAACCTTTCCTTAAAAAAAAATGATGAAAATCCGCAAAAAATGTCCTCGCCCAGATGTAACTCCCTCCTTAATAAAGACTGACGTGATTTATAAGACAATGCGAATCAGATTGCATGCGTGCATTAAAAATGGCGGCCATCACTTTGAGCACCTTTTATAGGCGTAAATGTTTGCACAGTTAAAAAAAAATCGATTGTAGGCTGAAAATATTGAAATTTCTATCTTATCGATTTTTTATGGTAAATCTTGATCGATCATCTTGAAGTTGAATATGTGAACTAGTGTTCCTAAAAAAAAAAATTATGAAAAAAAATGCGGTGCTCCTTAAAAAAAATGTAGGTGACTTTGAAATATCCGAAGGGTCTCCACCTTTGAACTATGCAACTTTTGTAAGAACAGTTTTCTCAAGTCTGATAGGTTGGAGAATATTTCTGCCGCTGATAGATGTTGCCTCGCGCGGTACAAATACATATATATATTTATTTTCGTTGACGCAAATTTGTTCGATTAGTTATGATTTATTGAGTATACGGGAGGAATGTTTTTCCAATTGTGAATGCGGAATGACGTATGACGCGAAAGAAAGAAAAAAAAAAGGAAAAATAGAATATGTTTTGTCGTCCGTGGGAGAATCAAAGAGGCGAGGCGATGCGCGTCTTTAAATATTCGTCGCTGATTCATCCATTTTTTTTTCTTCTCTCGTTTTCTATCTTGTCCATGTATCATGCAGACGCGTATTTTCTATTTTTGCTTTTTGAACATTTCATACTGTCGCAGCGGCGATGCCTGCAATCACTGAGAAAAAAAAAAGAAAAAAAAAAGTCTCTCGTTCGTTTTGGCTGTATCATTTTACTTTTTTGTTAAACAATTTCGTTTTCTCATCCTCGTCCATTCGTTCGTAAAGCTGTGGCGTAGTTGTGTCGATAACTATTGTTGTATCGTTGTGCTTAGCTCATAATACGCATACATATTTATACATTGCGAACGCTTCTTCTCTTTGTCTCCCCTCTACTCAATCATGCGATTATTCGTCGTGCTTATCACCCACATACACATTTATGAGACGCAGTAACTCCATCACCCGTTTCATACCACGTACACTATCGGCGAAAAGTATGGCTGCACTTTGCGAATATGCGATTCGGACGAAAAGTTGCTGATCGCAGATATGAAAAAGCGAAAAGGAATGTTCGAGGTAGTGGTTGGAAGATAAGAAAACAATATGCGCTATACTTTTTTCTTATTCTCCACTGCTATTTTCTTGACTAACCAGGTGATCCTGATTGTAGTCCAAATTGGCGAAGAATGTTTCAAACATTTTCACCGGTAGTGCACTTAGCATGTTAACAAAATTTCACAATGTTCACGATGTATCACGATGGTTTTTTTTTGTCCGTTAAGGAGTTAGGCTACTGTGACAGCCTGAAAATCAGCGTTATAGAAAACATTTGTTTTTAAGACGGAATGACACGTTATCTCGGTCGGTATGGTAGAACAATTGTAGATACCCAAAAATCTCGGAAACGGCTCTTCAGATCCCATCGAAACTTTGCTAAACGACGTTAAATAGATAGACGAACAGCTGTCTGCCCCTCAAATTTTCTGAATTTGAGAAAAAAAACGTAGATTGGCTCATGATAAGCCAATCTACGTTTTTTTTCTCAAATTCTCAAATTGTGTTTCAGTTAAAAAGAATCTCTTTTTTTTTTTTCTTTCTATTTTTCGGGAAAAAATGACATTATTATTAATAAGCAATGAAAAAAA
This sequence comes from Ophion obscuratus, assembly GCA_964007375.1. Lineage (NCBI taxonomy): Eukaryota > Metazoa > Arthropoda > Insecta > Hymenoptera > Ichneumonidae > Ophion > Ophion obscuratus. Next base: position 51,231,109 of record OZ023319.1, read on the forward strand.
AAAAAAATGTTAAGAAGAAAAATGTCGGTGTACTTGACTTTGGCCACCCACTTAATCTGAAAGAAAACAAAAGCGAGTTTGATTTTCTTAAAATAAATAGTATTGGCTAAGACTTGACTGAGCTTTTTTTGCAATCGTGTTTCAAGAAAAAAAAATTCTTTTATATTTTTCGGGAAAAAATAACACTGTTAATAAGTAATGAAAAAAAATGTTGAGACGAAAAACGTCGGTCAAGACTGAACTACCATTCCACTGAATAAGTGTATCAAATTTCAAGTAAATCCATTAATTAGATGTCGAGAAATCGCGTGTACCGTTGTGAAAAACATAGTTTAAAGAAAAGGGGGGGTTTAACGTTTGGCTAGCAGTTCTGTTTTTGTAAGCACAAGTTTGCTTTCAATCCGCGATTCCTACACGAGATATGTTGGAACGTCCTCCTCAATTTCGGTTGCCTCAAACAATGACCGAGTCGTAATTTTCACAGTAGCCTAACCCCTTAAGAGCGGGCTCACTGCGCTTCTTTATTATTCGCGCAAAAAAGAGTTATTCAGTCAAGACTTATTCAAGAGATTGAATAACCCAGTGTAACATTGCCTCGAGAAAAATAGAGAATCGTAGAAAATCGTGGCTTCTACAGCCTTTCTCTAGACGAGATGCATTATTCGGTGTTTTTTTTCCCTCTTCGGTTGAGCACAAGAACGAGATCTCGAGATTCTTTTCGATAGCGTTGATTTTGCAGTCAATACTGCCGCCCGTACATTCCAAAGGGTGCGCGCGCAAGGCTTTACGCTGCTTTTGAACTAGGCAGAGAAAAAAATCTTGAACGAAATCCCGAAGCCGAATTTGTTCGAAATACGGTTTATTCATATATGAACATTTAGTTTTATTCAAATAAAGACAGGCCAAAAGAAAAATCTTTTTGCCGAAAAAAAAAAGACTTTTTTCTTCGGCGGAACTAGATTCGAACATCTATCGGCAATTGTCGAGCGTAAAGCCCCGCGCGCCCAAATTTCAGTTCATCACAAGCGCAAAGACTTGTCCGCACGTGCAGCAGAAAACGTTCAAAATTTTATCACGTTTTATCTTTCTCGTTGCGCAGTTAAACCGGAGCTGTGGAGTTTCGTCGGAAGAGAAACGCGTCGACGAGGGCCGGATATCAGCGTCGAAGAAGGAAAAAAAAATCACAGGAACGAAAGGTCGAGTGGCGGGGGGCAGGGGGTGGTCGAGACATTTATTTCGTCGCTCTACACGGTTAAAGCAACGCTAATAAAACAAAGTGGAAAGAAAAGAAAAAAAGAAACGACGAGACGATCCAGGCCCACGGAGAGTCTCGAATTGGAGTCGAGAGCCAGATTGACCGAGTCTTTCGTATATTCTCGAGAGATGATAATGACGCCCGAGAATGGTTACGTAGCTATGTGTACCGGTGGTGTTATTGCGAGTGAACGAGTGTGTGCGAGTGTCTTGTGACTGGCGTCTTTGTGCGTGCGTGTGTCAGAGAGAGTCTGTGTCATCGGCGCGCAACGATACACGAAAAAGGGAAAGAAGAGAAGAAAAAACAAGCGAGTCGAAGAGAGCGAGAGAGGGAGAAAGGAGAGGGGGAACGCGAACGGAAAGTAACGAAAGATGCTGCGGAGGTAGCCTCTCGAAAGCCCGCACGCAATTTGGCTTCTCGGTGTATTTCAGAAAGTCTGCAATATTGCTAAGATAGAAGAAGCAGTAACATTCATACGTCCCAGGTTAGCGCGATCAAAAGTCATATTTTCAAAAAAAGAGCAACCGAAAAATGAAATTCTCCGCGTACGAACTCTCATGTTGACTACGACCCTTGTCTGCCTCCGGAGAAGTTAAAACGAACGACAAAACGAAACTAGAGAAAGAAGATAACGTACAGGGCGTACATATAATCGAACAAATGCATGCAAACGACGAATTTGTACGGCTCCCGTGACTCATGCGGATACAAAATTGTTTTCCTTGTTTTTTTTGTCAATTGATATTTGTTTTTCCCAACATTCGCGAAACATGTGCGATCGCCAATAACGAAAGCAAGACGACCCATCTGGGGAATATTATCGATGATCCGAATCTTTTGTTCGAACTCGCCAAACTTGATCGAAATAGCAAATGATTGTGAGGCGGCCGAGCGTCATAATTGTTGTTCAATTTTGGATTACTGACTCGCGCAGACCTGATTTTCTCAATACTCTTAGTTTCCGAAATTCTGATATTTTGCCGCGATCACATCCGTTGAACAATGATTGAGAGTCTTGGTTTTTTCAGATAACTTAATTTTCGTTGATTTCCAACGCATCGTGCGATTACGCGACATTTCGCGGCAATGGAAAAAAAAAAAAAAAAAAAAAAAAAAAAAAAAAAAAAAAAAGTCAGATAGGCTCCGAATCGATGAGATTCGGTGGAACTTGGGAAATAACGGGACGAATCTGTACGAAATTTGGCCATTTCGATGGACCAGGCGAGATAATTCGAGAGAGGCTTTTTCGGAACGTTTTTTTCTTGCTGGTACAATCTTTTTTGCCTCCCATTCAACACACAACGCTTGCTGTGCGCGTGGCAAGATATGACTTTTTCCATTTTTTTCTTCTGTTGGACGAGGCAACACGCACAATTTGAAAGGAAACTGTGTACGAGCTAGCGAGAAACGATGGTATTTTTATTTTCTCCTTTTTACGCCCTTTTACCGTTTTAGACTCTATTGATTATTTTCTCAAATCTCACAGTCCCTCTTTGCTCTAGCAAACAAGGCCCGTTTGCGTTTAAATAACTGCCATATATTTTAAGGAGGGCGCTCACCTGGGATGTCTTATATTTAAAATAGCTTTTAACAGATGTTAGATGCAATGCCCCCCCCCCCCCCCCCCCCCGCGGGAAAAGAGTTTTACTGCAGCTGAGGCAAAAGCGGCGAAAGATCTATCCTGATATCGAATGAGTGAAAGAAAAAAACAAAAACAAAAACAAAACATTTTATCGAACGCTGTAATAACAAATTAGGGAACGAAAAACGAAAGCACACCACGAGTTTCCTTCTGTACGCAATATCAACGTGTACGGAGAGCAGGAGGAAAATGAAAATTACTCATTTTACGAAACGATAAGCGAAAAAAATATACTTCAATTCTTTCGACCTTGTATCGACGCGTTTTTAGTTGTTGTTTTTTTGTTTCTTACACACGTTTCGTCGTAGTGTTCGCGCGAGATGTTTTCTTAATTGTTATTTTTCATCGATATTTATCGAACGCAATCCTGTTTCCTTACGATATAAGAGACTAAGAAATGAAAATAAAAACAAGATTTAATATTCGCGCAAGCAAGAAACAAGACTCGGTCAAAAGTTGGAATTTCACGATTCTGCCCCATAGCTTTTTACGATTTCGTTTGTATCTTCCTTTTTTTTTTTTTTTTTTCATTTACGAACGTTGCCGCTTCTGAGTATTCCCTCAATTTATATCTACGAATATAATATATATTACGCATATATATACATATATATATACATACGTATATATATATATATATATATATATATATATATATATATATATATATATATATATATATATATATATATATATATATATATATATATATATATATATATATTTCGAGCGAATGCGACTTAAAACACGACCTGTAAAATTGGAAAGGTAAATAATCGAGGCTAGTGTACGGGAGAGGGATGACGTGCGACGTTTTTTTGTGTTAATCTCTCCCAATCCCCCCCCCCCCCCCCCCCCAATCAACACCCCGCAATGTGAGGCTTAACCACGAGAGGGACTTGTACATACGAATGCACGAGATGCCCGAATGACGATGCACCGGATACAAGAAGATGCTGGACCCGCGAATTTATATAAATATCATGATTTGTCCAATGGGAATGAGAGCGAAAAGAATATACACGCGATTCCCCTCTCCCGTAATGTCCGAGTCGCACGGATGAGACACAAAATCACAAAAACAAAAAAAAATATTGACATCGCTCTGCGTTAAAAAAAAAATATATATATATATATATTCAAAAAGAAAGAATAAATAAAATAAGTTATGAGAGATGAGAGAGGAGAGGAAGAAAAAAAGTTATATATAATATATCATTGTAAAACTGACAGCTCTTTTCGTCTTGAAACGGCCTTCCTTGCAAAAATCCGCCCACCCAAAAATCCGCAGACGTTGCTGCGATACCTCCTACATTGCTTGAAAATGTGTGACTGCGTACGAAAGAACACCCGCGTGAATGACTCGATACTTTTCACGATTGTTTTTTGGACGTCGTATCTCGCTCTTTCTCCATCTCGCTGTCTGTCTCTCTCTCTCTCTCTCAGTCTCTTTGCTTTTTCTCTCTTTTTTTTATCTTAACGCAATTGCCCCATCACCGCGAGAGCTTTCAATGTTGCTAATTTAGACGTTTCCATTGATGTGTCCAGTGAAAAAGGGCCGATTCAACGAGGAAAGAGATAACTCGACCAAAACTTTATCGAGATTGACGGATCGTTGTTAATTTATAAGTTTACACACAGCGTACATACAAATACACACACGCGTACGCGCGTGTGCATGCATACTCGTGCACACGCCTGAGTTGTTTACGTTCCTTCTCGCTCGCGTAAAGTTTACGGAAAATTTGAGAATTCGAGGAGGGATCGAACGATTTTCCGATCAATGTTGAACGATACTCGCTTTTTATTAGACGGCAATACGGCCAAGGATAAATGACGAGCTGGCGAACTAAACTCGACTTTTCCACACTACGTAAATTTTATTTTTTTGTGCCTAAAAATTGCCTTCCGCTTGAAAGGGCAGTTTTTAACAAATTTTGAGGTGTTCAGAGCCCACTTTGATTCAAAATATTCGGAAGCTAATAAACGTGTGCTTGACGAACACGACAAAAAAAATTGACCTAGTATGGGCAAGTCCGGTTTTGTTCGCCAGCTCCCCAAATTGAAGATCAACATGTTGAGATTGATGTTTACGGTTTTACGCGGTTTTCGAGAAAGAAGATATTAAAATCTTGAGAATCTTACCATAAGAGCAATATTATATTGGCATGCGATGCCGACTGCGACTAAATCCACAATTTCCCACGAACAACTGCGCTGGATCGACTTAGATACATTAATTTTTTTCTCGAAAACAACGCCGTGGTTCTTATTGAAACTTCGAAGTCGAACGTTTATTCGACGTAGCCGTGTCTTAAAAAAATCAGCTTTCTTTAATATTCAACATTGAAACGCTGGGACCTTAAAATATTTGACGCGTCGATTCTACGGAAAATTCGTCGTTGCTTGCGTTTTCCAATTGACTGCAATACTGAATTTCGAAAAGAGCAAAAGAAACGCCGCCAGTAGATCGGAGTTTCTTGTTAGAGAATCAAAATAAAAAATCAAGTATCGCCGGCATTCCGGTGTTACGCAAATTTTTATAAAAATTCAAAAGCTATTCATCATTTCTTATTTTTGTTATTCAAGTATATTTTGCGCATTTTTGCCGCAATATTAAGCGGAACGTGCTGCGAATAAGGGAAAATATTTTAAAAATAAATACGGAAAAAAGCGATGTAGTTTATTCGCTTTCGATATCTCATTAATAAGGCGTTATTATGAATTTAAAAAAAAAAAAAACACCCTCGTCTCCGTAATAACAGTAGAGATTCTCTCGTCGTCAATCACATACATAGCAAAGGTAACTAATTTTTACGACAGTCCCCAAATTACGGTTAATGGGTCAGGCTATTGTGACGACCCGAAAATCATGATTGTTTGAAAATATTCCGAAGAAATAAGAAAGATGATTGAAAAATCGTTTGGACATTTTATTGTATGTACACATTAACATAGTTGGGTATCAAATGTACATGAAAAAATATTAATAATTCAAGTAGTTATGAACAATCTCGTGAAGAGCCTTTGACCGCGAGAGGCTCAACGGTGTACTTGATTTTGGCCACTCGCTCATCTGAAACAAACAAAAAAACAAGTTTTCTTCTCAAAATAAATAACATCAGCTGATCAGACTTGACCGAGGTGTTTGTTATCGTGTTCCAACCGCATGGCTGTTACGCGTATGGAAAACCGGAAAAATTCAGGCAATTTCTGTCCTGGAATAATCAGGAAAAAGTCAAGTGATCTTAAAATTCTATAGAATTTTTCCAGAATTTACCTCTTGCGAGGCTTACGGAAAATGAAACCGAGGTGAAAAAAAAACACTGAAAAAGTATAGAAATATTATTTTTGTATATTTTTAATAATTATATTACTCTTCATTATATCCAAAATAATGTATGTCAGTGGCAAGTATTGGATATCTCAAAAATTTCGCAAATAAAGCTTTAGAATAAATTAGTTTTTACGTAGTTAAAAGTAATTTACTCTAAAGCTCTATTTGCATTTGATTTGTCGATACGCAAAGACACATATATCATTATAGATAAGTGTTTATATTTATTTTTTATTTATTGCCACCGGCATAAAAAATTCCCTTTGCGATAAAGAACTGATTCTGTTTTTTTTACTTTAGTGTTTCAATTATTGTTTGACTTATAGTTTTTTTTTTTAATTTTAATATTTAACAATATCACATTAACATATATTTTATCTTAAAATAAATGATGTCCTTTTGTTGGCCCCAATATCTCCCTGGAATATTCGGAAGACCTGAAAAAGTCAGAAAATGTTTGAGTCAATAATGTGTAACAACAGTGAAAAGTGACATCGTTAATAACCAATGAAAAAAAAATGTTGAGAAGAAAAACATCGGTCAAGACTATACTGCTATAACACTGAATAAGTATACGAAAATTCAAGTCAATTGGTTCATTACGTGTCGCGAAATCGTGTACACCGTTTTGAAAAACATCGTTTCGAGAAAAAAAAAGTCTTTAAAGGTTGACCAGTATTTCTATCGTTGACATCACAAGTAAAATAAATTAATTTCAATTGCCTCAAGCGATTGTCGATTTTTCGCCATTTTCACAGTAGCCTGACCCGTTGATTCCATTTGGAAAACGCTTATCGACAAACTATCAAAAGTAAGTAAGACATGACAGTGGCTATATCGGTGGTAAAAAAAAAGCAACATGTGTCCTTTGTCCGTGTGTGCGTGCGCGCGCGTGAGTGTACGTGAATGTGCGTGCGTGTGTGTACATTGTCTCTATACATATATACATACGAAATATATATTTAAGTTTGGAAATTTTGCAAACTATTAGAAATGACTGTAGTGGATTTATCCTGCTGCTTGCAAACAGCGTCATATTGTACCAACGTACACTAAAGTCATTAAACTATTTCATCGTCGGCCGAAAATATCGTTTTTCTTTCTGTTTTTTTTTTATTAATTTTTTTTTTCATACGTATATGGATGAAAAGTTTTTTTTACGTGCAAAAAAGTTCGTTCTTGAACGAAAGCGAGAAAGAGGTAGCTACCGAGGTAGCTTTCCATCGATACGAGTCGAACGTTGAGCAAGTTCCAGCTGTATGCGGGTGCACATGAAAGCTATACACATACAAGCGTGTGTGCATGTATCGTGAGGCTAAGAGTAGCTAGGCTTAAATGACGCTTGGCCGATGGGGGCGAGCAACGGGGTCCCCTGTTCGAGCTATCAGGAAATGGAACCCATTATCTAATATACTTTTATTATTATATCTAGGGGTACTCATTAAAAGCGCTTAGTCATACTATCCTCACGGCTTTATCTTCCAAGTCGGTTTTGCCGTTTAATTTCGGTACTCGGTCCCAATTACCTTGATCGAATCTTTTTTGGCACGACGCACGCACGTTCGCCGACTAATTCGACGAAACACTCGTTGCTCCGTTGAAGGGCGTGGGGGGGGGGGGGGGGGGGGGGCTACGTCTACCTATAGGACCGAAAAATGGTAATTCTTCAAATAAATTACATTTCCGAAAAATGAGCCTAACTTTTTTTTGCTATTCTCTCGTTTATTGGGTTATAAATATGATATTCAGTCGGGGGAAGCTGAAATTCAGTTATTCTTGAATATTTCGACAACGACATAGGGTTTTCGAAAAATTCAAAGGATTTTTAAATGTTTTTTGCTTGTATGAAAATTTGTTAATGAAAAATGTCAGCTTCCGCCGACTGAATACCATCATTTATGAACCCAATAGATGATATTTTATCGGAGAAAAATGATATTTTACGGAAAAGTCACTTATTCAATGAATTACCGAAAAAATTTCCAAATTACGAATTTTCCTTTCTGGAAAACGGTTGGTAAGAAACAAAAACACATTTTTTAAAATCAAAGCTACATACACACACACACACACATATATATTCAGAGCCTTAAAAAAAGTAACGAAAAATACAGAAAAACAAGAAAAACATGGCTGCCGGCCGGATGATAAAAGTTTTTCGCGGCGTTTGGCGGTGCACTCCGCCTTAAACGGCCCATCCGAAGGCTAAAAATAAAACGGGTTATTCAAGTTAACAATAAATACGAGTCATTGAGGATAGTGGATTTTTAAAATAATTTATTTCAACATGGCGACGAATTAAAACTAGTGCATACAGATTATATTAAAAGTCGTCTTATTTACGTAACTATTGATATATTGAGATCGGCTTGAAAAAAGTGAGATCGGATTGCAATTTTTTGACCCACCAAGGTAGATGTGGCCCGTTTAAAGTATTTAAGGTAGTACGAGCGCGCAATCTTGATTTCTATAGAATTTGTTCAAATTTTAACCAGACATTGTTCATATAGTTATGCATGTTTGAGTGAAATTTTCGAATAGTTGACTATTTAGATTGGGAGATAATGGGTTTTAAAGTTGCAACTTTTAAAACTGCAGGGTCTGCTTTGAAATTTAGACAAAATAATTTTTCCGTAAAAAAGATTTGTCCCCTATAATAAGACGACATATGGCAACACCGCAGAACAGTATTGTTCAATATTTCGAGAAAAAAAATTATCGTCTTCCTAAAGTTAAAAATGTTGTCATACAAAATCATATTTGCATTATAAATATTAATACTTTATATTGTTTATGTTATATTCTTTAACAAATAAAAGTGTTGGTTCATTCATAAGTAATTAAAAACTTGACTCGATGAAAAATTACTTCCAAGTAAAAATTTGAGTTGCAGTATTAATTTAAATATGCCGCGCAAACTCACGTCATTGGATACGTGGAGCGATGCGGTGTTGCCATATGTCTTCTTATTATAGGGGACAAATATTTTTTACGGAAAATTATTCTGTCTAAATTTCAATGCAGTGTTCAAAGTTTCAATTTTAAAACTCATTATCTCCCAATCTAAATAGTCGACTGTTGTAAAATTTCACTCAAACATGAATAATGATATGAACAATGTCTGGTTAAAATTTGAACAAAATCAATAGAAATTAAGATTGCACGCTCGTATACTACCTGAAACGCAGGCCGAAGAAAATTCCAAGAGAAATTAATTTGACAGAAGGGTTTTTTCCACATAGTCACGAGTTTAGTCATTACTCAAATGGATCAATTGGCTGCGAATCTGTCGCTTTTTGTTTCTTTGTGGAGCGTAGATTACGGAAGATGCGCGAGACTTCCGGTTTCTGCTAATTAGGCGGCCAAAAATACAATTCCTTAAATTAGAGCCAGGTAAAAAAACGGCTACCTGAGAATTTTGAATAGACACCGAACAACGGGCGACCCTTTCCCCTTACCGAACTGGGACGATCTGTAATGTGTATATTATATATATATATATAAGGAAGAAAATCATTTTGGCCGCCTATGTGGCTTGAATACTATGGGCCTCGTGGCGAAAGGCACACCCCCTATATTGATCAAACTGCATCGATGGATTACCGGAAATGGTTATTTCGTGCTCTTCTATACGGACAGCGACTAGAGGAGACACGCACATTCTGACGATAACGTTACGATAGATTTATGGTGGAAAAATAGCCCGTTAATAAACGGGAAACTAGAATGGTCAGAGTGCACACTCTTTACTGCAATATTCGCCAAGCTGTGTATTCCGTTGGGCGAGAGCTTCCGGCGAGTAATAAGATTCGTGATTGGCTCGTAGATTCATCGCTTTCCGAATCCCTGCGCGGTCAGACTGGCCAATGGTGACCGGCGGGGAGCAGCGTCAATCGGCGTGCGCATAGCAGGAAGCAAACACAAGAGGTAGGGGAGGGCTCGACAAAAAACAGCACACGCTCGGCGCTGACGCTCTCAGTCAGTAATGCGCGGTCGGTCATGCGCAGTGCTTGTGTTTTTAACTTGACGAAATACGAACGATTTCGGAGCAGCTAGTGTCTCGCGTTGCATCGCGAAGCGCAATCGTTGCGCATTTTTTTTCTTTCGTCCCACTTGGCTCGCCGTTTAGCGTGTAACATTGCTGCTGAGCGGCTATAACGCCCACAAGCGCGTATAGATAATTTTGACAGCGTGACTGGTGGAAAATAGAATGCTCACCGTAGCTATTCTTCCCTAGGCTCTTCTCCCGGTCAATCTATCCCCGTGCAGTTTGAACTTTTTTTTTTTTTTTTTCATCTCTTGTGCGTGCGTGTGTGCGTGCCTGCGTGCGTGCGCGCTCGCGTGTGTATGTTTTTGTGGACAGCGCGCTAGCCCGGAGTTTGGACAAGATGGCCGCCCGGCTGACATCGGGCTTATATCGCTTCGCTCTTATTTTGATTATATTGCAACTCGTGAATTGCAATTATGGCGCAGAATACGGTAACCAGAGCTAGAAGATTGCACATTAATCCGGACAAAAGCAATTCCGGGCTCGGTAGGACGTACGTCGTCAATAAGAACGAGCTGTCCGATGACGGTGACGGCGATTATCGCGACGACGAGGAAACGTCATTATTCGCGAGAAAGCGAGGGAAGCTGCTGTCGCGGAATCCCCGACAACAATCCAAACATCACGACCAAGGTGAGCTCTTTAAAAGTTGGGGAAAACTTTATTTTCGACAAAAACACGCCATCCATCCAGATCATTGTTGATCGAAGTTGAACGGAAAAAAGAATATCCTTTATTGCTGTGACTGTATCATCGAAGAGCATCGGGAAAGAGCATCGATACAACGCGGCGACGTATGTCGACAATTCACCGTGCCAAAAATTGCAGCAACGTGCCCACCCACTGTGACAATTAGGGCTTGCATATTGTTCCGAACTACTCGACTATTCGAATATCCGTGATATCCGAATACGTGAAATCTGATACTTCAAATTCGGACGGTTCGAGCATCCGGGTAGTTCGAGTATTCGGACAGTTCGGGTATCGGGTAGTTCGAGTATTCGCACAGTTTTGGGCATCCGGGTAGTTCGAGTATTCGAACAGTTCGGGAATCCGGGTAGTCGAGAATTCGGATAGCTCAGATACAGGGTTGCGTAATTTGTAATGAAAAAGTAATGCAATTATTCATTACTTTTTTAAAAAGTAATGAATGCAATGTAATATGTAATACAAAATTGCAATGTAATATGTAATGACCAAAAATTCATTACACATTACCTTGTAATGGGCAATGGACATTTTTTACATTACATAGTCCAATTAATGAGTAATGGATTTTTTTTTACAATACAAAAATATAATGTAATGAGTAATGAATTTGTTTAAATTACAAAATCCAATGTAATGAATAACGGAAATTGTTTTACATTAAAAAGTGTAATGGATGGATGGATGGATGGATGGATGGATGGATGGATGGATGGATGGACGGATGATGGATTGACGGATGGATGGATGGACGGATGGATGGATGGACGATGGATGGACGACGGACGGACGGACGGACGGACGGCGGACGACGGGACGGACGGACGGACGGACGGACTGGACGGACGGACGGACGACGGACGGACGACGGACGGACGGACGGACGGCGGACGGACGGACGGACGGACGGGACGGACGGACGGACGGACGGACGGACGGACGGACGGACGGACGGACGGACGGACGGACGGACGGACGGACGGACGGACGGATGGATGGATGGACGGATGGATGGATGTTTGGATGGATGGATGGATGGATGGATGGATGTATGGATGGATAGATGATATATGTATAGATGGCTAGATGAAATAGATAGATAGGATGGGTAGATGAATATATAGATGGATGGATGAATAGATGGATGGATGATGGATGGCTAGATGATGTATGTATAGATGGATGGATGGATGGTGTACTATATAGATGAATGGATGGATGGATAAATGGACGGATGGATGGATGATAGATGGATGCAGAATCATTTGTAGGTACCTACAAATGATTCTGCATCCATCTATCCCATCTATCCATCCATCCATCCATCCATCCATCCAACCATCCATCCATCCATCCATCCATCCTTCCTCTCTCTCTCTCTCTCTCTCTCT